>CM039093.1:30711966-30775200 GCA_022113865.1 Chimonanthus praecox | reverse complement strand
AAGTAATAAATGGGATTAAAGGTGATGAATGAAGAACCCCACTAAATTGGTTTAGATATGGTAAAATTAAAGGTTAGCCTAAGTGGCATAAATATAACTATTGATAGAATGATCAATGATGGAAATGATCATAGGGTTGGATGCACGAACACGAACCCCACAAGATGGTATATGAGACCTAAACTTGATTAGGAATCAAGTAGATTAAGTATTGATTTGTTGTTACATAATAAGGTACTGGAACTTGAACGACGAGCGAGTCGTGATCAGGTGACGCTAAAGAAAGATCAAGTACTGAAGTGAATTTTCAGTAGGTTTCCTACCTACTTGTAACCACAGTTTTACCCCAGTTTTATTTATGAGATTCTTGTTTATTTTATGTGGTTTCAAATGATATATTATGCATTAACAAATGGCATACGTGCATTGGCATCTCATGCATAGACATGGGATGGTGAATGAGGTTCTACAGTGTTGCAATTTATGAGTTACGTCCTCCTTAGGCAATGAGAGTCCTGCCAGGAAGAGTAACATGATGATCATAGTCACAATGATCTCCTTAGGCGATGAGAGTTCCGCCAGGAGGACTGATACGTGATATGAATCAAGGCAATGATGAGGAGATGGATGTGTATTGTAATTTACCTTGTCGGTGCGAGGCACGTCAAGTGTTGGCTATGAATGTACGTGGTGGGAGGGTCTCATTGCATGTGCATACTTCATAGCATTGTTTTACCTATTTTTACTAATCATGTACTATGATATATATGCATGTTTTATATGCTAATCATGTGGTAGCCCTGATCGGGAACCTGCTGGGCACGTTGATCTAACGCCCTAATTCTATCCTCAGAGGAGAATGCAGGTACAAGGAAAGGGAAAGAAAAGGTCGTTGACCGGGAGGGGAGCCAAGCCTAAGCGCTTGAATGTTGGACTAGACTTCTTTTTATTACTGTCATTTGAACTATATTTTGTTGGACATGTAATAAGTCATTACTTGCTATGGTCTGATTAGGTTAATAACTTTGGATGGTTGATATATGTTAATTAATGTTTTGAGACTGTTACTAGCTATCTAGTCTTTCTATTCCGCAGTTAATCTAGTTTATTCCTCATGTTGTTGTTAGTTCCACGTGTGATTCATTATCATGGTCTAGTCCATGTACACATGGTTGGCCAGTTAAGGTTCAGACTTGAGTAGTCTGAACTTAACTCGCGTCGTGACGTCGCCCGCTCTCTTCCGATGTTTATTATTATTTTTAAAAAAAAAATAGACTCTGATTTTCTCGGAGAGGGCGGGGCGTTACAGTTGGTATCCGAGCGAAACGGGAAGTTGAATCATCAAAGTAAGATTAAGACGGTTTCATGTCTCACTGACGGACAAGAATCCCAACTGACCGACTCTTCGGAGTCCGCTGCCTGGGGGCCAGATTAATTTACTTCGAGTGACTCAGACTGAACAATCAATCTGAGAACGACAATGAAAGATAGCAAAGTAAAGTACAGTTATCATAATTGGACATATCAAACATAACAAGGTAGGATGCACTCCCCTGAAATCCCCACACTGTGAAACAAACAACAGGAAATTAGAGATCTCCCCAGAAACAAAAGAACACAAAGAGTGATGATTTGGTAATCTTCCCAAACAAAGTACATGACATTATGCATGATCAGATTCCCCTGAAAATCAAGGTTGGTTTATTTAGAATTGTTGTTAAATATTCTTGTGTTCTATTGATATGATACAGATATGTCGAGTAATGTGGAGTAGTCGGAATGGCACAGCGGAACTCCTAGCCATCCCATAGATTTGGTGTCTGCTTCTAACAACACCAACGTGGAAGCTAATGTGGACCTTCAGCAGGGACCTCCTGAAGAAGATGAGATGGACTTAGCACCTGTTCCAGAGGATTTGATGGATAACATTCCTGGGATGGTGGAACCTCCTGAGGAAGAAGAGGAGAATCTGGGATTCTTTTATGAGGATCCTATGGAAGATTTTCCTATAATATTGCAATCGGTGGGGGAGGTAGATCCCTACGATACTTGTGGGTTGTGTAATCAGGACGATCACAACCGTACGTATTGTCCTCAACCTTTAGGAGTTGTCTGCCCGGTTTGTGGACTGCACGGGCATGGAGAGGCGAGGACTAATTGTCCTTATATTGGTGGACCTGGATTAATACCCTGCACCACATGTGAAGTATTGGGGCACACGGCGATGATGTGTCCTGATAACCTTTTCAATTTCACTGATGATGCGGAATCTTCTATGAAAGACTAGGATAGGAAGTAATATGAAGGGTATTAAAAAGAGGGTTATTTTGTAAGGGTGCATATTTTGTATACATAGGGTTTTGTTTCACCCTACCCAACTTTGTACAAAGATGAAGTTTGAATTTATATAAAATATGTGATTTTATGATTTTATGAGGATTTATGGCATTTAATGCATACTGTTAATGGAAACTAAGTCTATGATGTTTCCATGAATTACGACTAAATGGTGCCACAGAAAAAGGTGGTAAAAGATCTGAAGGGTAAAGAAAAAGTTTTACAAATCGGATTAGGTGAGGGGGCATCAAAGAGAAGGACCCGTCAAGACAGTAGGAAGAAGGATGAGGTGCTCATAATCACACCAAAAGGGAAGGTAGTACCTCAACGCAAGAAGGTGGTACATGAGAAGGTGCCATCAGTACATGACAAAGAGCGGTCCGTTCATGACGAAGAGAGATCAGTTCATGAACGATCACGCTATAAGGAAGAATCTCAACATTCTCGGTATGAAGAGGAAGATAATGACTCTTCATATCGACCGGACGAAGAGGAAGGTAATGACTCGTCATATCGACGAGAGGAAGAAGGGAACAACAACGTGACAGTACCCTACGTACGACCTGAACTACAAAGTTTGGTTCAAGCTGTAGTCACCTCTATCCTCCAACAACATATGAACGGAGGGGGAAACACGAGTGAAAATAACGACCGTAACATGGTCAGAGATTTTCAACAACAGCGCCCACCTTACTTCAAGGGCAGAGAAGGGCCTGTCGGAGCCGAGAATTGGTTGGAGAAGATTTCTCACATATTGACTCTGTTGAATATCAAGAGTCATGCTCACAAAATCCTACTGGCCACGTCACAGCTGATAGATGACACTGCCAAATGGTGGAAGGTGGTCGAGAGACAGCAGGCACTTGTGCCAAGAAGAGAAAGAATTGCTATGACCTGGGAGCAATTCTCAGCGACATTCTTAGAGCGCTATTTCCGGAGGAAGAGAGGGAACGTCAGATACAGGCCTTTATGACATTAGTGCAAGGCTCAATGACGGTGGCTGAGTACCACCAAGAGTTTCTCAGCCTGTCAATCTATGCATTTTATGTTGTGGACATGGAATATAGTAAGGCTCGCAAGTTCGAGCGTGGGTTACGGCCAAACATTAGGGCTAGGGTAACCGTGTTCAAAGCAGCCACGCTGGCGGAAGTGGTCAGCAGGACTACTATTGTGGAACAGGAAATGGCGGAATTTGCAAGAGTGGACAACTGTCGAGCTCCGAGTGGGAGGGGTGCGTATCAACCCAACAAGAAGTTCAGATTGAACTTCAGCAGACCCTCGCCGTCTGTTGGATCTAGTGGGGGCTTTCGCCCTAACCAGCCCACTCAATCTGTAGCAGTCACTCAAGCATCTCAAGGAGTGAATACCTGCTTTCACTGTGATCAACCAGGTCACTACAAAAAGGACTGCCCAAAGCTCAACAGGCTGTCATACTCTAGAGGATCATTTCGTCCGCCAGCTAGACCAGTAAACTCCAGAGGAGGCAAAATGCAAAGTCGGGGAGGTCGAGGATCTAACCCTGCTGGAGCTGGACGATTATTTACTCTAACTTCTCCGGAACAAGAGGAGCATGCTGTGATACAAGGTATGGCGGTAGTGAGTAGTTCTTATGCATATGCACTATTTGATTCTGGAGCATCACACTTCTTCATAGCTGCATCATTTATTACTGCTACCGGTACATTAGTACAAAGATTAACCACAACACTTACTGTTGTATCCCCTGTCGGAGACTCGCTACTGGGACTTATATGCACGGCGGTTAACACTGAATTAGCTGGACTCAGATTTGAGTTCAATTATCTAGTACTTGACATGTCCGACTATGATATAATATTCGGCATGGATTGGTTGGCTAAGTTTCATGCCAACATTGACTGTTATTGCCGAAGAGTGACATTTATGTCACCCGAGGGCAAGCAATATGTAGTCCGTTCAGATAAACAAAGTGGATTGCAAGAAGGGTTAAATCACATGGTATTGAATAATATCACCATAAACAAAGCTCCAGTTATTGAACTTCCGACAATTGTACAAGAATTTGTGGATGTATTTCCAAAGGAACTCCCGGGTTTACCACCTATGAGGGAGATTAACTTCGAGATCAAGTTGTTCCCTGGCACAGCACCAGTGTCGTTACCACACTATCGGATGGCACCAGCAGAGATGTCGGAGCTTAAGAAGCAGATTGATGAACTGCTTAGGCTGGGTTGCATCCGGAATAGTACCTCATCACGGGGAGCACTAGTGCTGTTTGTGAAGAAGAAGGATGGTTCACTTCGGATGTGCGTGGACTACTGGAAGCGGAATCAGCTAACAGTCCGGAACAAGTACCCTCTACCCAGGATCGATGATTTATTCGATCAATTGAAGGGTTCCAGCCATTTTTCAAAGATTGATCTGATGTCTGGTTATCACCAAATACAGGTTAGGGGGGAAGATATAGAGAAGACGGCCTTCCGGACGCGGTATGGACTATATGAGCTTGTAGTCATGCCATTTGGACTCACAAATGCGCCGGCGGTTTTCATGGATTTGATGAACAGAATCTTCCGTCCCTATTTGAATCAATTTGTAATCGTATTCATTGATGATATTCTGATATATTCCAAGAGCCAGGAAGAACATGCAGAGCACTTACGGATAGTTTTGAATACTTTAAGGCAGAATAAGCTTTACGCCAAGGCCAGTAAGTTGTGATGTTTTAAAAGAAATCAAGGACTATAGGGTTCGGCCATCCAAGGTGGCCGAACCCCATGGTTAGTGATTGTGAATTATTGGAGTTGTTATAAGAATGGAAATATGGAGAGTGGTTAATGAAAGTTAGGCCTCAAATGATTAAAAATGGATGATTTTAAAAGATTGTTAAAATGAGAAAATCATGAGAAAATGTTGGTGATTTTAATAGACTTTAAATAAAGTTAGTATTGATTGAAAAGAAGTGATCTAAATGTGATAAAGGACCCAAGTTAAAAATGAGGGAAAGACATCATGGGTTCGGCCATGGTGTATGGCCGAACCCATGACCAATGTTTTTTAGGTCATTGTGGACTAAATTTATGATTTGTACATATGGTTAAGCGAATGGAAATTTGGGTAAGTAAAGGGTAAATTTAAATGGATTTACAAAGTGTATGATATGGTTTTTTTTTAAAGGGCCAAAACAAATGAAGATTAGTGATTTTAAAGTGGATTATTTTGGGACAAAACTTAGTCTTTGAAAATGGCATCCATAAAGGAGAACCTTAGGGTAGTGATTAGTGGTTTTAATAAATGGAAAATGATGTAGAAGAATGCTAGATTTTAATGGATTTATAAAAATGATATGTGAGGTTTTAAATGGAATAAAAAATGGGGACTTGAATGGATAAATTAAATCCATTGGACATTGGATTAAAGGGAGTAAAATGGACCCAAGGGAATGGAAAATAGGCACTATGGGTTCGGCCATGGTGTATGGCCGAACCCATGACCCATTTGGAGGTCATGATTATGGGCCAAGCAGTAAATCTTATATGGAGTTAGATGATTACAAATTTAATTAAATAGGTGGCTGATTTTGGGATATGTTATGGAATCATAAATAGGTCTAAGTTATGGATGAAATCTAGACTTAAAATAGACATAAGTTGGTGAATGATTTACCATGGAAGAGAAAGTGGCAAAAGGGTAATTATTAGCCACATTGAGGAACCATGGGTTCGGCCATGGTACATGGCCGAACCCTATGTGGATTAGATGTAAAATTCGATGCAATATGAAAGATGAAAAGAAACGTATAGATTATGTGTTTTAGGCTCTTTTGAATATTCGAAATGGTCAAAATCGGATTTATGTATGTGATTAAACCAATGGATAATGGGCTAAGTTAAGGGCCGATTTTCGATAAACTTATAATGTATTTAAAGATCATTGAATGGACCTAGGGTTATGATTAGTTAAGAACTTAATCATAGATAACGTATGGACTAATTCGGTAAATGTAATAAGGAATCGGACGTCGCAAACGGTACGCGATCGGCTACCGGATTATCGAACGGAAAGCGTAACGGAACGCGACACGGTATTCGGTAGGATTCCTACCTTTTTGCAAGCGATGGATATGTGATGGTGTTTTAAATTATTTTGAATTGGCTTATGATGGATTGATGATTATAATTTATCTTATGATGTGTTTTTAAGTTATGAATCATATGGATTATATTTTAATATTATGCATTATATGGCTATGTATGGTATATCAAAATTATGGTTTATCTATATACTATATAGCATAATGCACGTGCATCTCATGCATGGCATGGGCGGGAAAATAATGAAAACCGGAGTCCATGCTCCGTCGGGGCGACCGAGAATCAGGCATGGGGATAGCCTGAGGGCTATAACCGGAGTCCATGCTCCGTCGGGGCGACCGAGAAGCAAACATGGGGATAGCCCGAGGGCTATAACCGGAGTCCATGCTCCGTCGGGGCGACCGAGAAGCAAACATGGGGATAGCCCGAGGGCTATAACCGGAGTCCATGCTCCGTCGGGGCGACCGAGAAGCAAACATGGGGATAATACATTGTATGATCATACGGACGATGGGTGGGACACATGACATAGGCACCCATGGCATAACATTCATCATATGCTTATTTTGTTATATGTTATTTTATCGGTATATGTGTTATCACTAATCCATGTGCTAGCCCTACTCGAAGTCCTACTGGGAGCGTTGACTAACACCCTACTTCTACCCTAGCTGATGAAGCAGGGGATGGCGGAAGCGGTGGACATGACAGGAGCCAAGCTTAGGAGCTTGGGCAGTGTAGTCTTAGTTTTATTTACGTTTACATTTTGGAGATGTAATTTGAAAGTAACTTAGCTTGTCGGGTTGTATAAGTTTACATTCTTGCGATGGTTTGGACGTTACTTATGGACGATTACATTTTGTGATATAATTATGAACTTAGGAGCATTTTGGTAATTCAATGTTGTATCTTCCCTTCTATCTAAAAACCGGTAGGATAGACTCTATTATCATATTCCGCAATAATTATAATCACAGAGCTTACTTCCTACGCGTGAACCGTTCCCGTGGACTTAGTTCCGCCCATGCGTGGGGTTGGCCAGTTAAGGGTCGGGCTTTAGAAGCTCGGACTTAACTCGCGTCGTGGCGTCCGCACCCACTCTCACTCTTCTTTAAAAAAAAAAAATAGACTCTGATTTTCAGAAAATGGGTGAAAAAGGGCGGGGCATTACAATATTTGCCCGCATATCTATTTCCTTCTATCCAACGATGATATGAGAAGGATTTCTGGTTCCTTCTATGCTATGTGGAACCTCCTGTAATGGCCCGAAATTTGTAAATGAATATATATGTGACTATTATTTATTTTAATGGTGGAAATTGGAAATTTGATTGAATAAATGGTGAATGGATCAAAATATGGACAAAGGCCCAAGTATGGCCCAATGGATCATGGATTGGATTTAAAATCATTTAAATGGTCAATGATGGTCAATTGGGCCAAGGATGGTCAAATTGGGCCCAATGCCCATTTGGGACCCAATGGGTCAAGATAATGTAAGCTCTAAGGTAAATGGATAAGGGTGAATGTAATTGGGCATGGGCCCAATGGTGATCCAATAGTTGGAATGGATTTAATTAAAATTAAATCACCTAAGTTGGTGATGAATTGACCAAGGTGACATGGCCGATTGGGACCCACCTCCACCTCACCAAGTGAGGTGGCGTGTGGACCAAGGATTGGTGGGGCCGGCCACCATGGTTGACTTGATCAACCATGGGTGGAATAATGGAATTAGGTTAAGTGGGAAATAATTAACCTAAGTTAATTATCTAGTTAATTAAATGATTAAACTATCCAAAAGGTGGTCAAAGGGGTCAAAATTGGAAGACCAAACACCTCATTTCAAACACCAAAAACGTTGGGCTTGGTGGTGGTTTATCCCAGCCACCACTATAAAGCATAAAAAATATCCCATGGGGTTGGTGGGAGGAGTTTATGGAAGAGTGTAACTTAAGCAACCAAAAAGAGATAGTTTTCATCTTATCTCTCAAATCCCACTCTTATCTCAATCTCTTCCTCTCTTTCTCCCTCTCATTGCCGTCCCTCACCAAGGAGAAAAAGAAGAAGAAAACTAAGAAGAAAAGAAGAGAAGAAAGAATCTAGGTTTGGCCCTCCACCTCAAGGCCAAAGCTTGAGACATCTTTTCCCCATCTTCTCCTCCCTTCCCTCTCTCAAACACACCCCATCTTAGCCGACCCAGGCATTGGAATTTTACCATTGATCAAGCATCTTAGCCGATCAACAAAGGAGAAGAAGAAGAAAGGAGGCTAAGGGTTTTAGAGGAGGAAGATAAAATCGGAGGAGCTGACGGATTGTAAGTATTTCTAAACGAGAGATTGGATTTTTTTAGGGTTTAAGATTTGGGGTCCATTTCTTGGATTTAATGGTGGCCAAAGCATCATGGGCCTTGGATCTTAAATCCATCCAAAGATGAAGTAAGGAATGGACAAACCCTAATGGGTAAATTAGGTTAAGAAAAAATAAATGGATTAAGGACATTATGTATTTAAATTATTTAAGCAATGGATGTATGGAAATTTTGGAAGGAACCATTGTAGGTAATGAAGGTATTTTTAATGGGGTTTAAAGGTTTAAAATCATGAAAGGATGATTATGATTGTTAGGGTTTTTAATGATTAAGTGTAGAAATTTTTAAAGGGATTTTTAATAAGAAAAATCATGGGATATGTAAATGATTTTAATGGCCTCAAAAAAAAAAAAATGGTAGAGGAAGGTGACCCATGAACCCCATGGTAGGTGATTAATTGATTTATTAGAATTTATAAAGAATGGAAACCATGGAGGATGATTTAGGGTTCTAAGATTTTAATGATTAAATGTAGGTAGTTTTTAAAGGGGTTTTTATGATGAAATTCATGGAAGAGGTAAATGGTTTGTATGGCCTTGAAAGGCATAGATGGGAATGAAACATGAACCATGGGTTCGGCCATGGTATATGGCCGAACCCTAGGGTGTTGTGTTTGTAAATTTAAAGGGTGTAAGAAGAGGGAAGGATGATTAAGAATGTTGATGGTTTGAATGGATTTTTAAGCATAGTTTATAAGGTTTTAAAGGGGTGGAAATAATGTTTTAAAAATAAAACCATGGAGAGATTTTATGGAGGGAATGCTTTGAACCCTATGGTGATGTATGTGTAATGATGATGAGTGTAAAAGATGGAAAAATAATGGGGGATGTGTTGGCAGTTTTAATGGACAAAAATATACCAAATTGATGATCAAAGATTGGTGATTTAAATGCATAGTGTGAACCTTCAAGGAAGGACTATTAGTGGATCCAAAGTGTTGTAATGGATCCAAGGAAAAATGGAGAAAAGACATCATGGGTTCGGCCATGGTGTATGGCCGAACCCATGACCCATTTTGCAAGCCATTTGATGGGTTAAGTGGGACTTTGGTATGTGTTTAAATTAATAAGGATTAGGCTAATTAAATGGTTGATTTTAATGATCTTATGACATGGTTGATGGATCAATTATGGACTCAAGATGTGGCTAAGAATGATGATTCAATTATAAGTCATTTTTATGGGCTAAGGAGGGGTTTATGTATGTGTTTAATTAATGAGCATTAAGTTAAGAAAAAGGGTTGTTTTAATGATGTTATGGCATGATTAAATGGGTCACTAATGGATTTGAGTGTATGGATCAATTATCAACAAAATGTACATGGTTAAGTGAATGATTAACCATGGAAAAAGAGGTAGTGGCAAAACCATAAATAATGGCTAAAATGAAGAACCATGGGTTCGGCCATGGTACATGGCTAAACCCATGGAGGATGAACTTGGACTTAGGCATTTTTATTATGACCTTAGGTATGATTAAATGAAGCCTAGGGTGCTGGTTTTTAAACTCACAAATTAATATGGTTAAGGGATTAAATGGGACCCACAAACTTAACTAGTAGGGTTCGGCCATGGTGTATGACCGAACCCCACTAAGGCTTGGGTAATGGACTGGACATGATTAAAACATGAGTCTAATTGATAATGTATATAAGGTACCGGACATCGCGATCGGCTACCGGATTTGGGAACGGAAACGTAAAAGGGACGCTAGTCGGTATTCGGTAGGATTCCTACCTTTTTGTAAGCCATGGATTATGTATTATGTATGGGTTTTTCCTTGATTTATTTTGGTAAGCATATGATTGTTTTAAGATGGGTTTTAAGGCTATGATGTGTATATTGATGCTTTGCTTGATCTATTTTTTATAATCAAATTATATGTTTTATTGATGGGATTTTAAATGCCATGGTTTGTGCTATCATATATATTACATGGCATATGGCATCTACATCTCATGCATGACATGGGAAGGATGAAAATAAAGAAATCGGAGTCCATGCTCCGTCGGGGCGAACTAGAAGCAAACATGGGGACTCCTTGACGAGGCTTTGCCGTCAAGGGGGATGATTTTTTATTGTTTATATCTTGACGAGGTTTTGTCGTCAAGAGGGATGATTTGTGATTGTTTATATCTTGACGAGGTTTTGCCGTCAAGGGGGATGATTTGTGATTGTTTATATCTTGACGAGGTTTTACCGTCAAGGGGGATGAGGTGTGATTGTTTATATCTTGACGAGGTTTTGCCGTCAAGGGGGATGATGTGTGACTGTTTATATCTTGACGAGGTTTTGCCGTCAAGGGGGATGATTGTGATTGTTTATATCTTGACGAGTTTTTTCCGTCAAGGGGGATATGACAGCATGATGGTATGGATGATGGGTGGGACACACGACATAAGACACCCATGGCATTGCATTCATTTTATGGTTTTTATTATATGATTATCTATGTGCTTGTTATCACTAATCCATGTGTTAGCCCTACTCGGAGTCCTACTGGGCGCGTTGGCTAACGCCTACTTCTACCCTAGCTGATGACGCAGGAGATGGCGGAAACGGAGGACACGACGGGAGCCAAGCGTAAGAGCTTGGGAAAGCGAGCTACTTAGTTTATTTAAATTTATTTTGGAATATGTATTTGAGTAGCTTAGCTTGTCGGACTGTATAATTTATATTTCTTACTATGGTTTGGTCTTTACTTTGCACATTATCACTTTGAGGTATAATTATGAATTTAGGTGTATTTTAGTAATTTAAGCCCCGTACTTCCTTGCTATCTAAAACTGGTAGGATAGTCTCTATTATAATGTTTTGTATTAAGTTATATTCTGCGAGCTTACGTCTACGTGTGAACCGTTCTCATGGACTTCGTTCCACGCGCACGTAGGGTTGGCCAGTTAAGGGCTGGGCTGTAGAAGGTCGGACTTAACTCGCGTCGTGACGTCTCGCACCCTTTGTCACTCTTTACTTAAAAAAAAAAATAGACTCTGATTTCGGTGAAAAAGGGGCGGGCGTTACACCTCCCTCCATATAAAGTTTTCCCTCCAAAATCGCTCGATCCAACTACACTGAAGCCTTGTATTGTCGTTATTAACTCCTTGATCATCAACGTTCTCCAGAGAGGTAATGATTGTTATCTTTCTGCTGTTTTCTAGGACCTTCTGGCAATGCGATTGGAATATTTCTTATTCCTATCTCACTTGATAAATCTCATCGAGCTCTGTATTGGCATCCATGGTTGCCTTTGTGCGCTCGTGGAGAATGACCTCCAAGTTGAGAAAATTCTATCGAGTAACCACGACATCATCCGTAATTGGAAACTGGCTACTAATACTTGGAACTCTTACACTCTCCATGCTGCGTCTTGCAACCTTCTCACTCGTCTGAATTACAAGAACAAATATATATCCTTCTTGCCGAAAGATTCCTCTCTTTGTAGGGAACTCATCATCGGCAATCAGAACCCCCACGATTCTGGCATTTTCATTCGGATCCTGACACCATAGTTTTCATCCCTTATTGGGCTCTGCAAGGTTTATTTCCCCTAGCATGTTGGGCAACCATCTTTTTGGCCCCTAGCCCGTGGTGTGGGTGTCCCTCTTTGGGAACTTTTCTGGCTTGGTCCCGCCTTTGCTCCTTCATTGTTTTCTTTGGGCTTGTTTTCTTCTCCTATGAGTGAATATATACTTATCTATAATTCAAAAAGGAAAACAAAAAGATCTGATCGACTGATTTCATTGATCAACGTGGTGGTGTTGGATTGCAATGTGCCTTTTATAGTGCATGAGACTGTTGAACGTCTGAGAACCAAACTCTGTCTTAATTGAGCAACGACATGGCCCAAGTCAAAGGTTTCTATACAACGTTTTGTAAGCATATTCTGTATGGAAGAGATATTGGATATGTTCAGGGAATGGGGTTTGTAGTTGGCTTGTTGCTTCTAAAATATGAGTAAAGGAGATGTGTTTTGGCAAGTAGTTGCTTTGTTGAAAGAATCAGTTCCTGCAACAATGGATGGCTTGTATCAGGTTGAGTGGCCTCTTATGTAACAATACATGTTTCAGCTTGAGCAGTTGGTGAAACAATACTTACCAAGTTCTAGGAAAAGATGCAAGATCTGAAAGTTACCAAAGCATTGGCAACCAGAGCATTTATCAAACAACAATAAACAAGGTAACATCATCATGGCTGCATAACACAACAGAAGCGGTTCTAGAAGCAGAGAACAAAAGTAAAAGAGCAATGTTACAGAAGCTTGGAAGTTTTTTTTTTTTTGTTGTTGTTGTTTACAGAATCAAAGAGTGCAGAAGGAAATAGTTGCACATCTGATTTGATTGAAAAACATATTGCAGAGACAAAAGTTGTTGTGTAAGAAAGAATAAGAAAAAAATATATACAGAGATTCGTTTGGAAATTGTGATGAATTCGTTAAGGTAACGGGATTTCACAAACAGGAGTACGATCGGCTTTGACGTGATCGGTGATCGATATCTTCACGAAAACAGCAAGGATATCATCTTGGATGTTGGTAAGATTCCTACCTTGTTGACACACTGTGGATTATATACATATACTGTTTTATTTCCATATATGATGATTTACTTTGGGTATCAAATGATTATGTTTTAAGACTTGAATTTCAATGCTATGGCATCATAGCACTCATTTCCTCATGCATGGCATGGGAGGGAACATTAGGGAGGAGTCCACGCTCCATTCGGGGTTTTTCGATAAACAAACATGGGGAAGAATTCACACTGATTCCGATTGACATACTAGAAGGGACCGATAAGGCATACGTGGGGAGGCATAACAGTGAATATTTTGATGTGGCTTGTTCATCAAGAAGATTAACAATGTGATTTGTGATATGGTTGTTGGGTGGGAATTCATTGGCACATGACACCCATGGCATGGCATTAAATTAGCATGATTTTTTTTTATGAGTATCATGCACTGATTTTATTACTACAAGTTGTTCACAGTTATGATATTATGTATCTATCGTGATTTTATACTAATCTCATGTGTATAACCCGACTTGGAATTCCTACTGGGCGCGTTCATTAACACCCTACTTCTACCTTTAGATGATGGTACAGGGAATGGAACGGGCGATGGACGTGAAAGAAGCCAAGCTTAGGAGCTTGGACAGTTTATGCTTACTTTATTTAAGTTTTATTTTGGACAATGTATTTTGAGATAATTGCATTTTTGGACTGTAATAACTTAGATCTATTTTGCTATGGTTTGATGTTACTTTTGGATTTTTAAGTTCAGTTAATTTAATGGTGATTGACTTCCTTGCTAATTAATGTTATGGATGGTATTTGTAATTATATAATATTTCCGCAAACATTAGTAATGCGTGTGAAATGTTTTAGTGGACTTGTCCACGCGCACATATTGGTGGCAAGTTAAGGGTCGGGCTTTAGAAGCTCGGACTTAGCTCGTGTCGTTTCGTCCCACTCTCTCTCACTCTTTATTTAAAAAAGAAAAAATAGACTATGATTTTCGGTGAGTGAAAAATGGTGGGGCGTTACATAACCACCTTTATTAGAATAATATAAGATGAGTGTTTGGTGGAGAGAGAGGCGAGCGTCACGACGCGAGTCAAGTCTGAGTCAGACCCGACCCTTGACTGGCCCAACTATTGTGTGCGTGATAATTTTGCACACACTATCTGATAACCTGTGGAAGTTTAAAACATTTATCCTTTGCATCAATAGCAAACTCCAACTCAAAGCAAAATAAGGAATTCCCAAAAATATATATGAGTCAAATACAAAACTTAATTACAAATACCACAGTCTCAACATTGTCCTCATAATTCTAAAATACGAAAACAAGTATAGCTATCTAAGATTTTCTTCTAAAACTTCCAACTCCCGTTCGACGTCCATTTCGATCACACTCAACTACCACTTGCTCAAGTCTCATCCGCATCTGTATAACCTGCATTCACATCTAAGGAGGGATATTTATGGGCCTAGTCAACGCGTCCAGTAGGAATTCCGATCATAGGTATGCACAAGGTGATAATATAGCAAGATACATACAATTTTATCTTCCTGTGTAGAAAATCTTACAGTGTAATCACTATTCATTTTCCAAATTTCTTTCATATCATAATATAGGATATTTCTTAAAATTCAAGATATTTCTCAAAGTCATTTATATCATAATGTATCACATTTCTCCAAAATTCATTCCCACGTTATCATCATCATCATTATAGGAAAGCTCATTTAAAATTCCAAATTCAATTATACATACTGCAAGTCTCATTATACCAAAAAAAAAATAATTTACATTTCATTTTAACACCAATCATACTGATACCCATTTCATATTCAATTTACTATGAATCTTTTATATCTTTTATACCTTTCTTTGGAATTCATTTCACATTATCTAAAAATTCCTTACTTAAGTATTGTCTAACATTTTCCTTTAACTATTCTAGGGAAGACTTATACATTTTTCATATCTCATGTATTATAAGGGACTCATGTTCAAATTTCCTTCTAATTACTTCAAACCCATTCTCAAGTCTTGTCTATCTTCCCATAGCACATTCATGTTCTAAAATAATTGTCAATACCTCTCATCAATTCAAACTCATCTCGTACTGCGAGGTCTCTATTCCATTCTGTGTCATTTCTATGCCCATCACATGTATTCCAACATATTAATCAGAATTTCCAGAGGAGTGTGGCCCCCGATCAACCCAACATATTAAACGGATTTACCGGAGTATTGTGGCCCCTCTATACATCTCGTTCCATACTTTTCTCATTCCGTGTCTTATTTGTATTGTATATGGTTGTTCTCAAGTTACCAACCTCGTTTTCTTTTCACATATACCCGTCCCCTTATCATAATTTTGTATTGCCAGGGTATTCTAAACATCATACAATTCATACGTACTTCTTTATATTCTTTTCATAATTCATATCCTTCTCGTATTTTATGATTTCATATTTCTAACACTATTTCTATTGAATGTATCATAATTCCAAACACTACATAGTTCATAAAATCCCTTTGTATTTTCTTTTCACATCACATGTTCTTGAAATTATCACAACCTCCATTTTCAATAACCTTTATTACAAATACAAAAATACTACCATCCATCCTAATTCAAATTACCATGAAACTTCATATTACACTAATATCCTCCTATTTATTGGATGAAAAAGAACCCAAATAGGTTATTTTCTTATGCTTAAATTCACATAAAATTACATTCATGTCCCATGTATCATATATTGGAAACACTCTCTTAATTCATATTTCAAGTCATGTAGTCTCATTCCTCTATTCATATGCATATAAATACTATATTCATAAAATCAACATCAAAGACCATTAAGGATATCATAATAGAATAAGGTTGAACCCAATTGCTTCAACAAAGTAGGAAAACCTACCTGATTTAGTCGATCAGCCAGTGAAAATGATCCACGAGCTAACTTGTTCGATTCCGGTTTCACTCTTTGACCCTTCATTCATTGTTCATGAATAGAAAACATAATATACATATCATTAGAATTTCTTTCCACTATTTGTTCTTAATATCTAATCTTTTCATCATTTTTTCCCATCCCCTATGACTTCATTAAGTCTCATAGGTCAATCAGGTGGAGACTGGTACCACCCAAGTGGTCCCATAAAAGATTCGGGTCCATTTAAAACAACTTCATAAAACTGGTCACTTTTTTGATGGACATATCGACCCAGGTCGATATGTACACAAAAATACACTCTACTTCAATCGATATCGATATGTTCCTTTCCTAGACCTTTGTTCAAGCATGTATTTTCTCTTTATTTATTTTCAGGTTATACATATCATTTTTGTCGACATGTACTACTGGGTGTTGTATTAAAACTTCCTCTTTCATTTCTCGAATTTGTCCATCAGAGGGGCACAGTGACACAGCTGATGTGTCCTCTGAAATCGGTCTACCCTCCAATCCTTTCATATTCTATTTCCCTTTCTTTTATTTTCTTTACATTATCTCCCAGGTGTACACATCAACCCTAGTCGATGCATACCCTAGGTCTGTTTTGAAAACCATATATTTTCCATTCCCTTCTGTTTGTTTTCATTCCCAGGTGTACACATCGACCCCAGTCGATATGTACTCCTGGGTTTGGTCCGAAAGGTCACAAGCCCTTTATCCCTTTTCTTTACTTTTTCTCCTAGAAATACACATCGACTTCTTTCGATGTGTACTCCTGGGAATTCCTGCAACTCTTCATTTCGGTTTGCATGTTCCCCATTTCTTGATTTATTTCTCTAAATTACTATTAAAACTAGATCTAAGCATCCTAGTATGCTCTCTTAACTCTGAAATACAGTAAGATTATCATACCTCTGAGAAATTTGGGGAATTTAGTGATGGGTGAGTCTTGAACTCGGCTTGAGCTTCTTCTTTCTCTCTTCTTCTGCTCTCCTTGCTTCTCCTCTCTCGACTTTCCTTCTCTTTTCAAAATTTCTTCTCCTTTGGAGCTCACTAATTTCCGTGGGAGAGAATAGAAGATAAATGGAAGAGAGAGGGGATATCACTCTTCGGATGTAAACGAAAGTGGGAGGAGCTCGAGCTGCTCTCCTTCTCTCTCTACTCTTCTTCTTTCTCTCTTGTTTTCCTTTTATTTCTTTTTCTCTCTTGCTGCCCTAACCACTGAATGGGAGAGTGGAGAAGAGACAAGAATGATCAGCAGCTTTTCTCTCTCTTCGGTCTCCTCCTTTCCTTTAGTCAACAGGCAATACACGTGGAGAGCATGCATTGGCTCTCAACGACGGTGGCAGATGTATGATGGGAAAAAGAAGATTGTTGTGTATCTCAACTCAATACATTGAACATGAACGATACATGTTCTTGGTCGATACATGTTTTTGGTGGACTTACATACACATCGACTTCTGTCGACGTATTCCTCTGGGATCTCCTTCCTCCTCTTTAGTCAACACACAATCTATAACGCCCCGCCCTCTCCGAGAAATTTCAGAGTCTAATTTTTTTTAAATAATAAAACATCGAAAGAGAGCGGGCGGCGTCACGACGCGAGTTAAGTTCAGACTACCCAAGTCTGAACCTTAACTGGCCACCTATGTGTATATGGAATAGACCATGATTATGAATCACATATGGAACTAACATCACCTTGCGAAATAACCTAGATTAATTGCGGAATAGAAAGACTAGAAAGCAAGTAACAGTCTCAACCATTAATTAAGATAAATCAACGATCCAAAGGTTATTAACCTAATCAAACCATAGCAAGTAATGCAATACTACATGTCCAACAAAAGTATTCAAATGACAGTAATATAAAGTAATCCAATCCATCATTCAAGCGCTTAGGCTTGGCTCCCCCCCCCCCGGTCAACAACCTTTTCTTTTCCTTTACATTCTCCTCTGAGATAGAATTAGGGCGTTAGATCAACGCGCCCAGTAGGTTCCCGATCAGGGCTACCACATGATTAGCATATAAAACATGCATATATATCATAGTACATGATTAGTAAAAACAGGTAAAACAATGCTATGAGGTATGCACATGCAATGAGACCCTCCCATCATATACATTCATAGCCATCACTTGACGTGCCTCGCCGACAAGGTATATCACAATACACTTCCATCTTTTCATCATTGACCTGATTCATATCACGTATTAGTCCTCCTGGCGGGACTCTCATCGCCTAAGGAGACCATTGTGACTATGATCACCATGTTACTCCTCCTGGCGGGACTCTCATCGCCTAAGGAGGATGTAACTCATAAATTGCAACACTGTAGAACCTCAGTCATCATTCCATGTCCATGCATGAGATGCCAATGCTTTGTATGCCATTTGTAAATGCATAATATATCATTCGAAACCACATAAAAATAAACAAGAGTCTCATAAAGAAAACTAGGGTAAAACTGTGGTTACAAGTAGGTAGGAAACCTACTGAAGATTCACTTCAGTAACTAATCTTTCTTTCATGTCACCCGGTCACGACTCGCACGTCGTTCAACTTCCGGTACCTCGTCCATGTAACAATCAATAAATCATACTATCACTTACTTGTTCATTCATATCTAAGACCCAAAACATCTTGTAAGTCCTTTGATCAATCCTTTCATTTGACTTGTATTCACATATTTGCCATTGGTCTACCCAATGTCTAATCTTGCTCATAAACAAAAATCATAAAAGTAATCTACCTTAGTGGCTGGTTATTTACTTATCACTAAGTCCAAAGATAGCTCCATTCATTTACTTAATCCAACTCATATAACCAATTCATAATCTCCAATAAAACAATCTATGGGGTTCGGCCATTCATATGGCCGAACCCTATGATTCTCCTACTCAATGATCCCATCATTTGTTTACAAGTTAGGCTCTACCATTTAGCCATGTTAACTACAAGGTTCAGCCATCCCATGGCCAACCCAAACAACAAGCTTATTTAATTTAACATACATAAGAAAACCCATAAATCTTGGTCCATTCATCCCAAAACTAGCCCCATGGGGTTCGGCCATGCACATGGCCGAACCCAAAGGTTCTCTTGATCTGATTAATCCCTCAACTTCCCATGATTATTCATGATTTAACCATGTTAACGCAACCATGAATTACACATGGTTCAACCACATAACCATCCACCAAAACAGTAAATTCAATTTCACCAAACCACATCAATTACACACATGGGGTTTGGCCATCCAAGGTGGCCGAACCCTATGTCCATGTTTTGGTCTTTCAAGCATGCTTTAGATGTTATTTAAACATACAAAATCAGTATCATCTTGCTGCATTTATACCACTTAGAAATCATCCAAATAAATTCATCTACTTGTCCCAAAAGACCATAATATTTCATGGGATTCGGCCATCCAAAATGGTTGATCCAAATGGTCCACAATATCAATTTAAATCTACTGTTTAAACCCATATCAACTTCAGTCCTTGTGTCATTCAAATCCATGTTTTTAACCCTTTCTAAAACATGCACTTGAATATTTAAGTAAAACCCAAAACAGTCCACCAAAGCTCTATGCTTTCCATGTTTCAAACATCTTAAAACCAACCATCATTTGCATGGGGTTCGGCCCTCCATGGTGGCCGAACCCTATGACCTTTGGTTTTACATTTCTTTATCATTCAACTAGGTCTAAATCAAACTCCTTATGTGTGTTTTAACCTCTTTAAAACATACACCTTTAATCATCTAAAAACAGTCCCATAAAATTCCATGGTTTCCATGTTTCAAAACATGAACACCACCAATCTTTTACATGGGTTTCGGCCCTCCATGGTGGCCGAACCCAATGGTTATTTTTTTACCATTTTAAATCCTCCATAATCAAAGTTAAACATTGATGTATTCGGCCATGACCATGGCCCAATACATACCCTACCTGTTTCATGTTATTAAACCAAAATAACATATAGATACTTACCAAATTTTCCAAACTTTCTCCTTGTCTTTGATCCTTGTTTTCTCCCCTTTTATTTCTTCTTTCTTTCCTTAATTCCTTGCTGGCTTATACTTGACTAACTGGTGCCCAAAAACTTCTGCTGTTCAGCCAAGAAACGAATTGGAGAGAGGGAGAGAGAGAGGGAAATTCTTGGTTTTCTTTGTGTGAAAAACGGCCAAGTATGGTAATGTTTTTCTTTTATAGTTTCAGCCCCCAACTCCCATTCATACTCCCTCTCAATTAATTTTGTTAAAAATGATGGGGCAAAGGGTGTTAACCAAGACACCCCTTGGTGCCAAACATTGCACCACTTGGGAATGAACCATTGCATCCCTTCATGAAAAGGTGCCGCCCCAACCTTGGTGTCTTTTGGATTTGCCAAAGCACCCTTTCATACCAATGGCTGAGATTGATTTTAATTAATTGTTGTGTGAGATTACAACTCATTTCCATCTCCTCTTTACTCACTAAAGTCGGAATATTTTTATTCTAAACCAACTCATCCAACTCACCACATTTAATGCTCCACATTTGAGTCAACTCTTTTCTTAAATCAAACTAATTTCAAATCAAACTAACTCAAGCTGAATTAACTCGTGTTTTAGCTCCCTTGAGGGTCCACACGGTCAACCTTAGTCAACACGACCCGTTGGGTCCACCTTTAGCTCCTTGACCCGTTTTTGACTCCATGACCCAATTATGGTATTTTGGTCATTTCTAATTGGTTTTTACATATGGATCAAGCCTACCGATTTTTTATCCACTTGATTTCCAATCAAATAGGCTTAACCCCATTTAATTTAAAATCACAAAACGGTCAAATAATCCAGTAAGACCCGATGGGCCCCATTTGGGCCCTTTGACCCATTTAGCCATTTTTGACCCAATTGATGTAAATTATCCAACCAATCACACTTAACATTTATAATGTGCTCATAGGGTATTCATTTGAACAATGGGCCCCACTATTTCCTTATTTACAATCACATTTATTGAATTCACCAATCCAGGGGCATTTTCGTAATTATTCCAATCATTGAGAATTCTTTGACCCAATTTGATGTACGTTGCCCATCCATTATAATTTGACCCTTATAATATGTTCATAGGATCTTAATTTGAACAATGGGCCCCACCATTTTCTCATTTAACATCATAATTATTAAATTTACCAATCCAGGGGCATTTTCGTAATTATCCATCTTTATTGAGAAATCGGGGTGTTACACAATCCACGTGGAGGCCATGCACCGGTCCTCCAGAACGGTGGTAGGTGTTGCAGATGGGTGATGGGACAGCCACAACTGTTAGATCTCGGGCTTAAGCAGCTGGGCATTCCCAATATGTGTTCGGGGTTGATATGTACATCGACGAAACTCAATGCATGCTTCTGGAAATCTCAGCTTTGGGTCTGTTTGCCACCACATGCATCAAAATTGATACATACCAAATTTGGACGCATCGACCAAGTCGATATGTCCCTCTAGAAATTTTAGATTTCCTTATTTCCTTTTATTTTCATTTCTTTTCTCACTTGGTTTAATACCCAATCCTATTTCCAATCCATTCTTTTAAGAGGGGATTACATTAATCCATTAGTTT
Source organism: Chimonanthus praecox (assembly GCA_022113865.1). NCBI lineage: Eukaryota > Viridiplantae > Streptophyta > Magnoliopsida > Laurales > Calycanthaceae > Chimonanthus > Chimonanthus praecox. Next base: position 30,753,323 of record CM039093.1, on the reverse strand, counting down.
AGAATTTCGGAGTGCTACACTTCCACTCCATTCGATCCTAAGCAATCCCAATCCCAATAACTTAGCACCCATACACTCAATCCAAACATCACTCCATACGGCCACCACATTTTAGAAAACCCTAACTTGCATATCACCTATCCAAAATCCCTAATCGTTTTCTTCAAGTTCCCAAACCCAATCACCTTAGATCCTAAAATCTAGTTGTTTCCACACCATGCATGCGAATACCTCATCCCAAATCCATCTATACGACCACAACCCCTAAATTCTGTCACTCTATGCCCACAACCCTTGCTTAATCCATCCACATCATCTCCACCTCACCAGATCCTAAATTTGCTCCTCAAGTCTTACTTATCTAAGCCCACACAAATTTTATCCTCTATTTTCTCATTCATGTGTATACATCATAAGCACACAACACCCATGCATCTAAGCAATCCATCTAGATTAACCTAAAATCCTAACCCTCCATTGCATGTTTTCATAACAAAACCTTAAACCCTAATGCACCCATTCGATTACCACTCTATTATCTCTCTCTCATTCGCATATCCCATATTAATCCAATACACGACACCTCAATTCTCCATAACCCTAGCTGATCCTAGTTACCCATTCCCCAAGCCTTTCCAACTTTAGTTAATTAAATCTCATCCATCCAATTGTCCACCCTAAATACTAATCAATACCAACCATCCATCCATACCCTGAATATTATAAATAGATGCACTAGGGCTAGGGTAAAACTCGAATTTTACTCTAAGAAAATCAAGCATTGGCGTGGATCAAGAGAATGAGAAAGAAAAAAGGAAAAATCGTGCATACGGGTTAGTTGGTTTGATATTTTTATTTTCCAATAATTCTTTCTTTTCAATTCCAAGTTTTGTAAGTCTAATTTCAAAGTTTATTAATAAGATTCGAAGTGCAATGTCTTTTAGTCTCTGGTTTTCCAATTAATTTATGTCTATGTTGTGATTGTTTTGATTTATTCTTATTTTCATTGTTAACTTCATGATTGGATTTATTTTATTTATTACAATATTGGATGGAAAGATTTTTAGTTTGATTGATCCCCAATTTTGGGCTAAGGCTCTTATTGTAACGTCCCGTCCTTTTTCACTCTCTGAAAATCAGAGTCTATTTTTTTTTTTTAAGTAAAGAGTGAAAGAGAGTCGGAACGTCACGACGAGAGTTAAGTCCGAGCTTGCTTCCACAGCACGACCCTTAACTAACCAACCATGCGTGTGCGTGGACAAGTCCACTAAAACATTTCACACGCGATACTACGACTTGAGGAATACCCATTGAGGAAATAACATCAGATTAGAACATTTACTTAGCAAGGAAGGCAATCAATATAAATTAACTTAATCCAGATTAATCATCATTCTATCCATAGCAAATAGTCTAAGCTATTACATTCCCAAATACTAGCTACTCAAATTACATTGTCCATGAATAAACTTAAATAAAGTGAAACTAAATTATCCAAGTTCCTAAGCTTGGTTCCGATCGCTTCCTTCATTCCATCCATTTCCTGTGTCATCATCTAAGGTAGAAGTAGGGTGTTAGACAACGCGCCCAGTAGGTACTCCGAGTAGGGTCAAACACATGGGTTAGTGTAAAAATCACAAAGATATAGATAATATCAAAACCATGTACAACATTGCCATGCAATGGGTGTCATATGCAATGAGTCCCACCCATCATCCATATCACAATCACATAATGTTCCTCTTGATGGAAACTCCTCATCAAGGTATCCCCATGAATGCTTTATCGGTCGCCCCAAATGGAGCGTGGACTCCGGTTACATTACAAACACAGTATCCTCTGGATGGAAAATCCTTATCAAGGTATCCCCATGAATGCCTTATCGGTCGCCCCAAACAGAGTGTGGACTCCGGTTACATTACAATCATAGTATCCTCTTGACGGAAACTCCTCATCAAAGTATCCCCACGAATGCCTTATCGGTCGCCTCGAACGAAGCGTGGACTTCGGTTACAAATCCATAGGAATCAGTGTAGATTCCTCCCAACGATTGTTTTTTGGTCCCACCGAACGAAGCGTGGACTCCGTTTACAAATCCATAGGAATTAGTGTAGATTCCTCCCCACGATTGTTTTTCGGTCCCACCGAACGAAGCGTGGACTCCGTTTACCCGGAATCAGTGTGGAGTTCTCCCCACGATTGTTTTGTCGGAAACCGAATGGAAGCGTGGACTCCCCTCATTTGATCCCTCACATGCCATGCATGAGATGCAAATGCCAACATGCTATGTAATAATAAATATCATAGCATTTAAATTCCATAATTGAAACATATCATTTGATACCAAAATAACTCATCAAAACATGAATTAAAATCATCATATATACATATTCCATTATTTTCAATATGGTAGGAATCCTACCAACGTCCAAATAACGGGTCCTTGTATTTCCGTCCAAAAACCAATCACCAATCGCGTCAAGCCGATCGTTCACCGTTTGTGAAATCCGTTACCTTATTACATTTAACATATACATACATCAATTTGGTGATCTATTTAATTCCATAAAATAACCAATTTAATTATTCCAATTGATTTAAACCATTCCCTTCATCCTTCCAATTTAACCTAACCATTTGGAAAATCTGATAAATATTCCATTTATAAAATCAGCAGGTTACCCGCTGTCCACTACCCACTGTCCTATGTCCACTATCCACTGTTCACTACCCACTGTCCACTATCTACTGTCCACTACCCACTATCCACTGTCCACTACCCCTGGTCCACTGATTTATTTAATCAACTCAAAGGTTCCAGTCATTTTTCTAAGATTGACTTGATGTCCGAATATCACCAAATCCGAGTTAGGGAGGAGGACATAAAGAAAACAACCTTCAGAACGCGATATGGACTATATGAGTTTGTAGTCAAGCCGTTTGGACTCACCAATGCACCGGTTGTGTTCATGGATTTAATGAACAGGATTTTCCGTCCTTACTTGGACCAATTTGTTATTGTATTTATTGATGATATTTTGATTTACTCCAAAACTCAGGAAGAACATGCTGAGCACTTGAGAATAGTTCTGGACACTTTGAGGAAGAACAAACTATATGCTAAAGCCAGTAAATGTGAATTTTGGTTGTCTGAGGTCAATTTTTTGGGACATGTTATATCAGAAGAAGGTATAGCCATGGACCTGGTTAAGATAGCGGCAATAAGAGATTGGAAAGAGCCAAATAATGTAACCGAGATCCGTAGCTTTTTGGGATTGGCTGGTTATTATAGGAAATTTATCATGGACTTCTCTAAAATTGCATCTCCACTTACTCGACTCACTCAGAAAGGAGTCAAATATGAATGGTTAGATTTGTGCAACAAGAGATTTGAAGAGCTGAAGAAGAGACTTACCACTGCTCCTATCCTAATTTTGCCTGAAAGATGCAAGTGTTATGAGGTACAATGCGATGCTTCAGGAGAGGGACTGGTGTGTACACTCAGTCAAAGTAATCGTGTAGCAGTATACGGATCAAGATAGCTGAAAATACATGAACGTCTCTATCCTACGCACGATATGGAATTAGCCGTAGTGGTCTTCGTACTCAAAAGTTGGAGACATTATCTTTATGGCGAAAAATTTGAAGTGTTTTCAGATCATAAGAGCTTAAAGTACTTGTTTGATCAGAAAGAGCTCAACTTGAGGCAACGCAGATGGATGGAATATCTTGCGGATTATGCGTTCGCACTTCGTTATCACCCTGGCAAGGCGAACAAGGTGGCAGAGCCCTCAGCCGTTTATCACATGCATCAGTGGCATGTTTGATCAGGACAGCATGGGAGATGCTGAATACCATTCGAGAATTTAAACTTTATCTCAATAACCATGGGACTATATACAATTTGATTATATGGTCCAACATGGTTACCAAGATTGAACAGGAACAACGGATAGACCCAGAAGTGGAAGAGATATGGGCTAAGATGTCTACTGGTGAAGCTATACCGGAATGGGAGTTACGACCAGGACAGGATCTTCTATTCCAAGGAAGGATTTATGTACCTAAGAGCTACAAAAAAGAGTTATTGGTTGAGGCCCATCAGACCAAATTCTCTATTCATCCAGGCAACACTAAGATGTATCACGACTGAAGAGACATTACTGGTGGTACAGACTCAAAAAAGATGTGGCAGAATTTGTAGGACATTGCTTAACTTGTCAACAGTTAAAACAGAACATCAAAAGCCACCAGGGCTACTCAAACCCTTACCAGTGTCGGAATGGAAATGGGAGCACATTTCCATGGATTTTGTTATACGATTGCCAAGGTCATCGAAAGGCAATGATGCGATATGGGTCGTGGTAGACCAACTGACCAAGTCTGCACATTTCATTCCTATTAAGATGACAAACTCATCTGAGACTTTGGGTCGGCAGTATCAAGGATATAATCAGATTGCATGGTATACCTCGGACTATTGTGTCTGACAGAGATGGTCGATTCACAGACAGAGTATGGCAGAGCATGCAGGCGGCCATGGGAACAGACTTATTATTAGTACAGCATTCCATCCTTAGACTGATGGATAGTCTGAGAGGACAATACAGACACTGGAAGATATGCTGAGAGCATGCATGCTAGATTTCAAGGGTGGATGGGAGGATGACTTGCTGTTGGTAGAATTCTCATACAACAACAGTTACCAGGCAAGCCTCTAGATGGCTCCATTTGAGGCATTATATGGTGGACCATGTAGGTCATCAGTGTGCTGGACAGAGGTCGGTGAGCCTACACTGATTGGACCTGAGTTGGTTGCAGAGACTACAGCGCAGATACAGTTGATACGGCAGCATTTATTGACTGTACAGAGTCGTCAGAAGAGTTATGCTGACAAGAGAAGGAGGTTCCTTGAATTTGACGTGGGAGACATGGTGTTCTTGGAAGTCTCGCCACGAAAGGGACACATGAGATTTGGAAAGAAAGGAAAATTATAGCCAAGATATGTGGGACCTTTTTCAATCATAAGAAGGATGGGGGATGTGGCTTATCAATTGGCACTCCCATCGCAGTTGGCATCTTTACATGATGTGTTTCATATATCGATGTTGAGGAAGTACAATCCTGGTCCTTCTCACATACTGAACGTACAAGATATGGAGGTTCAGAGCGACGTGACATACGTCGAGAAGCCTGTCCGAGTGGTGGACACAGAACAAAGGGAGTTACGGGACCGAGCAATCCAATTTTACATGGTGGGAATCGCATGGCATTGAGGAAGCTACATGGGAACTCGAGACAGAAATGAGGAAATCTCATCCGAAGTTATTTATGTAAATGTTTGAAACCCTACTTCACTAGATTTTCCGGGACGAAAATTTTAAAAAGAGGGTTGTATTGTAACACCTTGGATTTCAATTTATTAATTTGAATCAAAATTACCCATTTAATTGTGAATATTAGTTATGGATTTTAATTGGACAAAGAGTTGGGTCATTGGCCCAATTAGGACCCAACGAATTGTGTAAATTGGTTTCAATAAAAATTAAATGGGGATTGAATTTAGTTAATAATGCAATATTAAATAAATATTTCATGGCCGAATTTTAGAGGTGCATATCCAAGAATGATACTTAGGCCGTATATAAAGATATTTCATATCTATGATAGGCGCATGGAATCTTTTAAAAAGGGTATGCATATAGTCTTAAATTAAATAAAAGAAGTGTCTAAATTAAACACAAGGGCACACGGCAATGGGGCATAGTTTTAAGCACATTCTAAATATGGGAAGCCAAGCTCGACAAGTCCCAATTAAATAGCAAGGGGCGCACGACTTTGAGAGGGTTGGCTATCTTAGCACCTTCTAACTTTGGATCAAGAAGAAGTGATAAAAGGGGAGACATAGAGGGGCTCACGGTTTTACAACCCCATAGCCGAATTTTATTTCTCTCTCTCTCAATTGTCATTCTCACCAAGATCAAGAGCAAGGAGAAGATAAAGGCAGCCAGCAAGAGGTGTTCTTGGTTTGGAAAAATTAAGAAGAAAGGAAAAGGATTGGAAGAACAAGAAATCAGAAAAAAGGTTAGCATCTTGTTTGATAAATTTATTTTGAAATAAAAGAACCATAGGGTTCGGCCATGGTGTTTGGCCGAACCCCATGGAAGAAGATTGAAGATGGGTTTAATGATTGGAATGGAAAGAAAGAACCATAGGGTTCGGTCATAGTGCATGGCCGAACCCCATGGAAAGTTATGGTTCATTTTGTTGAATCGAAACCATGGAAAGTCATGGTCTAATTATGGGTTTATGTTCTTAGATTTTAGATCATGGAAACCTTGGACGGTTAGGTGTTTTGGATTTAAAAGGGGGAATATGGAACCATAAGGTTCGGCCATAGTGCATGGCCGAACCCCATGGAAGGTGTTTGGTTAATTGTTAAATAAGTATTTGAGATCAATGATTGGTGATTTTAAAGAGAGGATCTTGAACCATAGGGTTCGGACATGGTGTATGGCCAAACCCCATGGAAATATGTAAGTATTATTGTTGAATTTTAATGGACTGAAATAAGGGTCAAGATCATGAACCATAGGGTTCGGCCATGGTGTATGGCCGAACCCCATGGAGATGGTTACTATTTTGGAATGGTTGATGGAAGGAGTTTGCTAAATTTGGAAAGCATTCCAATTATGGAAAGATGGTTTCTAATCTAGGAAACTATCTAATTACGGAAGATGGTTTCTAATCTAGGAAACTATCTAATTACGGAAGATAGCTTCTAATCTAGGAAACTATCTAATTATGGGAGATGGTTTCTAATCTAGGAAACTATCTAACTAAGGAAGATGGTTACTAATTTAGGAAACCTTCTAATAATGGAAGGTGGAGTTTAATTATGGAAACCTTTTAATAATGGAAGGTGGAGTTTATTTTTGGAAACCTTCTAATAAGGGAAGGTGGAGATTATTTATGGAAACCTTTTAATTATGGAAACCTTCTAAAGTATGGAATGATGGATTATTAATTGGAAACAAGGACACCATGGCCGAACCCCATGAATCAATTTTGTGGGTTATGTTTTGTGTATTTTAAATAAATTGGAGGATCATGGGTTCTGCCAAGGTGTATGGCCGAACCCCATGAGGTTTATTTTGTGAACTCGAATTAATGGGTTAATTATTAGTCTAAGTACATTATGAATGAGAACAAGAGATAATGTTAGCCATGGATGGCATTGTTGTAAATATAAGTGACAGGGTTGGATCATGGGTTCAGCCATGGTGTATGGTCGAACCCCATGAGGAATTATTTGGAGAACTTAGATGTTTATGATCTATATTTTTGGACCTAAACATGGGAATTGTTTGGCGGACCTAGGGTTATGTATTTTGGATTATCTAAGGTTTAGACCAATGGCATTTTGGTAATTAATGGAATAAATGAACAAAAAGGGTGAGGCTCGGCTATGGGTATGGCCGAACCCCACAAGTATGGTTTATGGACTTAAATATTGCAAATCAAGTGGGACTTGGTTTTGATTGGTTATTATATTATAAGGTAACGGAATCTTGTAAGCGGTGCGCGATCGGTGATCGATTCTTGGATGGAAGCGCAAGGACTCGTGAACGGTCTTTGGAAGGATTCCACCTCTTTGAAACTATAGGTTTATGTACATATGTTTATTTTATGTTTGATGAAATTATGTTTCAAAGGATATGCATTATATTGAATTTCAAATGCTATGTTTAATTGTATAAATAACATGTATTGATTATGTCTCAAAAGGTGATTTCAAATGCTATGTTTATGTTAAAAATAACATATCTTTCATTGGCATCTCATGCATGGCATGGGGTGGAGGATTTGTTACCGGAGGGGTCACACTCCGTCGGGGCGTCCGAAAAACCTATGTGCGGTACCTTGATGTGATTTTCCATCAGGAGGAATCCGGAGGGTCTACACTCCGCTAGGGCGTCCGGAAGACCTATTTGATGGTACTTTTATGACATATGATGGGTGTGACTCATTGCATTTGTCATCATTGCATGGCATGGTTTTACATGATTTTATATATTATGTTATAATATATGTTTTGTACAACCATGTGTTAGCCGTAACTAGAATACCTACTGGGCGCGTTGTTCTAACGCCCTACTTCTACCCTACTTGATGATATAGGAAATCAGGGGAACGATGAACGCAAGACGGGTCAGGCATAGGAGCTTGGAAGACTTATTTTATATGTTTTGATTAAAGTTACTCATGAACTTGTATTTGAGTATCTAGATTTCGGATTGTAATAACTTAGATGGTTGGATGATTTATTCGATAATTATGATGTTTTAATTATGGATAAGGACTTGACGTACTTTGCCATCTGAATGGAATAGAACTTGGTTCCATTATGATTCCGCAAATTGATGTTATGATTCCACAGGCTATGATTTTTGTTCCGCAAGTTGATATTGCTATGTGTGAACCATTTTCGTGGACTTGGTCCATGCACACATAGGGTTGGCCAGTTAAGGGTCGGACTTTGGAAGTTTGGACTTAGCTCGAGTTGTGACGTCCAGCGCTCTATCACTCTACTCTATTATAAAAAAAAAAAAATAGACTCTGATTTTATGGGAAGAAGCGAGTGAGAAAGAGCGGGGCGTTACACTGGTGACCTACATGGTCTACCATATAATGCCTCAAATGGAGCCATCTAGAGGCTTTCCTGGTAGCTATTGTTGTATGAAAATTCTACCAACGGCAAGTGATCTTCCCATCCACCCTTGAAATCTTGCATACATGCTCTCAGCATATCCTCTAGTGTTTGTATTGTCCTCTCAGACTATCCATCAGTCTGTGGATGGAATGCTGTACTAATCAATAAGTCAGTTCCCATAGCCGACTGCATGGTCTGCCATACTCTGCCGGTGAATCGACCATCTCTGTCGGACACAATAGTCTGAGGTATACCATGCAATCTGATGATATCCCTAATATACCGCCGATCCAAAGTCTCAGATGAGTCTGTCATCTTAATAGGAATGAAATGTGCAGACTTGGTCAGTCGGTCTACCACGACCCATATCGCATCGTTACCCTTTGATGACATTGGCAACCCTGTCACAAAATCTATGGAAATGTGTTCCAATTTCCATTCCGGCACTGGTAAGGGTTTGAGTAACCCTGGTGGCTTCTGATATTCCGTCTTAACCTGCTGACAAGTTAAGCAATGTGCTGCAAATTCTGCCACATCTCTTTTGAGTCCGTGCCACCAGTAATGTCTCTTCAGGTCGTGATACATCTTCATGCTGCCGGATGAATAGAGAGTTTGGTCTGATGGGCCTCAACTAGTAACTCTTTTCTGCAGCTCTTAGGTACATAAATCCTTCCCCAGAATATAAGACCCTGTCCTGGTCGTAACTCCCATTCCGGTATGACTTCACCAGTAGACATCTTGGCCCAAATATCCTCCACCTCCGGGTCTATCCGCTGTTCCTGTTCAATCTTGGTAACTGTGTTGGACCGTATAATCAAATTGTATATAGTCCCATGGTTATTGAGGTAAAGTTTAAACTCTCGAATGGTATTCAGCATCTCTCATTCTGTCCTAATCAAACATACCACTAATGCATGTGATAAACAGCTGAGGCATCTGCCACTTTGTTCGCCTTACCAGGGTGATAACGAAGTGCGAACTCATAATCCGCCAGATATTCCATCCATCTGCGCTACCTTAAGTTGAGTTCTTTCTGATCAAACAAGTACTTCAAGCTCTTATGATCTGAAAACACTTCAAATTTTTCGCCATAAAGATAATGTCTCCAGCTTTTGAGAGCGAATTCCACTACGGCTAGTTCCAGATCGTAGTGTAGGATAGAGACGTTCATGTATTTTCAACTGTCTTGATCCGTATGCCACCACCCCTGTCCCTCTCCTGAAGCATCACATTGTACTTCATAACACTTGCATCTTTCCGGCAAAATTAGGATAGGGCAGTGGTAAGTCTCATCTCAGCTCTTCAAACCTCTGATTGCATAAATCTGACCATTCATATTTGACTCATTTCTGAGTGAGTTGAGTAAGTGAAGATGCAATTTTTGAGAAGTCCATGATAAATTTCCTGTAATAACCAGCCAATCCCAAAAAGCTACGGATCTCGATTACATTCTTTGGCGCTTTCCAATCTCTTACTGCCGCTATCTTAACTGGGTCCACGGCTATACCTTCTTTTGATATAACATGTCCCAAAAAGTTGACCTCAGATAGCCAAAATTCACATTTACTGGCTTTAGCATATAGTTTGTTATTCCTCAAAGTGTCTAGAACTATTCTCAGGTGCTCAGTATGTTCTTTCTAAGTCTTGTAATAAATCAAAATATTATCAATAAATACAATGACGAATTGATCCAAGTAGGACGAAAAATCTTGTTCATAAGATCCATGAACACAGCCGGTGCACTGGTGAGTCCAAACGGCATGACTACAAACTCATATAGTCAATACCGCGTTCTGAAGGCTATCTTCTCTATGTCCTCCTCCCTAACCCGGATTTGGTGATATTTGGACATCAAATCAATCTTAGAGAAATGATTGGAACCTTTAAGTTGATCTAATAAATCATCGATCCTGGGTAGAGGGTACTTGTTTCTGATCGTCAGCTGATTCAGTTTTCGGTAATCCACACACATACGGAGTGAACCATCCTTCTTCTCCACAAATAAAATCGGAGCTCCCCAAGCCGATGTACAGTTCCGAATGCACCCCAGTCTGCGCAGTTCATCAATCTGTTGGTGCCATCCGGTAATGTGGTAATGACACTGGTGCAGTGCCAGGGTACACCTTGATCTCAAAATTGATCTCCCTCATGGGAGGCAAACCAGGGAGTTCCTTTGGAAAAACGTCCGTATAGTCCCTTACTATTTTCGGAAGTTCAACCACCGGTGCCTTGTTGATTCTAATAATGTTCAATACCAGAGGATTCAACACTTCATGCAGTCTGCTTTGCTTATCAACACGCACTATATGTTGTTTTCCAGCAATGATAACAATCAATGTCACCCTGCGATGATAACAATCAATATTGGCCTTAAAGCTAGCCAACCAATCCATACCGAAAATAATATCATATTCTGACATATCGAGTACCAAATAATTGAACTCAAATCTGAGTCCAGCAAGTTCAGTATTCACTGTTGTGCAAATAAGTCCCAATGATGTGTCTCCAAGGGGATACAATGGTGAATGATGTGGACAGTTTTTGTACCAATGTACCAGTAGAGTTATAAATGCAGCAGATATGAAAGAGTGAGATGCTCCCGAATCAATTAATGCAAAGGCATAGGAACTACTGACTACTACCATACCTTCAATCACAGAGTGATCCTCTGTTGCTTGAGGTGCTAAGGTGAATACCCGTCCAGATCCTGTAGGCGGCCGTCCCGCCTGATTAAATGTCCTGCCTCCACTTGAATTAGCTGGCCTAACTGGTGGACGAGATGAACCCCTGGTATTAGGGGGTTTGTTAAGTTGTGGACATTCCCTCTTAAAATGGCCAGGCTGATCACAATGAAAGCAGTTACTCCCACCTCTGGGAACCTGAGTGACTGATGCAGATGGGGAGGGATGATCGGGACGAAAGCCCCCTGTTGACCCAGTAGATGGTGAGGGTCTACTAGAGTTCGGTTGGAACCTCTTGTTGGGCTGGAATGTACCCCTCCCACTATGAACTCAGCAATTGTCAATATGCGTCAACTCAGCCATCTCCTACTCTGCTATAGTGGCCCTGCTGACCACTTCTGCCAATGTGGTTGCCTTGAATTACCTTGGCCCTTATACTTGGCCTAAGGCCCCGCTCAAACTTGCATGCCCTTCGATACTCAGTATCCACCATATAGAATGCATACACAAATAAACTGAGAAATTCTTGGTGGTACTCTACCACCGTCATGGTACCCTGTACCAAAGATAGAAAAGCCTGTGTTTACCATTCCTTCTCCTCCTCAGGAAAATAATGTTCCAGGAAGGTAGCTGAGAACTGCTCCCAAGTCATTGCAGTCCTCTCCCTTTCCGGAATAAGTGTTCGCTGTTTCTCTATCACCTCCCACCATTTACCAGCATCATCAATCAGTTGTGATGTGGCCAATAAAATCTTGTGAGCATGACTCGTGATATTCAATAAAGTCAGAATCTATGAAATCTTCTTCAGCCAGTTTTTCGCTCAGACAACCCCTTCTCTCCCCTTGAAGTAAGGAGGGCGTTGTTGCGAAGTCTCTGACCATGCTCCTGTCATTGTTTTCCTTGGTGGTTCCATTCTTATTCAGGTGTTGTTGAAGTACTGAAGTGACCACCGCTTGAACCAAATTCTGCAATTCAGGAGGCACCATCGGTATGTTTACGCTACTTGCTTCCTCCTCGTGGGGATGATTGTTCTTCCTCACGGTGAGAGTAACGTTCCTCCTCATGGTGAGATTGTAGTTCCTCCTCATTATGAGATTGTTGTTCCTCCTCTTCACCCCCATTTGGGTTTTGTCGGGTATTTCTCCTTGCCTTTCCCCTAGGAACCATTTTTCCCTAAGCCATTAAAAATATGAAGACTTAGTTTCCATTAACAAAAATTTGTATTTCCTACTCGTTGAGGAAAATTTCCAAATAAGCACTCTTGATTTTTGCTTTGTTTTCCTGGGAAATACATCCTATCTTGTTATGTTTGATAATCCGATTATTTTGACTGTACTTCCTTTGCTATCATGCGTCTGAGTTTAACGAAATAAATTAATGCACGAGACCATATTAATTTACTCCGAGAGATTCAATGTTTCGGGTTCGCTCTGATACCAACTATAACGCCCCGCCCTTTTTCACTCGCTTCTTCCCATAAATTCAGAGTCTATTTTTTTTTTTTTTTTATAACAGAGTATAGTGATAGAGCGGGGGACGTCACGACGCGAGCTAAGTCCGAACTTCCAAAGTCCGACCCTTAACTGGCCAACCCTATGTGTGTATGGACTAAGTCTACGAAAATGGTTCACACATAGCAATACCAACATGCAGAAACATAACATCAAAATTGTGGAAACATAATAGAACCAAGTTCTATTCCATTCAGATAGCAAAGTATGTCACGTCCTTAATCATCATTCAGATATCATAATTATCAAAAATAAACATCCGAAATCTAGATACTCAAATATAAGTCCATGAGTAACTTTTATTAAAAATAATAAACTAAATCATCCAAGCTCCTATGCCTGGCCTGTCTTGCGTTCATCGTTCCCCTGATTTCCTGTATCATCAACTAGGGTAGAAGTAGGGCGTTAGAACAATGCGTCCAGTAGGTATTCCAGTTATGGCTAACACATGGTTAGTACAAAACATATATTATAACATATATCCAAAACCATGTAAAACCATGCCATGCAATGATGATGAATGCAATGAGTCCCACCCATAACATGTACATAAAAGTACCCACCACATAGGTTTTCCAGATGCCCTGGCGGAGTGTGGACCCTCCGGATTCTTCCTGATGGAAAATCACATCAAGGTACCGTACATAGGTTTTTCGGACGCCCCGACGGAGTGTGACCCCTCCGGTTACTAATCCTCCACCCTATGCCATGCATGAGATGCCAATGAAACATATACTATTTTATAACATAAACATAGCATTTAAAATCATATTTAAATCACATGCTCTTTCCTCATATAGACATAGCATTAAAAATCAATTTTTGAAATACATTCAACACATGCTATTTATAACATAAACATAGCATTTAAAATTCACTTTAAAACATATACTTTGAAACATAATTTCATCAAACACAAGGTAAAACAAATGTACATAAACCCATGGTTTCAAAGAGGTGGAATCCTACCAAAGACCGCTAATGTGTGCTTGTGTCTTTCTTCCGGTAACAGCTTACGATCGTAAACGCCTTGTGAGATCCCGTTACCTTATAATACAATAATAAATCAAAACCAAGTCCCACTTGATTTACAACTTTTAAAGTCCATTAACCAATCCCCATATTTACAAGATTGCCATTCATGGCCAACCTTCCATCTTAGCATGTATTCACAACTTTGCCCTTGGTTTAATCATTTCAAACCTTCCACTCCTTCACACATAAACACAATAAACCCATAACTGATTCATAGACATCTAAGTTCACCAAACAATACCCATGGGGTTCGGCCATACACCATGGCCGAACCCATGGTCCCTTATTTTCCTTTAATTACGAAATGCCATTCATGGCTATCATTATCCTTTATTCTCATTCATAATGTACATAGACAAATAATTAACCCAATAATCCGGGTTCATAAAATAAACCTCATGGGGTTCCATTTTTTTTTTTGGCCGAACCCATGATCCTTTACTTGATTTAAAATACACAAAACATAATCCACAAATTTGATTCATGGGTTCGGCCATACACATGGCCGAACCCATGATGTCTTTGTTTCCAATTTTCACATGATCCATAATTAGGAAGTTTCCAAATTAATCATCCATCCTTCCATAATAAGAAGGTTTCCAAATTTATCTCCACCTTCTATATTTAGAAGGTTTCCAAAATAACATTCCATAATTAGAAGGTCCCTAAATTAAAACTTTCTAATTTAGTCTTCACCTTCCAAAAATAGAAACTTTCCAAATAAACCAAGTTCCATAAATAGATGTTTTCTAATTTGGCAACCTCCTTCCAAAATTAGAAGATTTCTAAATTTAATATACCATTTCCATAATTAAAACCTAGTGGGGTTCGGCCATACACCCTGGTCGAACCTCACCCATGGAAACAAATCTAACCTTTTCCATTATTTTCCAAATTAATAACGTCCTTCCCTTTTAATCAATCATACATTAAAAAATATACCAATCCAACTTCATGGGGTTCGGCCATGCACCATGGCCGAACCCTATGGTTCATACTCTTTGGAAATCACACATAATGATTCCATTTTAATCAATTAAAATCCTCAAATATAGTTGGTGGGGTTCGGCCATACACTATGGCCGAACCTCACCCTTTCTTTTCCATTCTTTGGATCCAACATCTTAGCCATAATACAATCTCATGGTTAGGCCATGCAATGGCCGACCCACATCCCTAACCATATCCCCATTTAAGATCCTCTTAAAACATAAGTATAATTCCATTATCTTCATGCTTGAAACCCCATAAATTTATTAACAACTTCCATGGTTTTTTCCTCATTAAAAAATCCATACATCTACTATGTCTTCCTTCATGGGGTTCGGCCATGCATTGTGGCCGAACTCTATGGTTCATGGTCCCATTAAAACTCTCAAAAATCTTTCCCAATCTTCTTCCATGGGGTTCGGCCAAGCACCATGGCCGAACCCTATGGTTCTTTATTTCAAAATAAATTTATCAATTAGATACTAACCGTTTACGCGACTCCTTCTTGCTCTTCCAATCTTTCTCTTCCTTAGCCTCTTTCCACTTCTTCTTCTTGATCTTTCACAAAGCCGAACTGATCTTGAAGTTGAATGTGTTCCGTGAATGAGAGCTTGAGATGGAGAGGAAATTCGGCTACGGAGAGTAAACCTTGTGCCCTTCCTATGCATCTCTATATAAAGCCTTTCCTTGGTCCCAACTTTGGAAGGTGCTTAAGATAGCCATTGCCGACCTTCCTATCTCTCTTTAGTAACCTCTCATTCGGCCAATGCTAAAATAACAATAGCAATGCCGTGAGCCCTTTGTTTAATTTGCCATTGCCGTGTGCTTTTCCTTTAGAAGGTGCTATGCGTATAACACTTCCCTAATGCCTTGGGCCCCTTGTTGCCTCTTTTAAATGATCTATCCGCCCAACATAGATATGGCAATTGCCGACCTTGGCTTCCCATTTTGGATAGTCCTAAATAAAATATGTCATGCGCATACTCATAGATAAGCAACCTAAAAATCGGCCATGCTCAATTATCCCTTTCCTTATTTATTTAATATTGCAATAATAATTAAATTCAACCCCATTTAATTTTTATTGAAACCAATTCCAAAAACGTTGGGTCCTAATTGGGCCAATGACCCAACTCTTTACCCAATTTAAGATCCATAACTAATGTTCACAAATTAAATGGATTATTTTCATACAAAATAATTAATTGAAAATCCGAGGTGTTACAAACCCTCTCTTGGCTGACCACTCCTCAAGACAAAAAACTTGGAAAAGTGTTTGATCTCAAGCTATCACTCAAGGCCAAACTCTCCCTCTCTCTCAAGTCCCACTCTCGGCCAAAGATCAAGAAGGAAGGAAGGAGAGGCTAAGGAAGGAAAGGAGCAAGAAGGAGTGAAAGAAACCGGAGGAGACGCGGAATTGGTAAGTACTCGATAAATTGCAGAAAATAAGGAAAAAAGTGGTCAACGAGCAATGGCCGAACCCTAATTTTATTATGGATAAAAGGCCTAATGATGAACCATAAGGTTCGGCCGTATTGTATGGCCAAACCCCATGGAAAAGTACTAAGGAATTTATATTAGTTTAAGTGGTTTAAGAGAAGATGATGAACCATAGGGTTCAGCCATGATGTATGGCCGAACCCCATGGAAGAACATTGGTTATGTTTAATGGATAGTGTTGTTAAATTTTATTGATTTGGAAGATGTAAATGATGATTCAAAAAGATGAACCTAAATGTATGGTTAAATCCCCAAGGAGGGACTTTGAATATGGACCTAAGATTGTAAACCATGTTAAGGAGAAAATGGGAAAAATAAGACATCATGGGTTCGGCCATGGAGTATGGCCGAATCCCATGAACCAATGTTATGGGCCATTTATGGATCTAATATGTCTAAATGAATGAAGGATCAAATTAAAGAATGGAGGGATCTATTAGGGTTTTTATGTTATGCATGATTAAATAAATGAATGGACCTATGTTTTGGAACCTAAACATAAGGTGATGGAGGAAATGGCAAAAAATGTAAATAGGTGAAAATGATGGACATGGTTCAGCCATGGTGTATGGCCAAACCCCATAAACTATTTGATGGATCATTTTAAAGGATTATTTGGAGTGTTATGCATGTTTAAATGAATGGAGGATTAAGCTAAGTAGTTAGCCATGATAGGATAATAGCAAGAATGTAAATAAGTGAAAATACTGGACCATGGGTTCGGCCATGGTGTATGGCCGAACCCCATGGGGAATAATTTTATGGACTTAGGTTATTATCAATGATAAATAATTGTTGTATAAGTGATGAGATTAGTGAATCAAAGGACTTGAAGGAGGGACCAAAACCAAGATCGTGAGGTTCGGCCATGTTGTATGGCCGAACCCCACTAAGGAATTTTATGGACTTAGGGTTTGTGAAATGATTTACTTGGATGTAAGTGATTAAATCAAGAGAGGGACAAATTCAAGTGGGTGAGGTTCGGCCATGTTGTATGGCCGAACCCCACAAGGTTGTGTTTATGGACTTAGACCTAATGTTAAATCAAATGGAATATGGGATTGATTTGTTGATATGTAACAAGGTGACGGGACCTTATAAACAGTGCGCAATGGTGAGCGGTTGCCGGTTTAAGAAGCAAGGACACTTTAGTGGTCTTTGGTAGGATTCTACCTCTTTGAAACCATGGGTTTGTGTATGACGGTTTTAATCTTATTTTGATGAAGTTATGTTGTAAATGATATGTCCCAAATGTGAGTTTTAATGCTATGTTTATAATATAAAATAGCATGTGTTTCATTAGCATCTCATGCATGGCATGGGGTGAAGAATTGGTAACCGGAGGCCACACTCCGATGGGACGTCCGTAAGACCACTGTGGGGGTTACCTTGATGTGTATTATCCCATCAAGAGGTAACCGGAGGCCACACTCCGACGGGGCGTCCTTAAGACCACTGTGGGGATACCTTGATGAGGAGAATTCCATCAAGAGGATATATTTGATTGTGATGGGTGGGACTCGTTGCATAAGACATATGACATGGCATTGTTTTTACATGGTTTTATGATTATATTATATATATGGCTTTTGTACTCACCATGTGTTAGCCTTACTTGGAATTCCTACTGGGCGCGTTGTTCTAACGCCCTACTTCTACCCTAGTGAGTGACACAGGAAATGAAGGAAACGATGAACGAGATTGGAGCCAATCATAGGAGCTTGGATATCTTTTATTATATTTTATTTAAGTTACTCATGGACTTGTAATTTGAGTAGCTAGATTTCGGGCATGCAATAATTTAGATAATTTTGTTATGGTTTGAATGGTTTGTTTGGGATATTTAAGATAAAGGTAATTATGGTTAAAGACTTGAACTACTTTGCTAGCTAAAATGGAATAGATTTAGGTTCTATTATAATCCGCAGTTTATGTTTTAATCTGCATGTAGATATTTTTATGTGTGAACCGTATTCATGGACTTAGTCTATGCACACATAGGGTTGGCCAGTTAAGGGTCGGACTTTAGAAGTTTGGACTTAACTCGCGTCATGACGTCCCGCTCTCTATCACTCTTTTAAAAAAAAAAATAGACTATGAGTTTCGGAAAGCGAGTGAAAAGGGGCAGGGCATTACAGTTGGTATTAGAACGAAACGGGAAAGTTGAATCTTTCGAAGTAAGATTAAGACGGTTCCGTGTCTGCACAGGGGCCGGATTAATTTACTTCATTACACTCAGACTGAAACATTCAATCTGAGAACAACAATGAATGATAGCAAAGGAACTACTGCCAAAATAATTGGATATATCAAACATAGCAAAATGGGATATATTTCCCCGATATCCCCAAATTGAGAAGCAAACAATAGATACTTAGGAAATTTCCCCAAAAAACAAAGAAAACCAAAAGTGCTTATTTGGAAATTTCCCCCAAAAGTAGGAAAATACAAACTTTACGATGAAAACAAAGTTATGATATTTTTCAATGGCTCAAGGAAAATGCCTCCAAAGAGAAGGACTAAGAGAAGGACCCGACAAAACCCAAATGGGGATGAGGAGGAGGTAGAACAACCTCGAAATGAGGAGGAACAAGAAAATAGCGTGAATATACCAGTGGTACCACCCGAACTACAAAACTTGGTTCAAACGGTGGTCACTTTGGTTCTTCAACAGCACTTGAATGGAAATGGAACCACCAGCGAGACCAATGACAGGAGCATGGTCAGGGATTTCCATCAACAACGCCCTCCTTACTTCAAAGGGAAAGAAGGGGCTGTCGGAGCGGAAAATTGGTTGAAAAAGATTACTCAAATCTTGACTTTACTAAAGATCTCGAGTCATGAAGACAAAATATTACTAGCTACATCACAACTAATCGATGATGCCGGTAAATGGTGGGAGGTGGTAGAGAAGCAGCGAGCACTCCTTCTAGAAAGAGAAAGGACTGCAATGACTTGGGAGCAGTTCTCACCTACATTTCGGGATCATTATTTTCCCGAGGAGGAGAAGGAACGCCACACACATGCCTTTCTATCTTTGGTACAAGGTACCATGACAGTGGCAGAGTACCACCAGGAGTTTCTCAGTTTATCTTTGTAACACTTCGGAATTCCATGTTATAAATAATTATGGATTTTACCATTTTAATTGTGAATTATGAACCTTAGATGGGTAAGGTGTTGGGTCATTGGCCCAATTAGGACCCAACGGTTATGGTATAAGGTCCAATTTAAATTAAATGGGGCTGAATTAAAATGGTAATTTAATATGTCTAAAAATAAGGGATCTAGATTAAGTGATATGCGCATGAGGTGTATGAGGATGACACACACGCATAAAGAAAATCAAGGAGTTTAGTCGACCAAGGATTGTCCAATATGGGCAACACACATGGATGAGATGGGATTAGGCAATGACATCCAATTGCCTAATCCAAATAAAGAAGATGTCTAAAAGTTAAATATAGATTGTGCATGGCCATGTGTGAGATTTGCATATCAATGTTGATGTGCTAGAATCTTTTTTAAAAAAGGGTCTTTTCCTTGGTTAAGAGTGAAACTAGGGGATTGCTAATAAAAATAGATTGCATGGCCGTATAGGGATATGCGCAATCCATGAAGATAGGTTAGAGTATCTCTAAAAGGAGTCCCTTCCTTGTTGAGAGCGACGCTAAGGCAATTGCTAAATTACAAGGGGCGCATGGCACCTTCTAAGATAGGACCGAGTGGAGATTATAAAAGAAAGGCAGCAAGGGCACACGACACACACAAAATCAGAAGGGATTGACGCTGGGTGCTCGGACAAGAAGGTGTTCTCGGCAGTGTGCAAGGAAGGAGAAGATCGGAAGAACAAGTAGGAGCGAAGGAAAACCGGAGGAGTCGCAGAACCGGTAAGTATTTTGATAATTTTGTTTAAAATAAGGAACCATAGGGTTCAGCCATGGTCCATCCCAGAAAAACTGCGGATCTCAGTCACATTCGTCGGCGCTTTCCATTCCTTTACTACCACTACTTTAGCCGGGTCCACGGCTATACCTTCCTCCGATATAATGTGCCCTAAGAAGTTGATCTCAGATAGCCAGAACTCACACTTGCTGGCTTTGGCATACAACTAGTTCTTCCTCAAGGTGTCCAAGGCTATCCGCAGGTGCTCGGCATGTTCCTCCTGACTCTTGGAATAAATCCGGATGTCGTCAATAAATACGATCACAAATTGGTCCAAGTAAGGACGGAAAATCCTGTTCATCAAATCCAGGAACACAGCCGGTGCATTTGTAAGTCCGAACGGCATGACCACATACTCATATAAGCCATACCGTGTCCTGAAGGTTGTCTTTTCTATGTCCTTCTCTCTAACCCGGATTTGATGGTATCCGGACATCAGGTCAATCTTGGAGAAGTGAAAGGAACCCCTAAGTTGATCAAACAGATCGTCAATCCTGGGTAAAGGGTACTTGTTCCTAACAGTCAGCTGGTTCAACTTTCTATAGTCTACACACATCCGAAGGGTACCGTCTTTCTTCTTCACAAATAATACTGAGGCTCCCCATGCGGATGTGCTATTCCGAATAAAACCCAGTCTGAGCAGTTCATCAATCTGCTTCTTCAACTCGGTCATCTCAGCTGGTGCCATCCTGTAATGAGGCAATGATACTGGAGCAGCGCCGGGATACAACTTAATCTCAAAGTCTATATCCCTCTTGGGTGGCAAACCAGGGAGCTCTGTTGGGAATACCTCGGCATAATCTACTACTACCGCCGGAAGTTCAGCCACTAGTGCCCTATCTAACCTGAGGTTGTTCAAGACAAGGTGGTTCAACTCTTCCTGTAGTCTCCTAGGGATGCCATGTCTGTCAGCGTGCACTATATACCATTTTCCCTCGGGTGACCAAAATATCACCCTACGAAGATGGCAATCGATATGAGCCTGAAATGTAGCCAACCAGTCCATGCCAAATATAACGTCATACTCAGCCATATCGAGTACTAAATAGTTGAACTCGAATCTGAATCCAGCAAGTTCAGTGTTTAATGCCGTGCATATGAGTCCCAAAGATGTGTCTACGACGGGGGATACAATGGTAAATGATGTAAATAGGTTTTGTACTAGTGTGCCCGTAGCAGATATGAATGCAACAGATATAAATGAATAGGAAACTCCAGAATCAAATAATGCAACAATTACGGCCATACCTTGAATCACCGAGCGATCCACCGCTACTGGAGAAGGTATGGTAAAAAGCCGTCCAGATCCTATAGGGTTTGGCGCCTGCTCCGCCTGATTGTAAGTCCTGCCTCCTCGTGACTGAGCTGGCCTAGCTGGAGAGCGGAAGGAACCCCTGAAGTGAGAGGGTCTACTGATCTGTAGACACTCCCTCTTGAAGTGGCCCTGTTGGCCACATTGATAACATGTGTTCCCACCCCGTGGGACCTGAGTGACTGATGCTGATGGGGAGAGCTGATTGGGGCGAAAACCCCCTGTAGATCCAGTGGAGGGTGAGGGTCTGCTGAAGTTCGGGCGGAACTTCTTGTTGGGCTGAAATGCACCCCTCCCACTCTGTCCTCGGCGGTTGTCAAACCGCACCATCTCGTTCAGCTCTCGCTCTACTATTGTGGCCTTGCTGACCACCTCTGCCAGTGTGGCTGCCTTGAATATGGTTACTCTGGCTCTTATACTCGGCCGAAGACCCCGTTCAAACTTACGAGCCCTCCGGTGCTCGGTATCCACCATATAGAATGCATAGACGGATAGACTAAGGAATTCCCTGTGATATTCCACTACCGTCATATTGCCTTGTACCAATGTTAGGAAGGCTTGAGTCTGGTGCTCTCTTTCCTCCTCCAGAAAATACTGCTCTAGAAAGGTCGCTGAGAACCATTCCCATGTCATTGTAGTTCTTTCCTTTTCCGGCACAAGTGCTTGCTGCTTCTCTACAACCTCCCACCAATTACCAGCATCCTTGATCAGTTGAGATGTAGCCAGTAAAATCTTGTCAGTATGACTGGAAATCTGAAGCAGATTCAAGATCTGGTTGATCTTCTTCAACCAATGTTCTGCTCCGATAGCCCCTTCTTTGCCTTTGAAGTAGGGAGGGCGTTGTTGCTAAAAATCTCTAACCATGCTCCGGTTGTTAGAGTCACTGGTAGTCGCGTTCCCGTTCAAGTGTTGTTGCAGTACAGAGGTGACCACGGCTTGAACCAATTCCAACTCTGGAGGCACAACGGGTATGTTCACACTATTTTGTCCTTCCTCGTGATGAGGTGGTGGCACCTCTTCTTTCTGACGAGGGGGTGCTACCTCTTTCTCTACCCATGGATTTCGGTGGGTCCTTCTCTTTGGAGGCATTTCCCAAGTCATCGAAAAATATTGACTTAGTTCCTTCATAAAATTGTCATGTTCATATTTTGGGGAAAGAATTTTCCTAAGTATCAAATATTTTCTTCAATTTGGGGGAAAAATTATCAAATAATCATACTTAGTTTTCAGGGGGTTTTTTCATGTATAGTACAATGTATCTTTGTTGAGAAAATTGCCAATAAGTACACTTGGTTTATTTCGGGGGAAGTAAGCCCTATTTGCTATGTTTGATAATTCCAACTTAAAGTGATTTTTCTTCCTTGCTATCATTCATTTTCATCAAATATTATTTTCAGATTGAATGCTTCAGTCTGAGTCAATCGAAGTAAATTAACCCGGCCCCCGTGCAGCGGACTCCGAAGAGTCGGTCAGTTGGGATTCTTATCCGTCAGTGAGACGTGAAACTGTCTTAATCATACTTCGAGAGATTCATTCTTCTGATTTCGCTCTAATACCAACTGTAACGCCCGACCCTTTTCACTAAAAATCAGAGTCTATTTTTTTTTTTGAAATGAGAGTGACAAAGGCGGGGGACGTCACGACGCGAGTTAAGTTCCGAGCTTCTAAAGCCCAACCCTTAACTGGCCAACCCTACGCATGCGTGGAACGAAGTCCACGAGAACGGTCCACATGTAGACGTAAGCTCGTGGAATATAACTTAATGTGGAACATTATAATAGAGTCTATCCTACCGATTTTAGATAGCAGGGAAGTACGGCGTTTAAATTACTAAAATACCCCTATTTTCATAATTATATCTCAAAATGATAACGTCCAAAATACAGTCCAAACCATAGCAAGAAATAGAAATTATTACAATCCGACGAGCTAAGCTACTCAATTACATATTCCAAAATAAATTTAAATAAACTAAAGTAGCCCGTTTCCCCAAGCTCCTACGCTTGGCTCCCGTCGCGTCCTTCGGTTCCACCATCTCCTGCGTCATCAGCTAGGGTAGAGTAGGGCGTTAGACAACAAGCCCAGTAGGACTCCGAGTAGGGCTAACACATGGATCAGTGATAACAAATACACAGATAATAAATATAATGAAAAACCATAAAATGAATGCATTGCCATGGGTGTCTTATGTCATGTGTCCCACCCATCACCCATACCATTATGATATCCCCATGTTTGCTTCTCGGTCGCTCCGACGGAGCATGGACTCCGGTTATATCTCAACACATCGAGATATCCCCATGTTTGCTACTCGGTCGCCCCGACGGAGTATGGACTCCGGTTATATGTCAACACATCAAGATATCCCCATGTTTACTTCTCGGTCTCCCCGACGGAGCATGGACTCCGGTTATAGCACATCAGGCTATCCCCATGTTTGCTTCTCTGTCTCCCTGACGGAGCATGGATTCCGGCTATAGCACATCAGGCTATCCCCATGTTTGCTTCTCGATCGCACTGACGGATCATGGACTCCGGTTCATTATTTTCCCGCCCATGCCATGCATAAGATGTAGCATTATGCTATGTAATATATATAAATTTATAGCCTTCATATATAATTCATAGCCAAATCACATAATTCATAACCTCGAAGTATAATACATAGTCTTAACATATATTTCACATCCTTAAAATCCACCATAAACATATCATATAAATTACCAAAATAAATCACGGGAACCATCATATAACACTTAAATCCATGGCTTACAAAAAGGTAGGAATCCTACCGAATACCGACTAGCGTCCCTTTACGTTTCCGTTCACGAATCTGGTCTCCGATCACCGATTGCGATGTCCCGATACCTTATTATACATTACCAAATCAGTCCATTATTTTAATCATTCCTAAGCCCATACATCATACCTTAGTGGGGTTCAGCCATACTCCATGGCCGAACCTCACTATTTAGGTTTTGTGGGTCCCATCTTAATCCATTGATTATCTTAATCACATGAGTCTAATGATCAGCCCCCTAGGCGTTATTACTCACACATAGGGTTATTACTTAGAGCCCCTAAGTCCATGATCATCTCCGATGGGGTTCGGCCATGTACCATGGCCGAACCCATGGTTTTTCATTTTGGCCAATAATTACGGTTTTGCCATTACTCTTCCATGGTTTAATACTTCCCCCATCCATGTACATTTTTGTCCACAATTAACCCATACACTTAGACCCATTAGTGATTCAACCATGACATAACATCCCTAAAAATCAGCCACTTAATTTAATCAATTTTCCAATCATCTAATCCCATACATAGACCTTGATCTTAGACCAAAAATGACTCGCAAATGGGTCATGGGTTCGGCCATACACCATGGCCGAACCTATAACGCCTGCCCCATTTTCACCGAAATCAGAGTCTATTATTTTTTTTATTTTTTTTTTGAAATAAAAGTGACAACAGGCGCGGACGTCACGACGCGAGTTAAGTCCGAGTTTCTAAAGCCCGACCCTTAACTGGCCAACCCCACACGTGCGCGGAACTAAGTCCACGAGAACGGTTCACGCGTAGAAAGTAAGCTCGCGGAAACTAACTGAATGCGGAACATGATAATAGAGTCTATCCTACCGGTTTTTAGATAGAAGGGAAGATACAACATTAACTTACCAAAATACTCCTATGTTCACATTTATGCCTCAAAACGATATTGTCCATAATGCAGTCCAAACCATAGTAAGAAATATAAATTATACAGTCCGACGAGCTAAGCTACTTTAAATTACATCTCCAAAATGAAACTTAAATAAAACTAGATATCCGCTTCCCAAGCTCCTAAGCTTGGCTCCCGGCGTGTCCACCGTTTCCGCCATCTCCTGCGTCATCAGCTAGGGTAGAAGTAGGGCGTTAGTCAACGCGCCCAGTAGGATTCCGAGCAGGGCTAGCACATGGGTTAGTGATAACATGCATACCGACAATAATATAATAAAACATATGATGAATGCCATGCCATGTGTAATAACCCGAATTTTGATAAATATATATTGGCATTTATTCATGTTAATTTGAAGCTTGATATAATAAAATGCCAAGTGGACCAAATTTTGGGACAATGGCCCAATTGGGCCATGGATTGGATAAAATCCATTTAATGGGTCAATGAGGACTAATCGGGTCAACGATGGTCAAAGTGGGCCCGATAGCCATGTGGCGCCCAATGGATCAAAATCGGTTCAAACCCTAAAGGTAAGTGGGAAAAGGAGGGAATCTAATTGGGCCATGGGCCCAATGGTTACCCAATAGACCTTGAATTAGAATTGGTTCATTTAATCGGGCAACGGTAAGTAATTGGGTCAAGTTAGTCAAATTGGGTCAAAGGGCCATATGGGACCCAATGGACCAAGGTAATTAAGCCCTAAGGTAAATGGGTAAGACAAGAATCTAATTGGGCCATGGGCCAATGGTGATCCAATAAGAGGGATACATTTAATAAAAGTTTAAATCACCTAAGTTAGGTGATAAATGGACCAAGGTGACATGGCCAATGGGGCCCACCTCCACCTCACCCATGGAGGTGGCGTGTGGACCCAAGGATAGTGGCGCCGACCACCATGGTTGACTTGGTCAACCATGGGTGGATCTTATAGAAGGAATTTAATGGAATTAAATGAAATATGGGGCTTAATTAACTTAACCTAAAAATCAAATTGATCTAAGTTAATTAACCTAATCTAAATTGGTCAAATGGTCAAAACCACTCCAACAAACACAAACCACTCTTAAGAAACACAAAATAAAACCATGGGCTTAAATGGTGGATTTGGGCTCAACCACCACCACCAAAGTCAAGCTAGCCCATGCTTGGTTGGTGAGGGAATTAAATGTTGAGTAAAGGCCACTCCAACCACCTCCACCTCCTCTCCAACTAACCCATTCCACTCTAGCATTCCTCACACACCAAGATCGTCACCCACCTTGCAAAGGAAGTGAAGAAAAAACTTAGAAGAAAAAGAGAAGAAAAGAGAAGAAAAGAAAAGGAAAAGGCTAAGTATTGACCCACCACCTCAAGATAAACACTGAACACCTTTCTCATCACCTTCCCCTCTCCCTCTCTCAAGCAAACCCACTCAACCCTAGCCGATCCAAGCATGTCCCACCATTGATCAAGCACATCTAGCCGATCAAAGATCAAGAGGAAGGAGAGAAGAGGCTAAGGAAATCAAGAGGAGCGACAAAGACCGGAGGAGCCGTCGGATCAGTAAGTATTTCTAAACAAGAGTTTAGATTTTTGTTATGGTTAAAAAGGGAATCCATTTATTAGATTATGGCCAAAAACACATGGGCCTTGGATCTAAGATCCATCAATGGAAGATTAAGAAATGGATAAACTTAGAGAGATAGATTAAATGAATGGATGACCATAGGGTTCGGCCATGTAGCATGGCCGAACCCCATGGTGAATGATGGGTAATTTAATTAAGGTTTGAAGGTTTAAAATGGTGGAGAAGGATTTATGATATTTAGTTTTCAAGTGATTTAAGTGGTGATGATTTAGTGATCTATGAGGATTAGGACCCTTAGATACTCAATGGTTGATGTTTTCTAAAATTTGAAAATTTTGAGTATGGTATGTGATTTTCAAATGGGTGCTAAAAGATGGAAGTGGTGGTGTAAATAAGTTTGAATTATGGAGGTAATGAGGAAATGATTGGTGGTAGAAGTGGATTTTAAATGTAATTAAAAATCAAAAAAAAAAATGAGGAAAGACATCATGGGTTCGGCCATGGTGTATGGCCGAACCCATGACCCATGTTTTTAGGTCATTCATGGGCTAAGTATGGTTTATATATGTGGTTAAACGAAATGGAAATTAGGTTAAGTTAATGATGAAATTTAGATGGATTTACAAAGTGTATGATATTTTTTTTAGAGGGCCAAAATGAATGAGGATTATTGATTTTAAAAAAAAAAATGGATGTCTTTGGACAAAAACATTGGTCTAAGAATGGCATCAATGGATGATGAGCCATGAACCATGGGTTCGGCCATGGTGTATGGCCAAACCCTTGGTGGTATTTAATAATTTTTTTTTTTAATTTTTTTTTATGATGGGAAAGTATAGAAATTGGTTAAGAAAAATGGATAGATTGTATGGATGTTTCAAGTATGATATGTGATGTTGGTGATTTAAATGGATGATTTAATTTTCATTAGAGTATGTTTAAATGGGTAAATGAAACCAAGAAAAATGGGGAAAGAAACATCATGGGTTCGGCCATGGTGTATAGCCGAACCCATGACCCAAATTTTGATCAATTTTAAGTTAAGGGTCGGGCAATAGAAGTTCGGACTTAACTCGCGTCGTGGCGTCCGCGCCCTTTCTCACTCTTCTATTTCAAAAAAAAAAAAATTGACTCTGATTTTCGGAAAACGGGTGAAAAAGGGCGGGGCGTTACACCATGGGTGCCTGCGTCATGTGTCCCACCCATCCACCGTATCATCATAAAATATCATATCCCCCTTGACGGCAAAGCCTCGTCAAGGTGTCCCCATGTTTGCTACTCTGTCGCCCCAACGGAGCATGAACGGTTATATCATAAGAGCCATCCCCATGTCTGATTCTCGGTCGCCCCGACGGAGCATGGACTCCGGTTATAGCATAAGAGCTATCCCTATGTCTGATTCTCGGTCGCCCCGACGGAGCATCGACTCCGGTTTCATTATTTCCCGCCCATGCCATGCATGAGATGTAAGTGCATTATGCTATGTAATATATATATATATAAACCATAACTTAATATATATCATACATAGCCATATAATGCATAATATCAAAATATATAAACCATAGTATGAACATTTAGTTTCATAATAAAAAAATCCATCATAAGCCAAATCACGTAATCATCAAAATAATTTAAAATCACCATCACATATCCACGACTTACAAAGAGGTAGGAATCCTACCGAATACCGCTTAGCGTCCCGTTACGTTTCCGTTCGATAATCCAGTCGCCGATCACGTACCGTTTGCGACGTCCCGATACCTTATTACATATTTACCGAATTTAGTCCGTATTTTATTTCATGATTAAATCCCTAACTGATCACCCTTAGATCCATTAATGATCCCTAAATACATTACAAGTTTATCAAGATCAACTCTTAACTTAGCCACATTTCTCATTGGCTTAACCATATGCATAATTCCCATTTTGCCCATTTTAAATATTCCGATTTGCGAGCCTAAAACGCAGCAACTATCCGTTTCATTTATTCATTCATAATATATCCATTTTCATGTCCAACCCACATAGGGTTCGGCCAAGTACCATAGTCAAACCCATGGTTCTTCAATGTGGCTAATAATTACCATTTTGCCACTCTCTCTTCCATGTTTAATCATTCACCCATTCATGTATATTTTAAGTCTAAAATTCATCCATAACTTAGATCCATTAAGGATTCATTAACCATGACCTAACATGCAACAAAATCAGCCACCTAATTTAATAAAATTTGAAATCGTTTAATCTCATACGGTATTCCATATTTGGCCCAAAATGTGGCCTATAAAGGGGTCATGGGTTCGGCCATACCCATGGCCAAACCCATGATACATAAATTCCATTTATTGGGTTCATTTTATCCCCTTTTAATCTTATCTCTAATGAAATTAAATCATCCATTTAAATCTCCATTTTTCATCCCATTTAAGACATCACATACCTTACTCATAAGTCTATCATGCATGCATGCTCTCAGCATATCCTCCAGTGTCTGTATCGTCTTCTCCGACTGTCCATCCGTCTGTGGATGAAATGCTGTGCTAGTCAATAGGTCGGTCCCCATAGCCGACTGCATGCCCTGCCATACTTTGCCGGTGAATCGGCCATCCCTGTCGGACACAATAGACCGGAGAATGCCATGTAACCTGATGATCTCCCGGATGTACCATCGACCCAAAGTCTCTGATGAATCTGTCATCTTGATGGAAAGGAAATGTGCAGACTTGGTCAACCGGTCCACTATGACCCATATCGCATCGTTGCCCTTTGATGACCTTGGCAACCCTGTTACAAAGTCCATGGATATGTGCTCCCATTTCCATTCTGGCACCGGTAAGGGTGCGAGTAAGCTCGGTGGTTTCCGATGTTCTGCCTTAACCTGCTGACAAGTTAAGCAACGAGCAACAAACTCTGCCATATCTTTCTTAAGTCCATGCCACCAATAGTGCCTCTTAAGATCATGATACATCTTGGTGCTGCCCGGGTGGATAGAGAGTTTGGTTTGGTGTGCTTCAATCAATAACTCTCTTCTGCAATTCTTAGGCACATATGTCCTGCCTAGGAACATAAGACCCTGTCCTGGTCGTAACTCCCACTCCGGATAACCTCGCCGGTAGACATCTTAGCCTAAATCTCCTCCACCTCTGGATCTGTCCGTTGCTCCCGTTCAATCTCGGAGACCATGTTGGATCGTACGATCAAATTAATATGGTCCCATGATTATTGAGGTAGAGTTTAAATTTCTCTGATGGTATTCAGTACCTCTCATTCCGTCCTGATCATGTTGGCTATTGTCGCATGTGACAAGCGGCTGATGGCATCCGCCACTTTGTTCGCCTTGCCAGGATGATACCGAAGTGCGAACTCATAATCCGCCAGATATTCCATCCATTTGCGCTGTCATGTTGAGTTCCTTCTGATCAAATAATACTTCAGACTCTTGTGATCTGAGAATACCTCAAACTTTTCACCATAGAGGTAGTGTCTCCAGCTTTTAAGAGCGAAGACCACCGCTGCTAGTTCTAGATCATGTGTGGGATAATGGCGTTCATGAATTTTCAACTGTCTTGATCCGTACGCCACCGTACGATTACTTTGACTGAGTGTACACTCCAGTCCCTCACCGGAGGCATCACACTACACCTCATAATTTCTGCCTCTTTCCGGCAAGATCAGAATAGGAGTGGTCGTGAGCCTCTCCTTTAGCTCCTCAAATCTCTGGTTGCATAGATCTGACCACTGAAATTTGACTCCTTTTTTAGTGAGTCGGGTAAGTGGAGCTGCAATCTTAGAAAAGTCCATGATGAATTTCCGGTAGTAACCGGCTAATCCCAGAAAACTGCGGATCTCGGTCACATTCGTTGGCACTTTCCATTCCTTCACTGCCGCTACTTTAGCTGGATCCACGGCTATACCTTCCTCTGATATAATGTGCCCTAAGAAGTTGACTTCAGATAGTCAGAATTCACACTTGCTGGCTTTGGCATACAATTGGTTCTTCCTCAAGGTGTCTAAGACTATCCGCAGGTGCTCAGCATGTTCCTTCTGACTCTTGGAATAGATCAGAATATCATCAATGAATACAATCACGAACCAATCCAAGTAAGGGCGGAATATCCTATTCATTAGGTCCATGAACACAGCCGTCGCGTTTGTAAGTCCAAACGGCATGACCACATATTCATATAAGCCATACCGCGTCCTGAAAGCTGTTTTCTCTATGTCCTCCTCTCTAACTCGGATTTGATGGTATCCGGACATCAGGTCAATCTTGGAGAAGTGAGAGGAACCCCTAAGTTGATCAAACAGATCGTCAATCCTGGGTAAAGGGTACTTGTTCCTAACAGTCAGCTGGTTCAACTTTCTATAGTCTACACACATCCGAAGGCTACCGTCTTTCTTCTTCACAAATAAACTGGGGGCCCCGTGCGGATGTGTTGTTCCGAATAAAACCCAGTCTGAGCAGTTCATCTATCTGTTTTTTCAAACTCGGTCATCTCAGCTGGTGCCATCCTATAATGAGGTAATGATACTGGAGTGGCGCCAGGGTATAACTTGATTTCGAAGTCTATCTCCCTCTTGGGTGGTAAACCAGGGAGCTCTGTTGGGAATACCTCGGCATAATCTGCTACTACTGCCGGAAGTTCAGTTACTGGTGTCCTACCTAATCTGAGACTGTTCAAGGAAAGATGGTTCAATTCTTCCTGCAGCCTTCTAGGGATGCCCTGCCTGTCAGCGTGTACCACGTACCGTTTCCCCTCGGGTGACCAAAATATCACCCTACGAAGGTGGCAATCAATATGGGCCTGATATGTAGTTAACCAGTCCATGCCAAATATAACATCGTATTCGGCCATATCAATTACTAAGTAGTTGAACTCGAATCTGAATCCCGCGAGTTCAGTGTTCAATGCCGTACATATGAGTCCTAATGATGTGTCTCCGACGGGGGATACAATGGTGAGTGATGTGGACAGGTTTTGTACTAATGTGCCCGTAGCAGATATGAATGCAGCAGATATAAATGAATGTGAAGCTCCAGAGTCAATAACGTAACAGCATAGGAACTAACAATTACAGTCATACCTTGCATCACCGAGCGATCCACCGCTACTGGAGTCGGTATGGTGAAAAGTCGTCCAGATCCGGTAGGGGTTGCGCCCGTCCTGCCTGATTGTATGCTCTACCTCGTCGCGACTGAGTTGGTCTGGATGGAGGGAGGAAGGTACCCTTGGAGTTGGAGGGTCGGCTGATCTGGGGACATTCTCTCTTGAAGTGGCCCTGTTGGCCACACTGATAACATGTGTTCCCACCCCGGGGAACCTGTGTGACTGATGTTGATGAGGAGGGCCGATTGGGGCGAAAGCCCCCCGTAGATCCTGTGGAGAGTGAGGGTCTGCTAGAATTTGGGCGGAACTTCTTGTTGGGTTGAAATGCACCCCGCGCACTTTGCCCTCGGCGGTTGTCAAACCGCACTATTTCGTTCAACTCCCGTTCTGCTATGGTGGCCCTGCTGACCACCCCTTCCAATGTGGGTCCTTGAAGATTGTCACCCTGGCTCTGATGTTTGGTCGAAGGCCGTTCAAACTAACGGGCCCTTCGGTGCTCAGTATCCACCATGTAGAATGCATAGAAGGACAACTTAAGGAATTCTCTGTGGTATTCTGCCACCATCATGCTGCCTTGTATCAATGACAGGAAGGCTTGAGTCTGGCTCTCTCTTTCCTCCTCTGGAAATATTGCTTTAGGAAGGTGGCTGAGAACCATTCCCATGTCGTGATGGTCCTTTCCCCTTCTGGCTTCAGTGCTTGTTGCTTTTCCACCATTTCCCACCAACTACTGGCATCCTCGATCAGTTGGGAAGTGCCCAACAAGATTTTATCAGCAGGATTGGAAATTTGGAGCAGATTAAAGACCTGATTGATCCTTTTTAACCAATGTTCTGCTCCGACAGCCCCTTCTGTTCCCCTGAAGTAGGGAGGGTGCTGTTGTTGAAAATCCTTGACCATCTTCCGTTTACTGGAGTCGCTGGCGGTCGCATTTCCGCTTGAGTGTTGTTGAAGAGCGGAAGCGACTGCCGCTTGAACTACATCTCTTAGCTCGGGAGGTACACCTTGTATGTTTATACTATTCTGTCCCTCAGCTGGATGAGGTGGTGGCACCTCCTCTTGATGCGGTGGGTGTACTTCCTCTTGGTGAGGTGGCCGTACCTCCTATTCTACCCTTGGGTTTCAGCGAGTCCTTCTTCTTGGCGGCATTTCCTAAGTCATTGAAAACATTTATTGACTTAGTTCTTTCATACTGTTGGTGTGTTCACATCTTGGGAAAAGAATTTTCCTACAGATTAACTATTTTCTTCAATTTGGGGGAAAGTTATCAAATCACTATTCTTAAGTTTCGGGGGTTTTCATGTATAGTAAAATGTAGCTTTGTTGCGGGAGTTGCCAAATAAGCACACTTGGTTTTCGTAAAACTCCCTGATTGTCATGCATTTCTTACCAATTTGGGGAAAATTTCATGCGTATTAATGTTTGTTTCATTTGGTGAAATCGGGGAAACTCCTGCTATGTTTGATAAATCCATCAATGTTATAATGATTGTACTTCCCTTGCTATCATTTCCTTACGTCAAATGTGGCTTTCAGATTGGATGTTTCAGTTTGAGTCAATCGAAGCAGATTAACCCGGCCCCCGTGCAGCGGACTCCGAGGAGTCGGTCAGTTGGGATTCTTATCCGTCAGTTAGACGTGAAACCGTCTTAATCATACTTCGAGAGATTCATCCTTCCGATTTCGCTCTGATACCAACTGTAATGCCCGCCCCATTTTCACCGAAATCAGAGTCTATTATTTTTATTTTTTTTTTGAAATAAAAGTGACAACGGGTGCGGACGTCACGACGCGAGTTAAGTCCGAGTTGCTAAAGCCCGACCCTTAACTGGCCAACCCCATGTGTGCGCGGAACTAAGTCCACGAGAACGGTTCACGCGTAGAAAGTAAGCTCGCGGAAACTAACTGAATGCGGAACATGATAATAGAGTCTATCCTACCGGGTTTTAGATAGAAAGGAAGATACAACATTAACTTACAAAAATACCCCTATGTTCACATTTATGCCTCAAAATGATATTGTCCATAATGCAGTCCAAACCATAGCAAGAAATATAAATTATACAGTCCGACGAGCTATGCTACTTTAAATTACATCTCCAAAATGAAACTTAAATAAAACTAGATATCCGCTTCCCAAGCGCCTAAGCTTGGCTCCCGGCATGTCCACCGTTTCCGCCATCTCCTGCATCATCAGCTAGGGTAGAAGTAGGGCGTTAGTCAACACGCCCAGTAGGATTCCGAGTAGGGCTAGCACATGGGTTAGTGATAACATGCATACAGACAATAATATAATAAACATATGATGAATGCCATGCCATGGGTGCCTGTATCATGTGTCCCACCCATCCACCGTATCATCATAAAATATCGTATCCCTCTTGACGGCAAAGCCTCGTCAAGGTGTCCCCATGTGTGCTTCTCCATCGTCCCGACGGAGCATGGACTCCGGCTATAGCATAAGAGCTATCCCCATGTCTGATTCTTGGTCGCCCCGACGGAGCATCGACTCCGGTTTCATTATTTTCCCGCCCATGCCATGCATGAGATGTAAGTACATTATGCTATGTAATATATATATATATATATATATATATATATATATATATATAAACCATAACTTAATATATATCATACATAGCCATATAATGCATGATATCAAAATATATAAACCATAGTATGAACATTTTTCATAATAAAAAAATCCATCATAAGCCAAATCACATAATCATCAAAATAATTTAAAATCACCATCACATATCCACGACTTACAAAGAGGTAGGAATCCTACCGAAT
The DNA here is from genome assembly GCA_022113865.1 of Chimonanthus praecox. Classification (NCBI taxonomy): domain Eukaryota; kingdom Viridiplantae; phylum Streptophyta; class Magnoliopsida; order Laurales; family Calycanthaceae; genus Chimonanthus; species Chimonanthus praecox. Next base: position 30,718,433 of record CM039093.1, on the reverse strand, counting down.
ACCGCTTAGTGTCCCGTTACGTTTCCGTTCGATAATCCGGTCGCCGATCGCGTACCGTTTACGACGTTCCGATACCTTATTAGATATTTACCGAATTAGTCCGTATTTTATTTCATGATTAAATCCCTAACTGATCACACCCTTAGATCCATTAATGATCCCTAAATACATTACAAGTTTATCAAGATCAACTCTTAACTTAGCCACATTTCTCATTGGCTTAACCATATGCATAATTCCCATTTTGCCCATTTTAAATATTCCGATTTGCGAGCCTAAAACGCAGCAACTATCCGTTTCATTTATTCATTCATAATATATCCATTTTCATGTCCAACCCACATAGGGTTCGGTCATGTACCATGGTCGAACCCATGGTTCTTCAATGTGACTAATAATTACCATTTTGCCACTCTCTCTTCCATGTTTAATCATTCACCCATTCATGTATATTTTAAGTCTAAAATTCATCCATAACTTAGATCCATTAAGGATTCATTAACCATGACCTAACATGCAACAAAATCAGCCACCTAATTTAATAAAATTTGAAATCGTTTAATCTCATACGGCATTTCATATTTGGCCCAAAATGTGGCCCATAAAGGGGTCATGGGTCCGGCCATACACCATGGCCGAACCCATGATACATAAATTCCATTTTATTGGGTTCATTTTATCCCCTTTTAATCCTATCTCTAATGAAACATATAAGAAACATATATAATAATATCATAATGTCAAATATCATATAAACCATGCCATGTCATGATGTCAAATGCAATGAGTCCCACCCATCACAAGTACATATAAGAACCCCCACATAGGTCTTTCGGACGCCCTGACGGAGTGTGGCCCTTCCGGTTTCTTCTTGATGGAAAAGCACATCAAGGTATCCCACATAGGTTTTTCGGACGCCCCAACAGAGTGTGGCTCCTTCGGTTATATATCCTTCACCCCATGCCATGCATGAGATGCCAATGAAATACATGCTATTTTTATCATATAAACATAGCATTAAAACTCACATTTTGAAACAATATCTTTCACAACATAATTCATCAAAATAAGATAAAAACAATGTACATAAACCCATGGTTTCAAAGATGAGGAATCCTACCAAAGACCACTACGTGTCCTCATGTTTTTGTCCGGTAACCGCTCACTATCGTACACACCTTTTGAGGTCCCGTTACCTTATAATACATGAATCAATTAAAACCATGGTCCATTTGATTTCCTATTATGTTTTAGGTCCATAAACCATTCCTCATGGGGTTCGGCCATACACCATGGCCGAACCCAATGATCCATCACTTTCACCCTTTATTACAACTTTGCCATTGGTCTAATCCTTAGTTATCATTTCATTCATTTTAATCTACCATACATAGTTCTTTAATTCAAACACATGATCCATCAAATAGTTCATGGGGTTCGGCCATACACAATAGCGGAACCCTATGTCCATTATTTTCACTTATTTACAACATTGCCATCCATGGCTAACATAACTCATAATCCAATAACATAATCCATAAGCATATATTTGTATCCTCCAATTAATTCTCCATTTAATCAATCGCTAAATTAAGTCCATAATCGATTCCTTAATCCAAACATGATCCACCAAATATTTCCCATGTGGTTCGGCCATACACCATGGCCGAACCCATGGTCTTTCATTTTAGACCATATTTACATTTTTGTCATTACCTTATGTTTATGTTCAAAACCGATCCATAACATTGATTCATGGCCAAACACCATGGCCTGTAACGCCCGCCCCTTTTCACCGCTTAAATCAGAGTCTATTTTTTTTTTAAATAAACAGTGACAGAGGGCGCGGGACGTCACGACGCGAGTTAAGTCCAAGCTTCTAAAGCCCGACCCTTAACTGGCCAACCCTACGCGTGAGTGGAACTAAGTCCACGAAGAACGGTTCACACGTACAAGTAAGCTCGAGGAATATTAAACTAAAATGTGGAATTATAATAGAGACTATCCTACCAAATTTTAGAAAGCAGGGAAGATATATTCATTTATTTACTAAAATACCTCAAAATGATAACATCCGAACATACAGTCCAAACCATAGCAAGAAATAGAAATTATTATAATCCGACGAGCTAAGCTACTCAATTACATATTTCAAAATAAATTTAAATAAACTAAGTAACCCGCTTTCCCAAGCTCCTAAGCTTGGCTCCCGTCGCGTCCACCGTTTCCACCATCTCCTGCGTCATCAGCTAGGGTAGAAGTAGGGCGTTAGACAACGCGCCCAGTAGGACTCCGAGTAGGGCTAACACATGGATTAGTGATAACAAGCACATAGATAATAATATAATGAAAACCATAAAATGAATGCCATGCCATGGGTGTCTATGTCATGAGTCCCACCCATCATCCATATCATTATGATGCCATATCCCCCTTGATGGCGAAGCCTTTTCAAGGTGTCCCCATGTTTGCTTCTCGGTCGCCCCGACAGAGCATGGACTCCGGTTATATATCTCAACAAAATCAAGATATCCCCATGTTTGCTTCTCGGTCGCCCCGACGGAGCATGGACTCCGGTTTCATTATTTTCCCCCCCATACCATGCTTGAGATGTAAAATGCATTATGCTATGTAATATATATAATTCATAGCCTAATCATATAATTCATATCCTTAAAATCCATCATAAACATATCATAGGACTACCAAAATAATTCAATAAAATAACCATACACACATAATCCACGCCTTACAGTAAGGTTGGAATCCTACCGAATACCGACGAATGTCCCTTACGTTTCCGTCCGATAATTCGGTCGCCGATACGCGCACCGCTTGCGATATCCGATACCTTATTACATACGAATAATCAGCCCATGTTTTTAACCATTTAAATCCATTAATCATACCTTAGCGGGGTTCGTCCATACACCATGGCCGAACCTCACTAACTAGGTTTGTGGGTCCCATTTAATCCATTAATTATTTTAATTACATGGGTCTAAAAACCAGCACCCTAGGCTTTATTAATCACACATAAGGTTGTTACTTAGAGCCCCTAAGTCCATGATCATCTCCCATGGGGTTTGGCCATGTACCATGGCCGAACCCATGGTTCTTGAATTTGGCCATTATTTACGGTTTTGCGACTCTCTCTTCCATGGTTAATCACCCATTTATCCATGCACACTTAAGTCCAAAATTGATCCATAACTTAGATCCATTAGTGACCCATCAACCATGTTACAAGATTATTAAAAAATCAGTCCTTAACTTAGCTTAATTCCATTCATCTAACCACATGCATAGTTCCGATTTTTAGCCCATAATATGACCTACATATGGGTCATGGGTTCGGCCATACACCATGGCCGAACCCATGATGCCTTTTTCCCATTTTTCTTGGGTTCATTTTACCTCATTTGGCCCCACCATAAGTCCTTCCATGAAGGGGTTTAATTCACACGTTTAAACCATCATCCTTAATCATATTTGATACATTTTGGTCCATCAACTTAGCCATAATTTCCTTTTATTTTCATGGTTCTAAAATACCCAATTCATTCATTGAAAACTTTAAAAATCATTAACCACTTAACATAGCCTCCATTCTCTAAACCCATTAAAATTTCCTTAATCACCTACCATGGGGTTCAAAAACATTCCCTCCATAAAATCCCTCCATGGTTTTATTTTTAAAACCTTATTTATAATTCTTAAAGTCCATTTAAAAACCATCACCCTTCTCCATCAATTTCCACATTTTTACACCCATTAAATTTACCAACATCACCATAGGGTTCGGCCATACACCATGGCCGAACCCATGGTTCATGGGTCATCATTCATTTATGCCTTTTGAGGCCATAAAACCCTTTGCATCTTCATGAATTTCCTCATTTAAGATCGCTTTAAAATTACTACATTTAATCATTTAAACCCTAAAAATCATTATCATCCTTTCATGATTCTAACCCTAAAAACCCCATTAAACATTTCTTGATTACCTACCATGGGGTTCATTAATCCTTCAAAAATCCACTTCCATGTTTAAATAAACCTTATTACATAATGTCCTTAATACATCCATTTATTTTCTTGACCTAATTTACCCATTAGGGTTTGTCCACTTTTCATCCTTTCATTGGATGGATTTGAGATCCAAGGCCCATGACAATTTGACCACCATTAAATCCAAGAAGAATGGACCCCAAATCTTAAACCTTAACAAAATCTAACCTCTTGTTTAGAAATACTTACAATCCGACGGTTCCTCCGACTTTTCTTTCTCCTCTTAGATTCCTTGGCTTTTCTCCTTATTCTTCTCCTTGGTTGGTCGGCCAAGATGAGCTTGATCAATGGTATCCCCAATGCTTGGTTCGGCAAAGATGGGGTGTGTTTGAGAGAGGGAGAGAGGGGGAGAGGATGGGGAAAGGATGCCTCAAGCTTTGGTCTTGAGGTGAAGGGCCCAAGCTTGATCTCTTTTCTTCTCTTCTTCTCTTCTAAGTTTTCTTCTTCTTTTCTCCTTGGTGTGGGACGGTTTTTGGAGAGAGCAAGAGAGGGAGAGAGTGAAATGAGAGTGGAATGGAGAGATGAGATGAAAACCCATCTCATCCCCTTGGTTGCTTAAGTTACACTCTACCATTAATTCTCCCACCAACCAAGCATGGGCTCCCATGCTTAGTGGTGGTGGTTGGGATAAACCACTACTAGCCAACGTTTTTGGGCTTTTGAAATGAGGTGGTTTGGTCTTCCAACTTTGACCATTTGACCACCTTTTGATTAGCTTAATTAATTAATTAATTAATTGGATCATTAAGTTAATTAATTCCTATTTAACCTAATTCCATCTCCTTAAATTCCCTCCATATATCCACCCATGGTTGACCAATTCAACCATGGTGGCCGGCCCCACCAACCTTGGTCCAAACGCCACCTCACTTGGTGAGGTGGAGGTGGGCCCCATTCGGCCATGTCACCTTGGTCTATTCATCACTAACTTAGGTGATTTAATTAAATCCATTTCAACTACTTGGATCACCATTGGGCCCATAGCCCAATTACATTCACCTCCTACCCATTTACCTTAGAGCTTACATCACCTTGACCCATTGGGTCCCAAATGGGTATTGGGCCCAATTTGACCATCCTTGGCCCAATTGACCATTTAAATGAATTTAATCCAATCCATGGTCCATTGGGCCATACTTGGGCCTTTGTCCAAACTTTGATCCATTTACCATCTATTACATCAAATTTCCCAATTTTCATCATTAAAAATAAATAATAGCCACATATATGTTGATTTAAAAATTCCGGGCTATTACATGGCGAACCCTATGATGTCTAACTTTCCAATTTTATCAATTCCCATTCTTGAATCCATAATTCAAGATTCCTTCCTTTTTGATCCAAAAGTCCATAATTAGAAACTTTCTAATTTAATAACCATCCTCCATGGGGTTCGGCCATACACCATGGCCGAACCCTATGGTTCATGGTCCTCTCTTTGAAAAAATCATTGATATTCCTTCCATGGTTTTTATGATGTAATTGCATCTAAAAACCATCAACCAAACATCATTTAAAATAAATCATAATTAACCTTTCACATGGGGTTCGGCCATAATGATTCATCTTTTCCTCCCATAAATCAAATTAAATTTAACAATCATCATCCATAAAACATAACCAATGTTCCTCCATGGGGTTCGGCCCTTCATCATGGTCAAACCCTAAGGTTCATCAGCTTCTCTTAAACCATTTAAACCCATATAAATTTCTTATTAATTTTCCATTAAAATACCATATGCATCCCTTAATTTTCTTTCATGGGGTTCGGCCATGGGGGCTCCATATTTCCTTTTTTAAATCCAATCAAAACATCCTAACCGTCCATGGTTTTCAACCCATAAAAATACACCATGTCTTTCCATTAAACTTGCTATATTCATCTCCCAATTTTCTTCCATGGGGTTCGGCCATACACCATGGCCGAACCCTATGGTTCATTTCTTTAAACGAAATTATCAAAATACTACCCGGTTCCGCGACTCCTCCTGTTTTCCTTCGCTTGTTCTTGCTCTTCCAATTCTTCTCTTCCTTACACACTTGCTGGCTGCCCTCTCTTCCTTTGTGTATGCCGTGAACACCTTCTTGCTAGAGCTCCCAACGGCAAGACCTTCTTGATGGTTGTGTGTTGTCGTGCGCCCCTTGGTGCCTTTCTTTATAAAAGCTCCACTTGGTCCCATATTTAGAAGGTGCCGACCCTTCAATTTAGCACTTGCCTAAATACCACTCTCAACAAGGAAAGGACCCCTTTTTAGATACTCCAACTTATCTTGCGCATAACCCTATACATGGCCTAAGCAATCTTTTAATTTAGCAATTCCCTTATGCCGTTTTTATCCAAAGAAATAGACACATTTCAGCCGTGTGCATACATTTGCAAATCAAATTAGATTCAT
>CM039093.1:30485653-30711466 GCA_022113865.1 Chimonanthus praecox | reverse complement strand
TATTCACTGCTGTGCATATAAGCTCTAATGATGTGTCTCCGACGAGGGATACAATGGTGAGTGATGTGGACAGTTTTTGTACTAAAGTTCCAGTTGCAGATATGAATGCAGTAGATATGAAAGAGTGGGATGCTCCAGAATCAAATAAAGCAAAGGCGTAGGAACTACTGACTACCGCCATACCTTGAATCGTTGTAACACCCCGGATTTTCAATTTATTATTTTGTATGAAAATTATCCATTTAATTTATGAATTTTAGATATGGATCTTAAATTGGGTAAAGTGTTGGGTCAATGCCCAATTTAGACCCAACGGTTGTGGAAATTGTTCCAATAAAATTTAAATGGGTTGAATTATTTTAGTAATGCATTATGTCCAAAATTAAATAAATGATTGTGCATGGCCGAATTATTGGATTTGAATATCCAAGGTGATGTTTAAAAATGAAATGAGGATTTCATTGGCTGTGTATAGGGATTGCCATATATATTTTGGGCGCATAAGATCATTTAAAAGAGGCAACAAGGGGCCCAAGGCATTAGGGAAGTGTCTAAATTAAAAGATTGCTTAGGCTATGATTAGTGTTATGTGCATAGCACCTTCTAAAAGAAGAGCACACGACAATGGAAAATTAAACACAAGGGCACACGGCATTGAGGTGAGTATTATCTTAAGTACCTTCCAAAGATGGAACCAAGGGAAGATAATAAAAGGAGAGAAGGACAAGGGCGCACAGATTTTACATCTTTCTCCAAATTTTCTTTCTCTCTCTCATTCACGGCAAGAACAAGGAGAAGGAGAAGGCAGGCAGCAAGAGGTGTTCTTGGTTTGGAAAAAATTAAGAAGAAAGGAGAAGGATTGGAAGAGCAAGAAATCAATTGGAACCGGTTTGTATTTTATTTGATAAATTTGTTTTAAAGGATAAGGAACCATAGGGTTCGGCCATGGTGTATGGCCGAACCCCATGGAAGAAGATTGGGTGATGATTTGACGATTTTTAAAATGGAAAGAAAAGAACCATAGGGTTCGGCCATGGTGTATGGCCGAACCCCATGATTGATTAATGGAAGTTGGAATGATGGAAATAATGATGGGTTTATGTTCATGAATTTTAGATCATGGAAACCTTGGACGGTTAGGTGTTTTTGGATTTAAAAGAGGAATTGGAAGGCCGAACCCCATGGAAAGGCATGGTTTATTTTATTAGATTATTAATAATGAAAACCATGGAAGTTGTTAATAAGTTTATGGGGTTTTAAGCATGAAGATCATAGATTTATGCTTATGTTTTAAAAGGATTTTTAAATGGAGATATGGTTAGGGATGTGGGTCGGCCATTGCATGGCCGAACCATGATTTTATTATGGCTAGGATGTGGGATCAAAAGAATAAAAAAGAAGGGGTGAGGTTCGGCCATGGTGTATAGGCGAACCCCACCAACTATATTTATGGATGTTAATTGATTAAAATAGAAGAGGATTGTGAACCATAGGATTCGGCCATGGTGTATGGCCGAACCCCATGGAGTTGTTTTGGTATGGTTGATGGATTTTGATTGGCTAAATTAGAAAGCTTCCAATTATGGAAGGATGGGTACTAAATTGGAAACCTTCTAAATATAGAAGGTGGAGATAAATTGGAAACCTTCTAAATATAGAAGGTGGAGATAAATTAGAATCCTTCTAAATATGGAAAGTGGAGTTTAATTTAGAAAGGATTTAAAAATAGAAGGAGGATATTGAATTTAGAAAGTTTCTAAATATGGACTTGTTAATTATGGATTTGCTAAGTTGATGAAAATGGAAACTTATACATCATAGGGTTCGGCCATGGTGCTTGGCCGAACCCCATGAACCAATCTTGGATCTAATATATTCATGTGTTAATGAATGGAAGGTTTGAAAATGATAGACCATGGGTTCGGCCATAGTATATGGCTGAACCCCATGGGGAATAATTTATGGTTTTAATGTGTGAAAGGATTGGATGATGAGTTAAGTTAGCCATGGATGGCATTTTGGTAATTACGTAGAATTAATGAACTATTGTATGGATTATTTTAGAACTTAAATCTTATGAAAATAAGGAAGGTTAATGGCTATGGTAAGAATGGCATTATTGTAATTATGGTAAAAAATGGTAGACCATGGGTTCGGCCATGGTGTATGGCCGAACCCCATGAGGATTGTGGTTATGGACTAACATTAATTTAAATCAAGTGGGACTTGGTTTTTGATTAATTGCATATTATAAGGTAACGAGACCTCACAAGGTGTGTACGAACGTAAGCGGTTACCAGACGAAAGATGCAAGGACACGTTAGCGGTCTTTGGTAGGATTCCACCTCTTTGAAACCATGGTTTATGTACATTGTGTTTATCTTATTTTTTATGAATTTATGCTGCAAAGGATATGGTTTAAATATGATTTTAATGCTACGTTTATGTTATAAAATAGCATGTGGTTTAAATATGATTTTAAATGCTATGTTTATGTTATAAAATAGCATGTGTTTCATTGGCATCTCATGCATGGCATGGGGTGAAGGATTTGTAACCGGAGGGTCCACACTCCGTCGGGGCGTCCGAAAAACCTATGTGGGGTACCTTGATGTGCTTTTCCATCAGGAAAAAAACGGAGGGTCCACACTCCGTCAGGGCATCCGAAAGACCTATGTGGTGGGTACTTTTATGTACTTGTGATGGGTGGGACTCATTGCATTTGTCATCATTGCATGGCATGGTTTTACATGATTTTGGATATTATGTTATAATATATGTTTTGTACTAACTATGTGTTAGCCGTAATTGGAATACCTACTGGGCTCGTTGTTCTAATGCCCTACTTCTACCCTAGTTGATGATACAGGAAACAAAGGGAACGATGAGCGCAAGGAGGGCCAGGCATAGGAGCTTGGATGATTTTTTTTTTATATGTTTTGAATAAAGTTACCTATGGACATGTATTTGAGTAACTAGTTTCCGGGAATGTAATAACTTAGATGTTTGGATGTTAATTTTGATAATTATGATATCCGAATGATGATTAAGGACTTGACGTACTTTGCTATCTGAATGGAATAGAACTTGGTTCTATTGTAATTCCGCATGTCATGATTTTTTATTCCGCATGTTTATATTGTTATGTGTGAACCGTTTTCGTGGACTTAGTCTATGCACACATAGGGTTGGCCAGTTAAGGGTCGGACTTTGGAAGTTCGGACTTAGCTCGCGTCGTGACATCACTCTCTTGCTCACTCTATTATTTTTTTTTAATAAAAAAAAATAGACTCTGATTTACCGAAAGAAGCAGGTGAAAAAAGGTGGGGCGTTACAGTTGGTATCAGAGCGAACCCGAAACATTGAATCTTTCAGAGTAAATTAATCCGGTCTCGTGCATTAATTGACTTCGTTAGACTCAGACGGATGATAGCAAAGGAAGTACAGTCAAAATAATCGGATTATCAAACATAGCAACATAGGATGTATTTCCCCAGAAACAAAGCAAAAATCAAGAGTGCTTATTTGGAAATTTTCCCCAAGTAGGAAATACAAATTTTATGATGGAAACTAAGTCATGATATTTTTTTTTTTTAATGGCTTAGGGAAAATGGCTCCAAAGGGAAGGCCACGAAGAAATACCCGACAAAACCCAAATGGGGGTGAAGATGAGGTAGAACATCCTCGAAATGAGGAGGAACAACAATCACATCAGGAAGAGGAACAACAACCATCCCACCAGGAGGAGGAGGAAGCAAGTAGCGTGAACATACCGGTGGTGCCTCCTGAATTGCAAAATTTGGTTCAAGCGGTGGTCACTTCGATGCTTCAACAACACCTGAATGAGAATGGAACCACCAAGGAAAACAATGACAGGAGCATGGTCAGGGATTTCCAGCAACAGCGCCCTCCTTACTTCAAGGGGAGAGAAGGGGCTGTTTGAGCGGAAAACTAGCTGAAGAAGACTTCACAGATTCTAACTCTATTGAATATCACGAGTCATGCTCACAAGATTTTACTGGCCACATCACAGCTGATTGATGATGCTGGTAAATGGTGGGAGGTGACAGAGAAGTAGCGAGCACTTCTTCCAGAAGGAGAGAGGACTGCCATGACTTGGGAACAATTCTCAGCTACATTCCTGGAACATTATTTCCCTGAGGAGGAGAAGGAGCGCCAGACACAGGCTTTTCTATCTTTGGTACAAGGTACCATGACGGTGGAAGAGTACCACGAGGAGTTTCTCATTTTGCCTATATATGCATTTTATATGGTGGATACTGACTATCGGAGGGCACGCAAGTTTGAGCGAGGCCTTCGGCCTAGCATAAGGGCCCAGGTAACTATATTCAAGGTAGCCACATTGGCAGAGGTGGTCAGCAGGGCCACTATAGCCGAACAAGAGATGGCTGAGTTGATGCGTTTTGACAATTGCCGAGCTCAGAGTGGGAGGGGTACTTTTCAGCCCGAGAAGAGGTTCCGACCGAACTCTAGCAGACCCTCACCATCCACTAGGTCAATAGGGGGCTTTCGTCTCAATCATCCCTCCCAGTCTGCATCAGTCACTCAGGCTCCTAGAGGTGTGAGCAACTGCTTTTCTTGTGATCAGCCTAGCCATTTTAAGAGGGAATGTCCACAACTCAACAAACTCTCATATTCCAGATGTTCATCTCGTCCACCAGTTAGGCCACCTAATTCACGTGGAGGCAGGACAGTTAACCAGGCGGGACGGCCTCCTATAGGATTTAGACGGGTATTCACCTTAGCACCTCCAGCAACAGAGGATCACTCTGTGATTCAAGGTATGGCAGTAGTCAGTAGTTCCTATGCCTTTGCATTATTTGATTCGGGAGCATCTCACTCTTTCATATCTGCTGCATTTATAACTGCTACTGGTACATTGGTACAAAAACTGTCCACATCACTAGCAATTGTATCCCCCGTCGGAGACACATCATTGGGACTTATATGCACCACAGTGAATACTGAACTTGCTGGTCTCAGATTTGAATTCAATTATTTTGTACTCAATATGTCAGAATATGATATTATTATCGGCATGGATTGGTTGGCTAGCTTTAAGGCCAACATTGATTGTTATCGTCGCAGGGTGACATTTTGGTCGCTCGAGGGAAAACAACATGTGGTGTGTGCTGATAAACAAAGCAGACTGCATGAAGGGTTGAATCATTTGGTATTGAACATTATCAGAATCAACAAGGCATCGGTGGTTGAACTTCCTGAAATAGTAAGGGACTATGCAGACGTTTTTCCAAAGGAACTCCCTGGTTTACTTCCCATGAGGGAGATCAATTTTGAAATCAAGTTGTACCCTGGCACTGCACCAGTGTCACTACCACATTACCGGAAGGCACCAACAGAGATGTTCGAGTTAAGGAAACAGATTGATGAACTGCTCAGACTGGGGTGCATTCGGAACAGTACATCGGCTTGGGGAACTCTGATTTTATTTGGAAAGAAGAAGGATGGTTCACTCCGTATGCGTGTGGACTACTGAAAACTAAGCCAGCTGACGGTCAGAAACAAGTACCCTCTACCCAGGATCAATGATTTATTTGATCAACTTAAAGGTTCCAGTCATGTTTCTAAGATTGACCTAATGTCTGGATATCACCAAATCCGAGTTAGGGAGGAGGACATAGAAAAGACAGCCTTCAGAACATGATATGGACTATATGAGTTTGTAGTCATGCCGTTTGGACTCACCAATGCACCGGCTGTGTTCATGGATCTTATGAACAAGATTTTCTGTTCTTACTTGGACCAATTTGTGATTGTATTTATTGATGATATTTTGATTTACTCCAAAACTCAGGAAGAACATGCTGAGCACCTGAGTATAGTTCTGGACACTTTGAGGAAGAACAAACGATATTCTGAAGCCGGTAAATGTGAATTTTGGCTATCTGAAGTCAACGTTTTTGGACATGTTATATCAGAAGAAGGTATCGCCGTGGACCCGGCTAAGGTAGCGGCAGTAAGAGATTGGAAAACAGCAAATATTGTAACCGAGATCCATAGCTTTTTGGGATTGGCTGGTTATTATGGGAAATTTATCATGGATTTCTCAAAAATTGCATCTCCACTTACTCGACTCACTTAAAAAGGAGTCAAATATGAGTGGTCAGATCTGTGCAATCGAAGGTTTGAAGAGATGAAGAAGAGACTTACCACTGCTCCTATCCTAATTTTGCCGGAAAGAGGCAAGTGTTATGAGGTACAATGCGATGATTCAGGAGAGGGACTGGGGTGTACACTCAGTCAAAGTAATCGTGTGGTGGCATACGGATCAAAACAGTTGAAAATACATGAACGTCTTTATCCTACGCACGATCTGGAACTAGCCGCAGTGGTCTTCGCTCCCAAAAGCTGGAGACATTATCTTTATGGCGAAAAATTTGAAGTGTTTTCAGATCATAAGAGCTTGAAGTACTTGTTTGATCAGAAAGAGCTCAACTTGAGGCAGCGCAGATGGATGGAATATCTGCAGGATTATGAGTTCGCACTTCGTTATCACCTTGGCAAGGCGAACAAGGTGGCAGATGCCTCAGCCGTAAATCACATGCATCAGTGGCATGTTTGATCAAGACAGAATGGGAGATGCTGAATACCACACGAGAGTTCAATTTATTTATCAATATCCATAGGAGTATGTACAATTTGATCATACGGTCCAACATGGTTACTAAGATTGAACAGGAACAACGTATAGACTCGGAAGTAAAGGAGATATGGGCCAAGATATCTACTGGTGAAGTCTTACTGGATGGGAGCTACGACCAGGACAGGGTCTTGTATTCCGAGAAAGGATATATGTACCTAAGAGCTGCAGAAAAGAGTTACTGATTGAGACACATCAGACCAAACTCTCTATTCATCTGGGCAGCACCAAGATGTGTCACGACCTAAAGAGACATTACTGGTTGCACGGACTCAAGAGGGATGTGGCAGAATTTGTGGCTGGTTGCTTAACGTGTCAGCAGGTTAAGACGGAACATCAGAAGCCACTAGGGTTACTCAAACCCTTACCAGTGCCGGAATGGAAATGGGAGCACATCTCCATGTATTTTGTGACATGGTTGCCTACGTTCTCAAAGGGCAAAGATACGATATGGGTTATGGTAGACCGACTGACCAATTCTGCACATTTCGTTCCCATCAGGATGACATACTCATCTGAGACCTTGGGTCGGCGGTATATCAAAGATATCATGAGATTGCATGGTATTCGTCGGACTATTGTGTCCGACAGAGATGGTTGATTCACCGGCAGAGTATGGCAGATCATGTAGTCGGCCATGGGAACAAACCTCCTTACTAGTACAACATTCCATCCACAGACTGATGGGCAGTCTGAGAGGACAATATAAATATTGGAGGATATGATGAGAGCATGCATGCTAGATTTCAAGGGTGGATGGGAGGATCACTTGCCGTTGGTAGAATTCTCATACAACAACCGTTAGCAGGCAAGCCTCCAGATGGCTCCATTTGAGGTATTATATGGTAGACCATGTAGATCACCTGTGTGCTGGACAGAGGCCGGTGAGCTTGCACTGATTGGACATGAGTTGGTTGCAGAGACTACAATGCAGATATAGTGGATAAGACAACATCTATTGACTGCGTAAAGTCGTCAGAAGAGCTATGCTGACAAGAGGAGGACGTTCCTTGAATTTGAAGTGGGGGACATGGTGTTCTTGAAAGTCTCGCCACGAAAGGGACACATGAGATTTGGAAAGAAAGGGAAACTGTCTCCAAGATATGTGGGACCATTTTCAATCATAAGAAGGATGGGGGACGTGGCTTATCAATTGGCACTCCCTCCACAGTTGGCATCTTTGCACGATATGTTCCATATATCGTTGTTGAGGAAGTACAATCCTGATCCCTCTCATTGGATGACATACGTCGAAAAGCCTGTCCGAGTAGTGGACACAGAACAAAGGGTGTTACAGAACCGAGCGATCCAGTTTTTTAAGGTGGTATGGGATCGACATGGCATTGAGGAAGCCACTTGGGAACTTGAGTCAGAAATGAGAACAGCTCATTCTGAGTTATTTATGTAAATGTTTGAAACACTACTTCACTCGATTTTCGGGACAAAAATTTTAAAAAGTGGGTTGTATTGTAACACTTCGGAAATCCATGTTATAAATAATTACGGATTTTGCCATTTTAATTGTGAATTAACGGATATGAACCTTATTTGGTAAAGTGTTGGGTCATTGACCCAATTAGGCCCCAACGGTTATGGTATAAGGTCCAATTTAAATTAAATGGGGGTGAATTAAAATGGTAATGCAATATGTCTAAAAATAAGGGATCTAGATTAAGTGATATGCGCATGAGGTGTATGAGGATGACACACACACGCATAAAGAAAATCAAGTCGTTTAGTCGACCAAGGATTGTCCAATATTGGCAACACGCATAGATGATGAGATAGGATTAGGCAATGACATCCAATTGCCTAATCCAAATAAAGAAGATGACTAAAAGTTAAATATAGATTGTGCATGGCTGTGTGTGAGATTTGCATATCCATGTTGATGTGCAAGAATCTTTTTTTAAAAAAAGGGTCTTTTCCTTGGTTAAGAGTGAAACTAGGGGATTGCTAAATAAAAATTGATGGCATGGCCGTGTAGGGATATGCGCAATCCATGAAGATAAGTTAGAGTATCTCTAAAAGGAGTCCCTTCCTTGTTGAGAGCGACACTAAGGCAATTGCTATATTACAAGGGGCGCATGGCACCGTCTAGGATAGGACCGAGTGGAGATTTATAAAAGAAAGGCAGCAAGGGCACATGGCACACACAATGTAACGCCCTGCCCTTTCTCACTCACTTTCCAAAAACCGCTCACTGATCGTGCACCCCTAGTGAGGTCCCATTACCTTATAATACAACAATCAATCAAACCAAAGTCCCATTTGATTTACAATAATGTCCAAGTCCGAAAACACACTTTGTGGGGTTCGGCCATACACCATGGCCGAACCTCACTCCCTTGGTTTTAGTGCCTCTCTTGATTTATTAATCACTCATCACCAAGTTCTTCATTTAAACACTTATTCCACAAACTACACCTTAGTGGGGTTCGGCCATACAACATGGCCGAACCTCACTCACTTGAGTTTGGTCCCTCTTTGTAATCCTTTGATCCAAGATCTTGCCATTTTTTATTCATAACTCTAATCACTTATACAATAGTTATTAAACATTAGTAACCACTTAAGTCCACAAAACTTTTCTCATGGGGTTCGGCCATACACCGTGGCCGAACCCATGGTCCATTATTTTTACTTATTTACCACATTGCCATTAATATATCCATGGCTAACATTTCATTCATTAAATCATACTTAAGTCCATAATTTGATCCACCAAATGGTTCATGGGGTTCGGCCATACACCATGGCCGAACCTTATGATGTCTAAATCCAATTTATCCATTGAATCATTTCCCCTCCTTAGGTCCATAAACCAAGGTCCCTCTATGGGGTTTAACCATATATTTAGATTCATTCCTTTTTATCATCATCTATCATGTTTAAAATCATTTAAACTTACCACCATTCCCCGTCATTTCCATGATCTAAAATCGCCTTAGTCCAACAATATTTTTCCCTTTTAATCCCTTCAAAATCATTAATAACCTTCCATGGTGTTCGGCCATACGCCATGGCTGAACCCATGATTCATGGTTCTTTCACCAATTATCATTTTAATATCATGTAAAATGATTAGTATTTCTTAACATGCATCTACAATTTCCATGCTTTGAAACCCATAAAAATTATTAAACAAACCACATAATTTCAATATCTAAGAAAACCCTAAGTCCATAAATATTCCTTGGTGGGGTTCGGCCATACAACATGGCCGAACCTCACCCTTTGGTTTTGTGCCCTTCTTTATATCCATTAAACATAGTTGATGTCCTTAACAATATATCCATTTTAAACCCTTTTAAAACATTCATAACCTTCCATGGTTTTCATCCCTCCAAAACCCATAAAAATAACCAATGTCGATGGTCGAACCCCATGGTTCATCCTTTTCATTAAACCTCATCATTCATCCCTTAATCTTTCTTCCATGGGGTTCGGCCATACACCATGGCCGAACCCTAGGATTCCTTATTTAGACAAAAACCATTAAAATACCTACCGGTTCCGCGACTCCTCCGGTTTTCCTTCGCTCCAACTTGTTCTTTCAATCCTTTATTTCCTTAGCCTTTTCCTCCTTCTTCTTGATCCTTTGGCCGAGTGTGAGAGCTTGAGAGAGAGAGATAGAATTCGGCCTTGAGTGAGAGGGAGAGATAGAACTTTGAGATGAAACTCTATGTTTTTGGTCTTGAGGAGTGATCGGCTAAGAAAGGGTTTGAAATTTGAAATGTGTAACCACTTCCATTATCTCTCCATGTGGGAGTTTCATCCATGAGATGTACTCCAAGGCTCCAACGTGTATCCTTGTTTGAATTTGAATTTTAAACCAAAACTCCCCACCTTTCCAACGTGTATCCTTGTTTTGAATTTGAATTTTAAATGTATAACCGTCCACCCCATTTGTTTGAATTTGAAATATGTAACCACCTCCATTATCTCTCCATGTGTATCCTTGTTTGAATTTGAAAATTAAAACAAAAGTCCCCATTATCTCTCCAACGTGTAGCCTTGTTTGATTTTGAAATTTAAACCAAAACTCCCCATTATCTCTCCAACGTGTAGCCTTGTTTGAATTTGAAAATTAAACCAATACTCCTCATTATCTCTCCAACGTGTAGCCTTGTTTGAATTTGAAAATTAAACCAAAACTCCCCATTATCTCTCCAATGTGTAGCCTTGTTTGAATTTGAAAATTAAACCAACCACCTTCATCTTCATACTCCACTCACTTGAGATGAATATCCCCATAACTTCCTATCCAACTCATTTTACTCAACTCATTCATTTAACTCAACTCACCTCTTTAATTCAACTCATTTGACTCACTTAAAATCAACCCAATTACTTGATTCCATTTCCAACTTAAATCAGCGCCAATTGAGTAAGCTTGAACTCACTTGGTGGTCGACCAAGTCAACCACGACCCATTGGGTCCCAATTGGGCATTTTGACCCAATTAACAATTTTGACCCAATTAACAATCTTGACCCAATTGCATACATCTTACCCATTTATTTAAATTGAACCTTATACCATAACCGTTGGGTCTTAATTGGGCAATTGACCCAACACCTTACCCATCTAAGGTCCATATCCATTAATTCACCAATTAAATGGGCAATTTCCATAAATATTTATAACTGGAAAATCAGGGGTGTTACACACAAAATCAAGAACGGATTGACGCTGGGTGCTCTGACAAGAAGGTGTTCTCGGCACTGTGCAAGGAAGGAGAAGATCGGAAGAACAAGTCGGAGCGAAGGAAAACCGAATGAGTCGCGAAACCGGTAAGTATTTTGATAATTTTGTTTAAAATAAGGAACCATAGGGTTCGGCCATGGTGCATGGCGGAACCCCATGGGGAAAGATTAAGGGATGAATGATGAGATTTAATGGAATAATGAACCATAGGGTTCTACCATAGTGCATGGCTGAACCCCATGGAAAGACATGTTTTAATTTATGGGTTTTTGAGAGATGAAAACCATGGAAGTGGTTAATAATTTTATTGGGTTTCAAAGCATGAAAATTATAAATGTATGCTTATGATTTTAAAAGGTTTAAAAGGATTTAAATTGGATATATGGTTAAGGACATGGTTCGCCCTAATTTTTGTTATGGCTAAAAGACTCAATGCTGAACCATAGGGTTCGACCACGTTGTATGGCCGAACCCCATGCAAAAGTTATTAACGAATTTATATTGGATGAATGACTTTTTAAAGAGAGGGTTACGAACCATAGGGTTCGGCCATGGTGTATGGCCGAACCTCATGGAAGATGGTTATTAATTTAGAAAGAAATTAATGATGGACTTTTGGATAAAAAAGGAAGGAACCTTGATTTATGGATTCAAAGATGGTAATTGATATAAATGGAATTTAGACATCATGGGTTCGGCCATGTGTATGGCCGAACCCCATGAACCAATT
This sequence comes from Chimonanthus praecox, assembly GCA_022113865.1. Classification (NCBI taxonomy): domain Eukaryota; kingdom Viridiplantae; phylum Streptophyta; class Magnoliopsida; order Laurales; family Calycanthaceae; genus Chimonanthus; species Chimonanthus praecox. Next base: position 30,699,344 of record CM039093.1, on the reverse strand, counting down.
TTATGAGTCAATTATGGATTTATTAATGTAAATAAAGGATAGACCATGGGTTCGGCCATGGTGTATGGCCGAACCACATGGGAAATATTTGGTGGACTTGGGGGTTTTATGTTGAGTTTTATGAATGATCAATTTTGGACCTAAACATGAGTGAATAAATGAAGGTGACTAACCATGGAAGGAAGAATAACAAAAATGTAAATATGGTCAAAAAAATGAAAGACCATGGGTTCGGCCATGGTGTATGGCCGAACCCCATGAGGAACGATTAGATGGACTTAGTAATTAAATGACTAACTTAGGGGTGATTGATTAATAAATCAAAGGAGGGACTAAAACCTAGTAGGTGAGGTTCGGCCATGGTGTATGGCCGAACCCCACAAGTTGGGTTTATGAACTTAGACATTATTGTAAATGAAATGGGACATGGTTTTAATTGATCGATATATCATAGGGTAACGGGACCTCACAAGGTGTGTACGATCGTGAGCTGCTATCGGACGAAAGCGCAAGGACACGTTAGTGGTCTTTGGTAAGATTCCACCTCTTTGAAACCATGGGTTTATGTACAATGCTTTTTTCTTATTTTGATGAATTTACGTTGTAAAAGATATGTTTCAATTGTGAAGTTTTAATGCTATGTTTACAATATAAAATAACATGTGTTTCATTAGCATCTCATGCATGGCATGGGGTGAAGGATATGTAACCGGAGGGGCCACACTCCGTAAGGGCGTCCGAAAAACCTATGTGGGATACCTTGATGTGCTTTTCCATCAAGAAAAAATCGGAGGGGCCACACTCCGTCGGGGCGTTCGAAAGGCCTATGTGGGGGTACTTATATGTACTTGTGATGGGTGAGACTCATTGCATTTGACATCATGACATGGCATGGTTTATATGGTTTTTGACATTATGATATTATTATATATGTTTTGTACTAACCATGTGTTAGCCCTAATTGGAATACCTATTTGGCGCATTGTTCTAACACCCTACTTCTACCCTAGTGAATGATACAGGAAACGAGGGGAACGATGAACGTGAAAAGGGTCAAGCATAGGATCTTGCATGCATTTAGTTTATATTTGATTACGTTACTCATGGAGTTGTAATTTGAGTAACTAGACTTCGGGCATGTAATAATTTAGAAAATCTGCTATGGTTGGATGTTTATTTGGATAATTATGTTATGTTGATTATGATTAAGGACTTGACGTACTTTGCTATCTAAAATGGAATAGAACTAGGTTCTATTATAATTCCGCAGTTATGATTTTAATCCGCATGTTTATATTGTTATGTGTTAACCATTTTCATGGACTTAGTCCATGCACACATAGGGTTGGCCAGTTAAGGGTCGGACTTTAGAAGTTCGAACTTAGCTCGCGTCGTGACGTCCCGTTCTCTATCACTCTTTGTTTATAAAAAAAATAGACTCTGATTTTCGGAAAGCATATTGAAAAAGGGCGGGGTGTTACAGTCTTGCTATGCATTCTATATGGTGGATAAAGAGTATCGAAGGGCATGCAAGTTTGAACGGGGCCTTCAGCCAAGCATTAGGGCCAAGGTAACCATATTCAAGGCAACTGCACTGGCAGAGGTGGTCAGCAGGGCCACTATAACGGAGTAAGAGATGGCTGAGTTAGTGCGTTTTGACAACTACCGAGCTCAGAGTGGGAGGGGGGGTACATTTCAGCCCAACAAAAAGTTTCGACCGAACTTTAACAGACCCTCACCATCCACTGGGTCAACAGGGGGTTTTCGTCCCAATCATCCCTCCCCATCTGCATCAGTCATTCAGGCTCTCAGAGGGGTGAACAACTGCTTTCGTTGTAATCAGCTGAGCCATTTTAAGAGGGAATGCCCACAACTCAATAAACCTTCTTATTCTAGAGGTTCATTTCGCCCACCAACTAGGCCAACTAATTCACGAGGAGGAAAGACGTATAATCAGGCGCGAGGGCGCCTAACCCTACTGGATCTGGACAGTTGTTTACTCTATCTCCTCTAGCAGCAGTGAATCACTCTGTGATTCAAGGTATGGTTGTAGTCATTAGTTCCTACGCCTTAGCTTTATTTGATTCTGGACCATCCCACTCCTTCATGTCTGCTGCATTTATAACTATTACTGGAACATTAGTACAAAAACTGTCCACATCACTCACCATTGTATCCCCCGTCGGAGACACGCCATTGGGGTTTATATGCACAACAGTGCATACTGAACTCGCTGGACTCAGATTTGAATTCAACTATTTGGTACTCGATATGACAGAGTACAATATTATCTTTGGCATGGACTGGTTGGCTAGCTTTCAGGCAAATATTGATTGTTATCGCCGTAGGGTGACATTTTGGTCACCCGAGGGAAAGCAATATATGGTGCGTACTGACAAACAAAGAAGACTGCATGAAGGGTTAAACCACCTGGTATTGGACAATATCAGAATCAACAAGGCACCGGTGGCTGAACTTCCGGCAATAGTAAAGGACTATGCGGATGTATTCCCAAAAGAACTCCCTAGCTTGCCTCCCATGAGAGAGATTAATTTTGAAATCAAGTTGTATCCTGGTACTTCACCTATGTCATTACCACACTATCGGATGGCACCAGCAGAGATTCTGAGTTAAAAGAAGCAGATTGATGAACTGCTCAGACTGGGGTGCATTCAGAACAGTACATCGTCTTGGGGAGCTCCGGTGTTGTTTGTGAAGAAGAAGGACGGTACACTCCGAATGTGTGTGGATTACCGGAAACTGAACCAGCTAACTGTCCGGAACAAGTACCCTTTACCCAGGATCGATGATCTATTCGATCAACTGAGGGGTTCCAGCCATTTTTCAAAGATTGATCTGATGTCCAGATACCATCAAATCCGGGTTAAGGAAGAGGACATAGAGAAGACAACTTTTAGAACACGGTATGGACTATATGAGTTTGTGGTCATGCCGTTTGGACTCACCAATTCACCGGTTGTGTTCATGGATCTGATTAACAGGATTTTCCGTCCTTACTTGGACCAATTTGTCACTGCATTTATTGATGACATTTTGATTTATTCCAAAACTCAGGAAGAACATGTTGAGCACTTGAGGATAGTTCTGAACATTTTGAGGAATAACAAGTTGTATGCCAAAGCCAGCAAGTGTGAATTCTGGCTACCCAAGGTTAACTTCTTGGGGTATGTTATATTAGCAGAAGGTATAGCCGTGGACCTGGCTAAAGTGGCGGCAGTGAGAGAATGGAAAGCACCGAGGAATGTAACCGAGATCCGTAGCATCTTGGGATTGGCAGGTTACTACAGGAAGTTTATCATGGACTTCTCCAAGATTGCATCTCCACTTACCCGACTCACTCAGAAAGGGGTCAAATTTGAGTGGTCAGATGTGTGCAATCGGAGATTTGAGGATCTGAAAGATAAACTTACAACGGCTCCTATTTTGATTCTGCCAGAAAGAGGCAAGGGTTATGAGGTACAATACGATGCTTCAGGAGAGGGACTTGGGTATGTCCTCAATCAAACTCATCGTGTAGTGGCTTATGGTTCAAGACAATTGAAAATACATGAACGCCTCTATCCCACGCATGATCTGGAACTAGCCACAGTGGTCTTCGCTCTCAAAAGCTGGAAACACTACCTATATGGCGAGAAATTTGAAGTGTTTTCAGATCATAAGAGCTTGAAGTACTTGTTTGATCAGAAAGAGCTCAATCTGAGGCAGCGCAGATGGATGGAATATCTGTAGGATTATGAGTTCGCGATTCGTTATCACCCTGGCAAGGTGAACAAGGTGGCAGATGCCCTCAACCGTATATCACATGCATCAGTGGCATGTTTGATCAGGATAGAATGGGAGATGTTGAATACCATACGAGAGTTCAATCTGTATATCAGTAACCATGGGAGTATGTACAATTTGGTCATACGGTCCAACGTGGTCTCCAAGATTGAACAGGAGCAGTGAGCAGATCTGGAAATGGAGGAGATACGGGCCAAGATGTCTACTGGCGTGGTCATACCGGAATGGGAATTACGACCAGGACAGGGTCTTGTATTCTAGAGTAGGATATATGTGCCTCAGAGCCGCAAAAGATAGTTACTGATTGAGGCACATCAGACCAAACTCTCTATTCATCCGGGGAGCGCCAAGATGTATCACGACCTGAAGAGGCATTACTTGTGGCACGGACTCAAGAGGGATGTGGCAGAATTTGTGGCTCATCGCTTAACTTGTCAGCAGGTTAAGACGGAACATCAGACGCCACCAGGGTTATTAAAACCCTTACCAGTCCGGAGTGGAAACTGGAGCACATTTCAATGGATTTTGTGACAGGGTTGCCGAGGCCCTCAAAGGGCAACGATGCGATATGGGTTGTGGTAGACCGATTGACCAAGTCTGCACACTTTATTCCCATCAGGATGACAGATTCATCTGAGACCTTGGGTCAACGGTATATCAAGGATATCATCAGATTACATGGTATTCCCCTGACTATTGTGTCCGACAGAGATGGCCGTTTCACCGGCAGAGTATGGTAGAGTATGTAGTCAGCCATGGGAACAGATCTACTGACTAGTACAACATTCCATCCACAGACTGATGGGCAGTCTGAGAGGACAATACAAACATTGGAGGATCTGCTAAGAGCATGCATGCTAGATTTCAAGGGTGGATGGGAGGATCACTTGTCGTTGGTAGAATTTTCATACAACAACAGTTACTAGGCAAGCCTCCAGATGGCTCCATTCGAGACCTTATATGGTAGACCATGTAGATCACCCGTGTGCTGGACAGAGGCATGTGAACCTGCATTGATTGGACCTGAGTTAGTCGCAGAGACTACAACGCAGATACAGTTGATACTGTAACATCTATTGGTTGCGCAGAGTCGTCAGAAGAGCTATGCTGACAAGAGGAGGAGGTTCCTTGAATTTGAAGTGGGGGACATGGTGTTCTTGAAAGTCTCACCACGGAATGAGCACATGAGATTTGGAAAGAAGGGGAAACTATCGCCTAGATATGTGGGGCCGTTTTCTATCATAAGGAGGATGGGGGAGGTGGCTTAACAATTGGCACTTCCTTCACAGTTGGCATCTTTGCACGATGTGTTTCATATAACTATGTTGAGGAAGTATAATCCTGATCCCTCACATGTATTGAATGTACAAGATAGAGAGGTACAAAGCGACGTGACATACGTTGAGAAGCCTGTCAGAGTGGTGGAGACCGAGTAAAGGGTGTTATGAAACCGGGCGATTTAGTTTGTCAAGGTGGTATGGGATCGACATGGTATTGAGGAAGTCACTTGGGAACTCGAGTCGAAAATGAGAACAACTCACCCTGAACTATTTTTGTAATTTATTTTGGAACCCTACTTCGCTCGATTTTCGGGACGAAAATTTTAAAAAGAGGGTTGTATTGTAACTCCATGGATTTTCAAGTTATCAATATATATGGATTTTACCCATTTAATTGTGAATTATTGGATATGGACCTTAGCTGGGTAAAGTGCTGGGTCAATTGCCCAATTAAGACCCAACGGATGGTGGTTATAATTTCAATTGAAATAAATGGGTAAGATTTATTCAATTGGGTCAAGATTGTTAATTGGGTCAAAATTTGTTAATTGGGTCAAAATGCCCAATTGGGACTCAATGGGTCGTGGTGGACTTGGTTGACTACCAAGTGAGTCCAAGCTTAATTAAGTTGGGGCAGATTTGAGTTGGAAATGAAATCAAATAATTGAGTTGATTCAAGTGAATTAAATGAGTTGAATTAAAGAGGTGAGTTGAGTTAAAGGGATGAGTTGAATTAAATGGATGAGTTGAATTAAATGTGTTGGATGGGAAGTTATGGGGATATTTATCTTAAGTGAATGAAGTGTGAAGATGAAGGAGGCTTGGTTGTTTCAAAAATCCAAGTCAACCTAAGGTTACACGTTGGACATGGGAGTTTCTTCTCATGGATGAAACCCCCACTTGGATCATTAATGGAGAGATGAGGAGTTTTCTTATTTCAAATTCAAACCAAGGGTACACGTTGGAGCCCTGGAGTTTCATCTCATAGATGAAACTCCCAAATGGAAAATCAATGGGAGGTGGGCGGTTACACATTTCAAACAAAGGCACACCGTTGGAGCCTTGGAGTTTCATCTCATGGATGAAACTCCCAAATGGATAATGAATGAGAAGATGGCAGTTTTGTGTTGTTACACAAGCCAACCAAGGCTGCACCATTGGAGCCTTGGGAGTTTCATCTCATGGATGAAACCCCCAAGTAGATCACTAAGGAGGGAAGTTAATTGAAATGGGAGTTACACAAAGGGCTTTACCAAAAGGCATCACCTTTGGCCGATCACCCCATTGGAACAAAACAAGCTTGGGTTCCATTCACTCTTTCCCTCTCCCTCTTGGCTGTTTCTCTCCCTCAAACCCTCCTTGGCCGACCACCCCTCAAGACAAAAGACTTGGAAAAGTGTTTGATCTCAAACTATCACTCAAGGCCGAACTCTCCCTCTCTCTCAAGTCCCACTGTAACGCCCCGCCCTTTTTCACCTGTTTTCCGAAAATCAGAGTCTATTTTTTTTTTTTGTAGAAGAGTGAGAGAGGGCGCGGACGCCACGACGCGAGTTAAGTCCGAGCTTCTAAAGCCCGACCCTTAACTGGCCAACCCCACGCGTGCGCGGAGCTAAGTCCACGAGAATGGTTCACGCGTAAGAAGTAAGCTCGCGGATTATAATTATTGCGGAACATGATAATAGAGTCTATCCTACCATTTTTTAGATAGAAGGGAAGATACAACATTGAATTACCAAAATGCCCCTATGTTCATGATTATATCACAAAATGTATAGTCCATAAGTAACGTCTAAAACCATCGCAATAAATGTAAATTTATACAACCCGACAAGCTAAGTTACTTTAAAATTACATCTCCAAAATGTAAACATAATATAAACTAGGACTGCGCTTTCCAAGCTCCTAAGCTTGGCCTCCGGTATGTCCACCGCTTCCTGCCTCTCCTGCGTCATCAGCTAGGGTAGAAGTAGGGCGTTAGTCAACGCGCCCAGTAGGACTCCGAGTAGGGCTAGCACATGGATTAGTGATACACACATACCGATAACATAAAATACAACAAAATAAGTATGTGATGAATGCTATGTCATGGGTGCTTATGTCATGTGTCCCACCCATTATTCGTATGATCATACAATATCCTTTTCCCCATGTTTGCTTCTCGGTCGCCCCGACGGAGCATGGACTCCGGTTATAGCCCTCAGGCTATCCCCATGTCTGATTCTCGGTCGCCCCGACGGAGCATGGACTCCGGTTATAGCCCTCAGGCAATCCCCATGTCTGATTCTCGGTCGCCCCGACGGAGCATGGACTCCCCTTTGTTTATTTTTTTCTGCCCATGCCATGCATGAGATGTAGGTGCATTATGCTATATAGTATATAGATAGACCATAATTGATATACCATACATAGTCATATGATGCATAATATTAAAATATAATCCATGATACTATCATGTAATTCATAAGTTAAAACTCATCATAGTACAAGTCCCATAAATCATAAATTATAATCATAAATCCATAATAAGCCAAGTCAAAGTAATTTAAAACACCATCACATATCCATCGCTTACAAAAAGGTAGGAATCCTACCGAATACCGTGTCGCGTTCCGTTACGCTTTCCGTTCGATAATCCGGTCGCCGATCGCATACCGTTTTGCGACGTCCGATACCTTATTACATTTACCGAATTAGTCTATACGTTATCCATGGTTAAGTTCTTAACTAATTATAACCCTAGATCCATTCAATGATCTTTAATTACATTATAAGTTTATCGAAAATCGGCCCTTAACTTAGCCCATTATCCATTGGTTTAATCACATACATAAAATTCGATTTTGACCATTTCGAATATTCAAATGAGCGAGCCTAAAACTCAGCATCTATACGTTTCTTTTCATCATTCATATTGCATTGAATTTTACTTCTAATCCACATAGGGTTCGGCCATGTACCATGGCCGAACCCATGGTTCTTCAAAGTGGCTAATAATTACCATTTTGCCACTCTCTCCTCTATGATTAATCATTCACCCACTTATGTCTATTTTAAGTCTAAATTTCATCCATAACTTAGACCCATTTATAATTCCATAACATATCCAAAATCAGCCACCTATTGTTTAATTTTTGAAAAACATTTAACTCCATATGTCCTTTCACATTTGGCCCTCAAGGTGGCCCACAAAGGGATCATGGGTTCGGCCATACACCATGGTCGAACCCATGGTACCCTATCTTCATTTTCTTGGGTCCATCTTACTCCCTTTAATCCAATCTCCAATGAATTTAAATTATCCATTCAAGTCCCCATTTTCATCCCATTTAAAACCTCACAATCCATTAAAATCTAGTATTCCTCTACACCATTTTCCATTTTTTTTAAAACCACTAATCACCACTCTAGGGTTCACCTTTATGGATGCCATTTTCAAAGACTCATGTTTTGTCCCAAAAATAATCCATTTTAAAATCACTAAATCATCACTTTCTAGACTCAATAAGTCCATTTAAATTTATCATCTCTCTCCAAAATTTCCCATTCTTTTTACCTTCATCAAAATCATTAAATCACACCATAGGGTTCGGCCATACCCATGGCCGAACCCATTGCCCATGGTTCATTCCAATCTATGCCTTTTCAAGGCCATGAAAAACCATTCATATCTTCATGAAACTTCCTCATTTTAAAATCCTCTTTATAATCACTACATTCATCCATTTTTTTTTAAAAAAAAAAAAAATTTAACATCTAACATAGTTTTAAACCTTAAAAATCCAAATTAAAATCATCCCTATTTACCATGGGGTTCGGCCATGCTACATGGCCGAACCCTATGGTCCATCCATTCATTAAAATTCCATACTCTCCATGCTTTAATACAACCTTAGAGATCCAAAGATTTTAGATCATCCCCATGCCTTCCATTATTTAAAATCATAAATACTAATGTTTTCTCATTAACCATTCTCCAAAATTTTAAACCTTAACATCTTAATAAATTCATCACCATTTACCATGGGGTTCGGCCATGCTACATGGCTGAACCCTAAGGTCCATCCAATCCATCAAAATTTCCATTTTCCTATGCTTAATAAAGACTTAAAAATTCCATTTAGAAATTCCATTCTTCCATTTCTTAATCCATTCCTCCATTTTTATCCATTTCTTATCTTATCTTTTGATGGATCTTAGATCCATGGCCCACCACGTTTTTGGCCACATTTAGTCTAAGAAATGGATTCTATATTCCTAGAAAATAAAATCTTGTTTAGAACATACTTACGATCCGACGACTCCTCCGGTCTTTGTCGCTCCCGTCGACTTCCTTGGCCTCCTTTCTTCTTCCTCTCTTTGTTTGATCGGCTAGATGAGCTTGATCAATGGTGGGACATGCTTGAATTGGCTAAGATAGGGTTAGGTTGAGAGGGAAAGAGTATGGAAATGAGGGAGAAAATTCTTCAAGGATCTTGATCTTGGGGTGGCCCAAGACTTAATCTTTTCCTTCTCTTTTCTTCTTCTTTCTTTCTAAGTTTTTCTTCTAAGTTTTGTTCTCTTTTCCTTAGTGCATGGGACGTTTTTTGAGAGTGGAGAAGATGGAGATGAGTGAAATGAGTTAGTTGGGAAGGAGATGGAGGTGGGTGGAGTAACCTAGACTCCACATTAATTTTTGCTCACCAACCAACATGGGCTAGCTTGACTTTGGTGGTGGTGGTTGAGACCCAACCACCAAGCATGGCTCCCATGTCCTCTTTGACTTGTTTATGTTGACCCTAATTAATCAACCTAATTAATTAAGTTAAGTCCTCACTTAGGTTAATTAATTTCCATCCAATTTAATTCCATTAAATTAACTATCTAATACATCCACCCATGGTTGACTAAGTCAACCATGGTGGACGGCCCCCACCTATATCTACCCCACTCGCCACCTCACTTGATGAGGTGGAGGTGGGCCCCACTTGTCCATGTTATTTTAATTCCCTTGATTTTAGCTTAGGTAATTTTACAATAATTTTAATCAATTTAATTTACCTTAATCCCCTTAGTCTTCTTAATTTTCTCCATGGTTGACCAAGTCAACCATGATGGTTGGTCCCACTTTCTCCTTGGTCCACATGCCACCTCCATGGGCGAGGTGGAGGTGGGCCCCATTGGCCATGTTACCTTGGTCCATTCATCACCTAACTTAGGTGATTTAAATTTTATTAATTGTATCCCTTTTATTGGATCATCATTGGGCCCATGGCCCAATTTGATTCTTATCTTACCCATTTATCTTAGGGCTTAGTTACCTTGGTCCATTCATCACCTAACTTAGGTGATTTAAATTTTATTAATTGTATCCCTTTTATTGGATCATCATTGGGCCCATGGCCCAATTTGATTCTTATCTTACCCATTTATCTTAGGGCTTAGTTACCTTGGCCCATTGGGTCCCACATGGCTCTTTGACCCAAATTGACCATCTTTGACCCGATTACTTACCATTGACCAATTACATGTATCAATTCCAATTCAAGGTTTATTGGGTAACCATTGGGCCCATGGCCCAATTAGATTCCCTCCTTTTTCCACTTACCTTAGGGTTGGAACCGATTTTGATCCATTGGGCCCCACATGGCTATCGGGCCCACTTTGACCATCGTTGACCCGATTAGTCCCCATTGACCCATTTAATGGATTTCATCCAACCCATGGCCCAATTGGGCCATCCTTGGGCCATTGTCCCAAAATTTGGTCCATTTGGCATTTTATTACATCCAACTTCAATTTAAAATGAATAAATGCCAATATATATATTTATCAAAAATTCGGTTTATTACACCCACTCTCGGCCAAAGATCAAGAAGGAAGGAAGGAGAGGCTAAGGAAGGAAAGGAGAAAGAAGGAGTGAAAGAAACCGGAGGAGACGCGGAATTGGTAAGTGCTCGATAAATTGCAAAAAATAAGGAAAAAAGTGATCAAGGACATGGTTCGGCCATTGCATGGCCGAACCCTAATTTTATTATGGATAAAAGACCCAATGATGAACCATAGGGTTCGGCCATGTTGTATGGCCGAACCCCATGGAAAAGTACAAAGGAATTTATATGGGTTTAAGTGGTTTAAGCTAAGATGATGAACCATAGGGTTCGGCCGTGATGTATGGCCGAACCCCATGGAAGAACATTGGTTATGTTTAATGGATATTGTTTTTAAATTTAATTGATTTTGAAGATGTAAATGATGATTCAAAAAGATGAACCTAAATGTATGGTTAAATCCCCATGGAGGGACTTTGAATATGGACCTAAGAGTGTAAACCATATTAAGGAGAGAATGGGAAAAATAAGACATCATGGGTTCGGCCATGGAGTATGGCCGAATCCCACGAACCAATTTTATGGGCCATTTATGGATCTAATATGTCTAAATGAATGAAGGATCAAATTAAAGAATGGAGGGATCTATTAGGGTTTTTATGTTATGCATGATTAAATAAATGAATGTACCTATGTTTTGGAACCTGAACATAAGGTGATGGAGGAAATGGCAAAAAATGTAAATATATGAAAATGATGGACATGGTTCGGCCATGGTGCATGGCCAAACCCTATGAACTATTTGATAGATCATTTTAAAGGATTATTTGGAGTGTTATGCATGTTTAAATGAATGGAGGATTAAGCTAAGTAGTTAGCCATGATAGGATAATGGCAAGAATGTAAATAAGTGAAAATAATGGACCATGGGTTCGGCCATGGTGTATGGCCGAACCCCATGGGGAATAATTTTATGGACTTAGGTTATTATCAATGATAAATAATTGTTGTATAAGTATGAGATTAGTGAATCAAAGGACTTGAAGGAGCGACCAAAACCAAGATGGTGAGGTTCGGCCATGTTGTATGGCCGAACCCCACTAAGGAATTTTATGGACTTAGGGTTTGTGAAATGATTTACTTGGATGTAAGTGATTAAATCAAAAGAGGGACAAATTCATGTGGGTGAGGTTCGGCCATGTTGTATGGCCGAACCCCACAAGGTTGTGTTTATGGACTTAGACCTAATGTTAAATCAAATGGAATATGGGATTGACTTGTTGATATGTAACAAGGTGATGGGACCTCATAAACGGTGAGCGATTGTGAGCGGTTGCCGGTTTAAGAAGCAAAGACACTTTAGTGGTCTTTGGTAGGATTCTACCTCTTTGAAACCATGGGTTTGTGTATGACGGTTTTAATCTTATTTTGATGAAGTTATGTTGTAAATGATATGTTCCAAATGTGAGTTTTAATGCTATGTTTATAATATAAAATAACATGTGTTTCATTAGCATCTCATGCATGGCATGGGGTGAAGAATTGGTAACCGGAGGCCACACTCCAACGGGGCGTTCATAAAACCACTGTGGGGGATACCTTGTTGTGTATTATCCCATCAAGAGGTAACCAGAGGCCACACTCCTACGGGGCGTCCGTAAGACCACTGTGGGGATACCTTGATGAGGAGAATTCCATCAAGAGGATATATTTGATTGTGATGGGTGGGACTCATTGCATAAGACATATGGCATGGCATTGTTTTTACATGGTTTTATGATTATGTTATATATATGGTTTTTGTACTCACCATGTGTTAGCCTTACTTGGAATTCCTACTGGGGGCGTTGTTCTAACGCCCTACTTCTACCCTAGTGAGTGACACAGGAAATGAAGGAAACAATGGGCGAGATAAGCATAGGAACTTAGATGTCTTTTATTATATTTTATTTAAGTTACTCATGGACTTGTAATTTGAGTAGCTAGATTTTGGGCATATAATAATTTAGATAATTTTGTTATTGTTTGAATGGTTTGTTTTGGATATTTAAGTTAAAGGTAATTATGGTTAAAGACTTGAACTGCTTTGCTATCTAAAATGGAATAGAGTTAGGTTCTATTATAATCCGCAGTTTATGTTTTAATCCGCATGTAGATATTTTTATGTGTGAACCGTACTCATGGACTTAGTCCATGCACACATAGGGTTGGCCAGGTAAGGGTCGGATTTTAGAAGTTCGGACTTAACTCGCGTCGTGACGTCCCGCTCTCTATCACTGTTTTCAAAAAAAATAGACTCTGAATTTCAGAAAGCGAGTGAAAAAGGGCAGGCGTTACAGGGAAAGCATGGAAGACGAATCCATGGCCTTCGGATTCAACCTATTCGACATATCGACTTTGTCGATGTGTCATCTGTAACAAGAGTCCAATGAACCCGGAATCTAAAGTAGGGAATTAAAAGAACCCAACCCAGGATGACCTATTGACGAAGTCTATGTACCGGCATTGTAACACCATTTTCTCAATGAAGTGGAAAATTACCAAAATGCCCCTGAGTTGTTAAATTAATTATTTTGTGATGTTAAGTAAGGAAATAGTGGGGCCCATTGCTCAAAATAAAATCATATGAGCACATTATGAATGTTAAGTTTGAATGGTTGGGTAATTTTCATCATTTGGGTCAAAAATGGCTAAATGGGTCAAAGGGCCCAAATGGGAACCATTGGGTCAAAATGGATGATTTGACCGTTTTGTGAACTTAAATTAAATGGGATTAAGCCTATTTGATTGGAAATCAAGTGGAGGAAAAATGGGTAGGCCTGATCCATATGTGAAAACCATTTACAAATGATCAAAATTTCATATTTGGGTCATGGAGTCAAAAACGGGTCAAGGAGCTAAAAGTGGACCCAACGGGTCGAGTTGACTATTGTTGACCGTGTGAACCCTCAAGGGAGCTAAAACACGAGTCAAATCAGTTGAGTGGGACTGAAGTGAGTTAGAATTAAATCAAGTGGTGAGTCAACTCAAGTGCATTAAATGAAATTCATTAAGTACGGTGAGTTTGGTGAGTTGAAATGGAATAAAAATATCTTGAGTTGGGTGAGTCAAAATGGAAATCCAAGGGACTGTAAATCAGTGAGTTTAATGGTAATTTGAAGAGGTTGGCTGGTCTCAAACCAACCAAAACAAATCCCACACGTTGGGGACTTGTTTTGGTGAGTTCAATGGTGTATGATTAATGGAAAAACATGGGTTTTGGGATGAGTTGCTTGGGAATCTAAATGGCTGCATGGGTAGCTACCAAGGGGTGCCTTGGAGGGCACCCAATGCCCATCGTTTTGTGCATGGATTGATGAGGAAGTTGAGAGGTCATGGTGGCTGAAATACAAAACCAATGAACACCATGCTTGGCCGAATTTACATGCCAAAAGTCTTAGATTTTCCATCTTTCTCTCCTTCTCTCAAGAACACTCTCTTGGCCGAATTGGACTTGGGTGTTTCTCACCATTGAATCAAGCATACAACCAGCAAGGAACTAAGGAAGCAAGGATTAAAAGTCAAGAGCAAAAGGCAAAGGAAAATGGTAAGTTTTTCCATTGATTTATGTTTAATAAAATGGGAAAAATAAGACATGATTCGGCCATGTGATGGTCAAATCTATCAAAGGGTTAAAGTATGATTCTTTTATGCCCAATTAGATGGAAAACATGGACATAGGATTCGGCCACTTTGGATGGCCGAACCCCATGAAGTATTATTTTTAATGTTGATGGTTTTGTAAGATTTAAACCATGCAAGTATAGGACTGATTTTGGAGGTTTAAGATGCATACTTTGGAAAGATTGAAAGCATGGATTTGGATGTCATAATTTGGCCATGCTATGGCCGAATTTGACAAGGGTCTAAACCATGGAAGATAGTGAGTGGAAATGGACCATTGGGTTCGGCCACTTTGGGTGGCCGAACCCCATGGAAAAAGTTGGTTAATGGTTATGGTTTTTGAAATTTAAAACCCGCAAGTTTGGACTGTTTTACATGCTTTACTAGGTTTAAAATACATGTTTTAAAGAGACTTAAAACATGGGTTTGGATATCAGAAAAGGCTGAAGTTATGTGGTCTAAATCAGTAGATTAAAATTGGAAAAGATGGACCATGGGGATCGGCCATCTTGGATGGCCGAATCCCATGATATGATGTTGGTTTTTGGATGGTTTCTTTTAAAGTTAAAACCTGATGTTAATACGTTGTTAATTACATGATGATTGGAGGTTTAAAAACAGTAAGAATAACCATTGGATTCGGCCACCATAGAGGGCCGAACCCCATGTAAAAGGATGTTGGTTTTCATGTTGTGAAACATGGAAACCATAGACTATTATGGACTGTTTTGGATGCTTTCTTTGAAAGTCAAAACCTGATATTAATATACTGTTTATACATGATTATTGGAGGTTTAAAAACAATAAGAATAACCATTGGGTTCGGCCAACATGGAGGGCCGAACCCCATGTAAAAGAAGGTTGGTTTTCATGTTGGGAAACATGAAAACCATGGACCTTTGTGGACTATTTTTGGTATGGTTTTTGGAGAGATAAAACCATACCAATAGTGGAGTTTTTTATGTGATAAGGGTACTGATTTTGGGTTGGCCATAGGATGGCTAAACTATGTGTTTAACATGGCTAAGGGGTAGAGCCAATTGGTATTTAAATAATGGGGCTGTTTTTGGGATAAATGGACTAAAGTTTATGGGTTTCTTATAAGATTTAAATGTGATAAGCTTACTGATTTGGCTCAGCCTATGGATGGTTGAACCATGTAATAACCTTGGAAAAAGGGTATAGCCTAAGTTAAATACCTAGGTTAAAGTTATTGGAACCAATGGCATGTTTGTAAATAAGGGTCACAATCATGAGATGAAAGTTGGACCTAAGTGAAATAAGTGTGGTTTGGCCAAGGTGTATGGCCGAACCCCACCTATAAACATTTGTTTCGGGTAATATTTCTATGGTCATAAATTGTTATAAAAGATGAGCCAATGGCAAAAATTGTAAATATGAGCAATAAGGGAAGGACTTGAAAGAAGGACCAAATCAAGATGTTTTGGGTCTTATATGTGAATGGATATTTAAGTGACAATATGATTTACTAATTATTGTATCACAAGGTGACGAGAGTTGAACGACGAACGAGTCGTGACCGGATAAAGCCTAAGAAAGAACAGACGCTGAAGTGATTCTTCAATAGGTTTCCTACCTACTTGTAACCACGGTTTTTACCTAGTTTTTCTTATGATACTCTTGTTTTAATATATGTGTTTTAAATGATATATTATGCATTAACAAATGGCATACAGGCATTGGCATCTCATGCATAGACATGGGATTATGAATGAGGTTCTACAGTGTTTCAAGTTATAAGTTACGTCCTGCCTCGGTGGTGCAAGTCACGCCAGGAGGAGTAACATGATGATCATAGTCACATTGGTCTCCTTAGGCGATGAGAGTCCCGCCAGGAGGACTAATACGTGATATGAATCAGTCAATGATGAAGAGATAAAGGTGTGTTGTAATTTACCTTGTCGGTGTAAGGCACGTCAAGTGATGGCTATGAATGTACGTGATGGGGGATGCACATTGCATGTGCATACTTCATAGCATTGTTTTACCTGTTTTAATGATCATGTATTATGATATGTATATGCATGTTTTATATGCTAACATGTGGTAGCCCTGATTTGGGAACCTACTGGGCGCGTTGATCTAACGCCCTAATTCTATCCTCAGAAGAGATTGCATGTACAAGTAAAGGGAAAAAGAAGGTCGATGACCGGGAGGGGAGCCAAGCCTAAGCGCTTGAATGATGGATTGGATTACTTTATATTACTGTCATTTGAATACTTTTGTGGGACATGTAATAATTCATTACTTGCTATGGTCTGATTAGGTTAATAACCTTTGGATCGTTGATTTATCTTAATTAATGGTTGAGACTGTTACTTGCTATCTAGTCTTTCTATTCCTCAGTTAATCTAGATTATTCCGCATGTTGATGTTAGTTCCATGTGTGATTCACTATCATGGTCTATTCCATGTACACATGGGTGGCCAGTTAGGTTCAGACTTGGGTAGTCTGAACTTAACTCGTGTCATGACGCCGCCTGCTCTCTTTCGATGTTTTATTATTACTTTTAAAAAAAAATTAGACTCTGAAATTCTCGAAAAGGGCGGGGCGTTACAGGCATGGGTATGACAAAAATAAAAATATAGCAAAAAGTGATGAACTGGTCCCAAGATGATTTATTGAATAGGTCGATGTATCAGCTTGGAAATGACCAGAAATGAATGTAAAGATGAAGAAGTAGGAATGGATCTATGGACATATCGACATTGTCAATATGCCCACGGATCTCTGATGACTGTATCGACCAGGCCTACATATTGTCCTGGGAATGAAAAATAAATGATAATCCTGATAGACCAAACCTTGGAGGACATATCGACAAAGTCGACACCTCGGATATATGCACTTGTACATGTATCGACTGGGTCGATACATATGGTGTGAAAACAGAGGACAAACACGAACACTGATAGATCATCTCATAAGAACATGTCAACGAGAACGACACCTCGAACCAATGTACCCCTAGGTGTATTGACTAGGTCGATACATATGAACAGAGAATGACAGGAAAACATGAACTGGAACAGACAGAACCGGTCGACATGTCGAGATGATCGATGTGTTGGCTGTGTGCAGGGGCGAAGTATCAACATTATAGATATGTTGGCCTGAGACATGGACAGTTTAATAAGGCTAATGTACTTGATGCTAAATTAGATTTACATGGAGTCTCTTAGACTCTGAAAATCATATAGATGGCCTTTAGGTCTTAGTTATACCTACTTAGATTAGACAAAAAAGATTTATATGATAATGATATGGAAATTATGATTTGAAATATGTACATGGACAAAGGAACCGAGAGTAAACCCGACACCGTTCGAGAGACTTTGAAACCTTTTGCTAATTCATCCTAGATCATAGGAGTTCCTACTTTATTAAAGCACATCAATGTGGCTTAATTATATACTATCATTTCTGTTGAAATTATATACTATCAAGTCTAGAATTATGAAAATATGATGTTTTCAACATGATTTGCATTGAGCTAAATTATCATGATATTTTATGTATTGCAAAAGTATTAGAATTATATGATGTATGGTTTGTCATCATGATTGCATGCATGTAATGCCCCGCCCTTTCCGAGACAATTACAGAGTCTATTTTTTTTTTTAAACTAAATCACACCAGACAAGGGCGGAGGGATGTCACTACGTGAGTTAAGTTCAGACTACTTAAGTCTGAACCTTAACTGGCCACCCATGTATACATGAACTAGACTAAGATAAATAATCCACACATGGAACTAAACAATAACATGCGGAATAAACTAGTCTAACTGCGGAAATAGAATGAATAGATAGCAAGTAACAGTCTCAATTATTCTTTAACATAAAACAACCATCCGTAGTTAATAACCTAATCAAACCATAGCAAGGTAATAACTTATTACATGTCCAACAAATATAACTCAAACGACAATAAATAAGAAGTCATGTTCATCAATCAAGCACTTAGGCTTGGCTCCCCTCCCGGTCATCAACCTTCTCTTTCCCTTTCCTTGATCCTGCATTATCCTCTAAGGATAGAATTAGGGCGTTAGATCAACGCGCCCAATACGTTCCCGATCAGGGCTACCACATGGTTAGGATATAAAACATGCATATATATATATATATATATATATATATACATATATATCATAGTACATGATTATCAAAAACATATAAAACCATGCTATGTATGTATGCAGATGTAATGAGCCCCACCCCATCACACATACATAGCCATCACTTGACGGGACTCTCACCGTCAAAGTAAATCTCAATACTCTTTCATCTTGAACTCACACGATAAAGTAATCCACAGTAATCCTCATTACCTGTGGAAAGACACTTCATCATTGAGTTGTTTCATATCACATATCGGTCCTCCTAGCGGGACTCTCATCACCTAAGGAGACCAATGTGACTCTTATCATCATGTTACTCCTCCTGGCAGGACTCTCATTGCCTAAGGAGGACGGTAACTCATAATTGCAAACCAGCATATCCTCAATCATCATCCCATGTCCATGCATGAGATGTCAATGTACATGTATGTCATTTTGTAAATACATATCTCATCATTCAAAACCATATTTGAAACACAATATCAAATACAACATATCTCATAAAAACATGATAAAACCAAATCATAATTGTGGTTACAAGTAGGTAGGAAACCTACTGAAGATTCACTTCAGTATTTGATCTTTCTTAATCGTCAGCCGTTCACGACTCGTACGCCGTATACGCAAGTCTGAATACCCTATTTAAATAGCAGCAAACCAAACATTTATCATGTAATTCCAACTTGTCAATGCCCCAAAAATGTACTATGTGGGGTTCGGCCATGCCCATTTTAACCTTTAAAACTACAGATCAATTCCATGGAATGGATCCACACCAAAACCTATTGTCATGGTCCATGATCTTTACATTGAAACCTTTTAATTCAATAAAAACATTCCACATAAAATAATCCATATGAAGTGGTCCATGGGGTTTGGCCCTATACGTGACCGAACCCAATGGCTCCATTGGTCCAATAACTTTAACCTAGATATTTAACTTAGGCTACATCCTTTTTCCAAGGTTATTACATGGTTCAGCCATCCATAGGCTGAGCCAAATCAATAACCATAACCCCAAGTAAAACCCATACAAATAGCCTATAAGGCAGCCCATGGGGTTCGGCCATGGGGGTTCACTTGGTTCAATATTCACCATTTATTACTCATGGTTTTAACATGCTAATTCAACCATGAATAATACAAGGTTCAACCGTATATTAACCAACCAAAAACAGTAAACATGTATTCCATTAATTGCCATAAGAACACCATAACTTTATATGGTTTTTATCTCACAAAATCATCAAATACTTTCATGGGGTTCGGCCATCCAAAGTGGCCGAACCCTATGTCCATGTCTTGGTCCTCATAACATGTTTTAGGTCTCATTTAAACATGTACTAATCAGTATAACATTATCGGATTTTTACCTCTCAAAACCATCCAAATAAGTCCATCACTTTGCATGGTTTCCACTTTATAAAAACTCAATCCAAATGACCATAATACTTCATGGAATTCGGCCATCCAAGATGACCGAGCCAATGGTCCATTTCATCAATTTAAATCCATGATTTAGACCCATGATACCTTCAGTCCTTCATGACATTCAAGTCCATGTTTTAACCCTCTTTAAAACATGCATTTTAAGTCTTAAAGAAACATCAAAAACAATCCACAAAACTTCATGGTTTCTATGTTTCAAATACATCAAAACCAACCAATCATTTACATGGGGTTCGGCCCTCCATGGTGGCCGAACCCAATGATCACTTTTACTATCTTAAAACCTCTATTACTCAAGGTTAAAACCTTGGTGCATTCAGCCATAACCATGGCCCAATACATACCATTTTCTTACCACTTGTTTAACTCAAACACTTAAGAAAATCTCACCAATTTCCTTTGTTCCTTCCCTCTAGCTTCCTTCCTTTCTTCCTTAATCCTTTGCTGGTTTATGCTTGATTAATTGGTGCCAACACCTCTGTTGTTCAGCCAAGAAAAAATGAGTTTGGAGAGAGGGAGAGAGAGATGGGAATTCTTTGGATTCTCAATGTGAAAATCGGCCAAGAATGGTAATCTTTCCCTTTTGTAATTTCAGCCCCATCTTCCATTCATTTTCCCTCATTTAATTTTTCCAAAAACGATGGGATATTGGGTGTCATCCAAGACACCCCTTCACCCAAACGTTGCATCTCTTCATAATTTGACACATGCATCTCATGAGATGCATGGTGCCGCCCAACCTTGGTGTCCTTTGGCTTTGCCAAGGCACCTCTTCATTCCAACGGCAGGGATGGGTTTGATTAAGTGTTGGGTGAGATTAAGACACCTTTTCATATCCTCTTGACTCACTTGATTCATGGTATTTTTATTCCAACTCAACTCATCCAACTCATCACATTTAATGCACCAAGTTTGAGTGAACTCTTTTCTTAAATCAAACTCACTCCAAATCAATCCAACTCAAGCTGAACTAACTCACACTTGAGCTCATTTGAGGGCCCATACGATCATATGTGGTCAACCTAGTCAACCCGACCCATTGGGTCCCCAATCAGCCCTTTGACCCATTTTGACAACATGACCCATAAATGGGCTGATTTTGCCACTTTTAAATGGTTTTCACTTGTGCATCAAGCCTACCCATTTTTGGTATACTTGATTTCCAATCAGTTCAGCTTAACCCCATTTAATTTGAGCTTATACAATGGTCAAATCATCCATTATGACCCATTGGGTCCAATTGGGCCCTTTGACCCATTTAGCCATTTTTGATCCAATTGATGTACATTACCCATCCAATCAAACTTGACATTTATAATGTGCTCATATGATCTTAATTTGAGCAATGAGCCCCACCATTTCCTTATTTGACATCACAAAATAATTAATTTAACAAACCAGGGGCATTTTCGTAATTATCCACTTCATTGAGAAATTGGGGTGTTACAATATAACCCTCTTTTTAAAATTTTCGTCCCGAAAATCGAGCGAAGTAGGGTTCTCAAAATAAATTACATAAATAATTCGAGGTGAGCTGTTCTCATCTCCGATTCAAGTTCCCATGTGGCCTCTTCATCACCATGTAAGTCCCATACCACTTTTATGAACTGAATCGCTCTATTTCACAACACCCTTTGTTCGGTCTCCACTATCCTGACCTGCTTCTCGATGTACGTCACGTCGCTTTGTACTTCAATATCCTGGACATTCAAGACATGCGATGGATCCGGATTATATTTCCTTAACATCGACACGTGAAACACATCGTGTAGAGCTGCTAATTGTGAAGGGAGTGCTATCTGATAAGCCACATCCCCCACTCTTCTCATGATGGAAAATGGTCCCACGAATCTTAGTGACAGTTTTCATTTCTTTCCGAACCTCATATGTCCCTTCCGTGGCGAGACCTTTAGAAATACCATGTCTCCCACTTCAAATTCCAGAAATCTTTTTCTTTTGTCAGCATAGCTCTTCTGCCGACCCTGTGCAGTCAATAAGTGTTGACGAATCAACTTAATTTGTGCGGTAGTCTCTGCGACTAGTTCCGGTCCAATCAATACAGGTTCACCAGCCTCTGTCCAGCACACCGGTGATCTACAAGGCCTACCATATAAAACCTCGTATGGAGCCATCCGTAGGCTTGCCTGATAGCTGTTATTATACGAGAACTCCACTAGTGGTAAGTGGTCCTCCCATCCACCCTTGAAATCTAACATGCATGCTCTCAGCATGTCTTCCAAGGTTTGTATCGTCCTTTCTGACTGTCCATCAGTCTGTGGATGGAATGCAGTGCTAATGAATAAATCTGTCCCCATGGCTGACTGCAAGCTTTGCCACACTTTGCCAGTAAACCAGCCATCTCTATTAGATACTATAGTTCGGGGAATGCCATGAAGCCAAATAATTTCATTGATGTACTGCTGACCCAACGTCTCAGATGAATCCGTCATCTTAATAGGAATGAAATACGTAGACTTGGTTAGTCGGTCTACCACAACCCATATGGCATCATTGCCCTTTGAAGATATCGGTAATCCGGTCACAAAAGTCCATGGAAATGTGCTCCCATTTCCATTCTGGCACTGATAAGGGTTTGAGGAACCCAGGTGGCTTTTGATGTTCAGTCTTAACTTGCTGACAAGTTAGACAATGTGCCACGAATTCTGCCACATCCCTTTTTAGTCCTTGCCACCAATAATGCCTTTTTAGATCGTGATACATTTTGGTGCTGCCCGGATGAATGGAAAGCTTGGATTGATGTGCCTCAACCAATAGCTCTTTCCTACAACTCTTTGGCACATATACTTTTCCCCGGAATAATAGACCTTGTCCTGGTCGTAATTCCCATTCCGGTATGTCTATGCCAATGGACATCTTGGCCCATATTTCCTCCATTTCCGGATCTGCTCTTTGTTCTTGTTCAATCTTGGTGACTATGTTGGACCGTATGATCAAATTATACATACTTCCACGGTTGTTGATATAAAGATTGAACTCTCGAATGGTGTGCAACATCTCCCATTTTGTTCTGATCAAGCATGCTACTGATGCATGTGATAGGCGGCTGAAGGCATCCGCCACCTTTTTTGCCTTACCTGGATGGTATCGAAGCTCAAATTCGTAATCTGCCAGATACTCCATCCATCTACTGTAACACCCTGCCCTTTTCACTCTAATTTTCAGAGTTATTTTTTTTTAATAATAATCAAGTGATCGGGACGAAGTGTCACGACGCGAGTTAAGTTCGGACTTCTAAAGTCCGACCCTTAACTGGCCAAGCCCATGTGCGTATGGATTAAGTTCATAAAAATTATTCACACATGGTACAAATACACCTTGCGGAATTAACTTAATCTTAATCTAACTGAGGTTGTAATAGAACCTATGACTTCCAATTTTCCATTCTTAGATAGCAAAGTACAAGATCTTATTCTCCAAAATTACTAAATAATATTAATCTACCATTCAATCCAACCATCCAAAATAAACCAATCCATAGCATCTACTTAACTACTTATTACATGCCAACAAATCTAGTTACCAAATTACATTGTCCAAATAATTCAAATAAACAAATCCATAAATAATCCATTCAAGTCCATTCAAAGTACCCAAGCTCCTATGCTTGGTTTTCTTCTCGATCCACGTTCTTCCCTTTCCCTACGTCATCCATTAAGGATATAGATAGGGCGTTAGATCAACGCGCCCAGTAGTGTTTCCGAATAAGGCTACCACATGGTTAGTCAAAAACATGCAAATAGCATAATAATAATACGTGTGTGACAAAATTCCATAAAAAAACATGCTATGTATGAAATGAACATGTAATGAGTCCCACCCATCACCATTCAACATAGCCATCACTTGATGGGATTCTCATCATCAAGGTACCCCACAGTGGTCTTTCGGACGCCCCGACGGAGTGTGGCCTCCGGTTACAACACCATCCTCCCATGCCATGCATGAGATGTCTATGCAAACATGTCATTTGTAAATATAACATTTCATTCAAATAACTTATTCAAATAAACATAAAACAACGAATAAGATATGTGGTTACAACAAGGTAGGAAACCTACACAATGATCACTTAATTTGACCCTTCTCTTGAAACCGTCTCCCGTTTACAACTTGTACACCGTTCAAGCAAGTCTCGATACCTTATTTATATAGCAGCAAACCAAACATTCATTATGTAATTCTAGCTTGGTCTAAGTCCCAAAATGCACTATGTGGGGTTCAGCCATACCCCATGGCCGAACCTCACCTATTTACCATTTGATCTCTCTTAATTTGGATTAACAACATCCAAATAATTTATTGACAACCTCAACCCACAAAATATCACTTGGTGGGGTTCGGCCATACTACATGGCCGAACCACACCATATTGGTTTGGGTCCATACATCCAATCCCATGATCATACCATTTTTTATCATTTCACCAATAATTACCTTTATGCCATTGCTACCAATAAATAATTTTACTAACTTTAAAAACCAGCGATCCTTTTCATGAAATGGATTCATAAAGCCCATGGTCATGGTAAATGGGGTTCGGCCATGGCTTTCCCATTTAAACCTCCATGTCGTAACTTAGCCATAGTACCCCATAGTTCGGCCATGAAATGGCCGAACCATGACTTGTCCAAATGCTCACTTGTTACCCTTTTTAAACACCTTATATTGTTCCATAATATTCAAACTTGAAACCTTTTGATTCAACCAAAATAGTCTATAAAAATGGTCCATGGGTTCGACCATACAGATGGCTGAACCAATAGTTCTCTTGATTCAATTGGTCCATCATCTATCATCTTTGATGGCTAATTAATTTCTTATATTAAGTCCATATATAAACCTATCTTATTCTTAAATCAAAGCATATAATGATTACATAATATCCATCCTACACTTAACCCAAATAACCATAAAAAACAATCCATGGGATTAGGCCATACACATGGCCGAACCCCAAGGTTTCCTTAATGTAAACCCTCCAATATTTGTCCATACTTTTTGATCAGCACTTAGCTTAATAACCACATAATTCAGCCATGTAATAACTGGTCAAAATCAGTGACCTTATCTCTCTTTAAAATCCTTTAAAAGAACTTCATTACATAATATGAATTTCATCTCTCAAACACCATACAAATCACCAAGTTTTCCCATAGGATTCGGCCATCCAAAGGGCCGAACCCTATGGTCCATATTTTACCACTTTTAAACATCATCATCCTATATTTAAACCATTGATGGATCTGGCCATACGATGGACAGATCTCATTTTCTTAACCAATCTATTAAGCAAGGGTTCAAAATGCACTTACGTATACCGCGTCTCCTTCGGTTCTTTTGACTCCTTTCTTAACCCTTTATTTCCTTGACCTCTCCTTCTCTCTTACTGTTCTTTGGGCTGAGACTGATCTTGTTGCATGCTCCTTGAGATAATTCAGACAGATGACAAGGATTTGAGAGAGAGAGAGAGAGAAAAGGGAATTATGGTCTTGAATGAAATTGATAACCTTGTTGCCAAAACCCTTTTGCTGATTTTTGTCTTGATGAAAGGATTACCCAAGAACTAATTGAAATGAGCAACCAGATGCTGCTCTTGGTTTAGAAAGATAGAGGACGTCCAAGAGAAAGAGAGAGAGAGAGTTGGAGATCCAATTCTTTGTTCCAAAAATGGGGTGGTTGGCCAAAGTGATGGGTTTTGATTTAATCCTTGTGTAACTCCCATTGCCTTAACCCAAAATCCTTTATGTTACTTGGGAGTTTCATCTATGAAATGAAACTCCCCAACCCTCCAACGTCTCCCATGCAAGGTCTTGAGTAACCTCCTCAAATCCCATTCATTTCCCATCTAGAAGTTTCATCCAAAAATGTGAAACACCCATGAGCCCCAACGTTGTAGCCTATAATTTTGAATTTGAAAAGCCATAACCCTTATGTAACTCCACCTCCCTTAATTCTCACCAATACGCCATGTGGGGGGTTTCATGCATGGAATATAGCCTACATATTATCCAACGTGCATATGGATTAACCCTTGAAATATAACTCTCATTTGTTAAATACTTCCCTTGGGGTTTCATTTTTTTTGAAATGAAATACACCATGTTCCAATTACTCTATGCATGTCCTTGTGGTTTAAATCTTCCCCTCATTCATCTCTCATTAACAATTCAAATTGGAGTTTCATCTTAAGATGAAACTCTTCCCCTCCTCCAACGTCTCCCATGCAACTTCAAACTGTAACTCTCATTTCATTCATCACTTAGATGGGAGTTACATGCATGGTAAAGCCTCCCATGCAGCCAACGTTTTTATTGTGTTAAAACTTACAACCAGCCCACACCACCATCTTACACACACTTCACTCATTAAAATAATTATTCCATCTACCTCATTTATTTAACTCACCCAACTCAACTCATTCATTTAATGTAACTCAACTAATAAATTCAACTCAACTAAACCCATCATTCATTTCAACTCAAACCAAACTCAAGCAATTAATAAACTTAAATTAACTAAGCTTTAACTCAATCCATGATTAATCATGCCATTCACGACCCATTGGGTCCCATTTAACCATTTTGACCCATTTGACCCAATTACAACTCTTGACCCGTTTGAGTCCATTTCATCCATGTATTTGCCTTGTAAATAAAACTACCATCCTTTGGGTCTTGATTGAACCATTGGCCCATTTAAATACAAATCACATATATCACAATGATAATTCCGTTAATATGAATAAATTCATATAAATTGTTATCTTTGAAATTCCAGGGTGTTACAATACAATACCCTTTTTATAATTTTCGTCCTGAAAATCGAACGAAGTAGGATTTCAAAATAAATCATATAAACAATTCAGGATGAGATGTTCTCATCTCCGATTCCAGTTTCCAAGTGGCTTCCTCAACACCATATCGATCCCATACCACCTTGACGAACTGAATCGCTCGGTTACGCAACACCCTTTGTTCATTCTCTATTATTCTGACCGGCTTCTCGATGTAAGTGGCGTCACTTTGCACATCTATGTCTTGCACATTCAATACATGAGACGGATCGGGGTTGTACTTTCTCAGCATCGACACATGGAACACATCATGTAGAGACGCCAATTGCGAAGGAAATGCCAACTGATAGGCTACATCTCCCATCCTTTTTATAATTGAAAACGGTCCCACATATCTTGGCGACAATTTTCCTTTCTTCCCAAATCTCATGTGCCCTTTTCATGGCGAGACCTTCAAGAATACCATGTCTCCCACTTCAAATTCGAGAAACGTCCTCCTTTTATCAGCATAGCTCTTTTGCCGACTCTGTGTGGTCAACAAATGTTGACGTATCAACAGAATCTATGCAGTAGTTTCTACAACCAACTCTGGTCCTATCAACGCAAGTTCGCCGACCTCGGTCCAGGACACTGGTGACCTGCATGGTATACCATACAAAGCTTCAAATTGTGCCATCTGAAGGCTTGCTTAGTAGCAATTGTTATAAGAAAACTCCACCAATGGCAAATGATCTCCCATCCGCCTTTGAAGTCTAGCATGCATGCCCTCAACATGTCCTCCAGTGTTTGTTTTGTCCTTTCCGACTGGCCATCAGTCTGTGGATGGAACGCTGTGCTAGTCAGTAAATTTGTTCCCATGGCTGACTGCATACTCTGCCATACTCTGCCGGTGAATCGGCCATCTCTATCAGATACGATTGTCCGAGGAATGCCATGTAATCTGATGATGTCCTTGATATACCGCCGACCCAAAGTCTCAGATGAATCCGTCATCTTGATATGAATAAAATGCGCGGATTTGGTCAGTCGGTCTACCACGACCCATATAGCGTCATTGCCCTTCGAGGACCTCGGCAACCCCGTCACAAAGTCCATGGAAATGTGCTCCCATTTCCATTTCGGCACTACTAAGGGTTTGAGTAACCCTGGTGGCTTCTGGTGTTCCGTCTTAACCTGCTGACAAGTTAAATAGTGTGCTACAAATTCCGCCACATCTCTTTTGAGTCCATGCCACCAATAATGCTTCCTCAGGTCATGATACATCTTGGTGCTGCCCGGATGTATATTGAGCTTAGTCTGATGTGCCTCAACCAACAGCTCTTTTCTGCAGCCTTTTGGCACATATATTCTTCCCCAGAATACAAGACCCTGTCCAGGTCGTAATTCCCATTCCGGTATGACAATGCCAGTGGACATCTTGGCCCATATCTCATCCACTTCTGATCTGCTCGTTGCTCTTGTTCAATCTTTGTAACCATGTTGGATCGTATGATCAAATCGTACATACTCCCATGGCTTGTGATGTATAGATTGAACTCTCGAATGGTGTTTAACATCTCCCATTCGGTCCTGATCAGACATGCCACTGATGCATGAGATATGCGGCAAAGAGCATCCGCCACCTTGTTTGCCTTTCCCGGATGATATCGGAGCGCAAATTCATAGTCCGCCAGATATTCCATTTTAACTAAGTTTCTAGTTGCACTCTCTTGGAATTCCATCGGCTAACTACAGAGTCAAGTGATCAGTCTAACTCGACAGTCGCCCATAACTCTTGACCCGTTTGAGTACATTTCATCCATTTATTTACCTTGTAAATAAAACTACCATCCTTTGGGTCTTGATTGAACCATTGACCCATTAAATACAAATCACATATATCACAATGGCAATTCCGTAATTATGAATAAATTCATATAAATTGTTATCTTTGAAATTCCAGGGTGTTACATCTACGCTGCCTCAGGTTGAGCTCTTTCTGGTCAAATAAATATTTTAAGCTCTTATGATCAGAAAATACCTCAATTTTTTTGCCGTAAAGATAGTGTCTCCAACTTTTGAGTGCGAAGACCACTGTAGCTAGCTCCAGATCATGTGTGGGATAAAGACGTTTGTATAATTTTAACTGTCTTGACCCATATGCCACCACACGATGATCTTGCATGAGTGAACACCCTAGTCCTTCTCCTGAAGCATCGCATTGTACTTCATAACCTTTGCCCCTTTCCGGCAAAATTAAAACAGGAGCACTTGTAAGTTTCTCTTTTAGCGTTTCAAATCTCCGGTTACACTTATCTGTCCACTCATACTTGACTCCTTTGTGAGTGAGTCGAGTCAATGGAGATGCTATTTTGGAAAAATCCATGATAAATTTCCGATAATAACCCGCCAATCCCAAGAAACCGCAGATTTCGGTTACATTCTTTGGCGCTTTCCAGTCTTTTGCTGCCGCCACCTTAGCCGGATCCATGGCTATTCCTTCCTCGGATATAACATGTCCCAAGAAATTTACTTGAGATAGCCAAAATGCACACTTACCGGCCTTGGCATACAGTTTGTTCTGCCTCAACGTATTCAAAACTATCCGTAGATGCTCTGCATGATCTTCCTGACTCTTGGAATAAATCAGAATATCGTCAATGAACACGATTACAAACTGATCCAAATATGGACGAAAGATCATGTTCATTAAGTCCATGAACACAGCCGGCGCATTTGTGAGTCCAAATGGCATGACTACGAATTCGAATAGTCCATACCGCGTCCGAAAGGTTGTCTTCTCTATATCTTCCTCCTTAACCCGTATTTGATGATAACCAGACATCAAATCAATCTTTGAAAAATGGCTAGAACCCCTCAATTGATCGAATAAATCATCGATCCTGGGTAGGGGATACTTGTTCCGGAGTGTTAACTGATTCAGCTTCCGATAATCAACACACATCCGAAGTGAACCGTCCTTCTTCTTCACAAATAGCACAGGTGCTCCCCATGACGATGTGCTGTTCCAGATGCAATCTCGCCTAAGCATTCATCAATCTGCTTCTTTAGCTCCGACATCTCTGCTGGTGCCATCCAATAGTGTGGTAATGACACTGGTGTTGTGCCCGGGTACAACTTGATTTCGAAGTTAATCTCCCTCATAGGTGGTAAACCAGGGAATTCCTTTGGAAACACATCCGCAAATTCTTGTACAATTGCTGGAAGTTCAGTAACTGGAGCTTTATTTATGGTGATATTATTCAATACCACGTGGTTCAACCCTTCCTGTAATCCACTCTGTTTATCTGCATGAACTACGTACTACTTGCCCTCGGGTGACCAAAATGTCACTCTTAGGCGATAACAGTCGATGTTGGCATGAAACTTAGCCAACCAATCCATGCCGAATATTATATCATACTCAGACATGTCAAGCACCAAATAATTGAACTCAAATCTGAGTCCAGCTAATTCAGTGTTAACCGCCGTGCATATAAGTCCCAGTGTTGAGTCTCCTATAGGGAACACAATTGCGAGTGTTTTGGCTAATCTTTGAACTAGAGTACCGGTAGTAGTTACAAATGATGCAGCTATGAAGGAATGTGAAGCTCCTGAATCAAATAGTGCATATGTATAAGAACTACTCACTACTGCCATACCTTGTATAACTGAGTGATTCTCATCCTCTGGAGGTACTAAAGAAAACACTCGTCCAGCTCCAGAATGGTTAGGCCCTTGACCTCCCCGACTTTGCATTCTGCCTCCTCTGGAGTTTACCGGTCTAGCTGGCGGATGGAACGATCCTCTAGAGTATGACAGCCTGTTGAGTTTTGGGCAGTCCTTTTTGAAGTGACGTGGTTGATCACAGTGGAAACAATTGCCCATCCCTCTAGATGCCTGAGAGATTGCTACAGATTGAGAAGGCTAGTTGGGGCGAAAGCCCCCAGTAGATCCAACAGATGGCAAGGGTCTACTGAAGTTCGGTCGGAACTTCTTGTTGGGTTGATAAGTACCCCTCCCCCTTGGTGCCCTACGGTTGTCAACTCGTACAAACTCCGCCAGTTCCCTCTCCACAATGGTAGCTTTGTTGACCACCTCCGCCAGCGTGGCTGCTTTGAGCACGGTTACTTTGGCCCTAATGTTTGGCCGTAAACCACGCTCGAACTTGCGAGCCCTCTGATATTCCGTGTCCACAACATAAAATGCATAAATTGACAAGCTGAGGAATTCTTTGTGATACTTAGCTACCATCATCGAGCCTTGCACTAATGTCATAAAGGCCTGAATCTGACGTTCCCTCTCTTCCTCCGGGAAATAGTGCTCTAAGAATGTCGCTGAGAATTGCTCCCAGGGCATAGCAATTCTTTCTCCTTCTAGCACAAGTGCCTGCTGTTTCTCCACTGTTTTCCACCATTTAGCAGCGTCAACTATCAGCTGTGACGTGGCCAATAGGATTTTGTGAGCATGACTCTTGATATTCAAAAGAGTCAGTATGTGAAAAATCTTTTCCAACCAGTTCTCAGCTCCGACAGGCCCTTCTCTGCCCTTGAAGTAAGGTGGGCGCTATTGTTGAAAATCTCTGACCATGTTACGGTCATTAGTTTCACTCGTGTTTCCCCCTCCATTCAAATGTTGTTGGAGGACAGAGGTAACTACAACTTGCACCAAACTGTGTAGTTCAGGAGGTACGTAGGGTACCATCACATTGTTGTTCCCCTCTTCCTCTCGTCGATATGACGAGTCATTATCCTCCTCCTCGTTCCGTCGATACGTAGGGTCACTATCCTCCTCTTCCTGCCGAGAACGATGAGACTCTTCCTCATTGCGTGATCGTTCATGAACTGATCTCTCCTCATCATGAACTGACTGCTCTCTGTCATTTACCGATTGCACCTTCTCATGTACAACCTTCTTGCGTTGAGGTACCACTTTCCCTTGTGGTGTGATTATGAACACCTCATCCTTCTTCTTACTGTCTTGTCGGGTCTTCCTTTTTGAAGTCCCTTCGACTAATCCGATTTGCAAAACTTTTTCTTTTCCCTTCGGATTCTTTATGACCTTTTTCTGTGGCGCCATTTCTTTCTAATTCATGGAAACATCATAGACTTAGTTTCCATCAACAATATACATTAAATGCCATAAATCTTCATAAAATCATAAAATCGCATACTTTATATAAATTCATAATTCATCTTTGTACAAGGGTGGATAGGGTTAAGCAAAACCCTATAAAGAACAAAATGCACCCTTACAAAATAACCCTCTTTTAATATCCCTTCTTACTACTTCCTAGCCTAGTCTTCCGTAGAAGATCCTGCATCATCAGCGAACTTGAAACGGTTATCAGGGCACGTCATCGCTGTGTGCCCCAATACTTCACATGTCGTGTAGCCCAGGTCCTCCAATATATGGACAATTAGTCATCGCCTCTCCATGCCCATGCAGTCTACAAACCGGGCAAACAACGCCTAGAGGATGAGGACAATACCTGCAGTTGTGCTCATCCTGGGTTGCACAACTCACATGTATCGTAGGGATCTACCTCCCCAACCGATTCCAATATTATAGGCACATCTTCCGTAGGATCCTCGTGAAAGAATCCTAGATCCTCCTCAATTTCCTCGAAAGGTTCCATTACCCAAGGAATCTCTTCCATAAGATACTCCGGTAATGGTGCTAGATTCACCTCCTCCAATGGTGCTATGTTCAATTCCTCCAATGGTGATAGGTTCCATTCCTCCTCCTCGGGAGACCCCTCCTGAAGGTTCATGTTAGCTTCCACGTTGGTGTTATTGGAAGCAGACACCAAATCTATGGGATTGCTAGGGGTTCCGCTGTACCACTCCGAGTACTCCACGTTACTCGACATATATGTATCATATCAGTAGAACACAAAAATATTCAACAACAATTCTAAATAAACCACTCTTGGTTTTTAGGGGAATCTGATCATGCATAATATCATGTACTTTGTTTGGGAAGATTACCAAATCATCACTCTTTGTGTTCTTTTGTTTCTGGGGAAATCTCTAAATTCCTGTTGTTTGTTTTTCAGTGTGGGAGTTTCAGGGGAGTGCATCCTACTTTACTATGTTTGATATATCTAGTTATGATGATTGTACTTTACTTTGCTATCTTTCATTGTCGTTTTCAGATTGATTGTTCAGTCTGAGTCACTTGAATTAAATTAATCCGGCCCCCAGTAAGCGGACTCTGAAGAGTCGGTCAGTTAGGATTCTTATCCGTCACTGAGACATGAAACCGTCTTAATCTTACTTCGATGATTCAACTTCCCGTTTCGCTCTGATACCAACTGTAATGCCCCACCCTTTCCTAGGCAATTTGAGAGTCTATTTTTTTTTAAAAACTAAATCACACCAGACAAGGGCGGAGGGGCGTCACGACGCGAGTTAAGTTCAGACTACTCAAGTCTGAACCTTAACTGGCCACCCATGTGTACATGGACTAGACCATGATAAATAATCCACACATGGAACTAAACAATAACTTGCGGAATAAACTAGTCTAACTGTGGAAATAGAATGAATAGATAGCAAGTAACAGTCTCAATTATTCTTTAACATAAAACAACCATCCATAGTTAATAACCTAATCAAACCATAGCAAGGTAATAACTTATTATATGTCCAACAAATATAACTCAAACGACAATAAATAAGAAGTCTTGTTCATCAATCAAGCACTTAGGCTTGGCTCCCCTCCCGGTCATCGACCTTCTTTTTCCCTTTCCTTGATCCTGCATTATCCTCTAAGGATAGAATTAGGGCGTAAGATCAATGCGCCCAGTACGTTCCCGATCAGGGCTACCACATGGTGAGCATATAAAACATGCATATATATCATAGTACATGATTATCAAAAACATATAAAACCATTCTATGTATGTATGCGATGTAATGAGCCCCACCCCATCACACATGCATAGCCATCACTTGACGGGACTCTCATCGTCAAGGTAAATCTCAATACTCTTTCATCTGGAACTCACACGATAAGGTAATCCACAGTAATCCTCGTTACCTGTGGAAAGACTCTTCATCTTTGAGTTGTTTCATATCACATATCAGTCCTCCTGGCGGGACTCTCATCGCCTAAGGAGACCATTGTGACTCTTATCATCATGTTACTCCTCCTGGCGGGACTCTCATCGCCTAAGGAGGACGGTCACTCATAATTGCAAACCAGCATATCCTCAATCATCATCCCATGTCCATGCATGAGATGTCAATGTACATGTATGTCATTTTGTAAATACATATCTCATCATTCAAAACCATATTTGAAACACAATATCAAATACAACATTATCTCATAAAAACATGATAAAACCAAATCATAATTGTGGTTACAAGTATGTAGGAAACCTACTGAAGATTCACTTCAGTATTTGATCTTTCTTAATCGTCAGCCGTTCACGACTCGTACGCCGTATACGCAAGTTTGGATACCCTATTTAAATAGCAGCAAACCAAACATTTATCATGTAATTCCAACTTGTCAATGTCCCCAAAATGTACTATGTGGGGTTCGGCCATGCCCATTTTAACCTTTAAAACAACCGATCAATTCCATGGAATGGATCCACGCCAAAACCTATTGTCATGGTCCATGATCTTTACATTGAAACATTTTAATTCAATAAAAACATTCCACATAAAATAATCCATATGAAGTGGTCCATGGGGTTCTGCCCTATACATGGCCGAACCCAATGGCTCCATTGGTCCAATAACTTTAACCTAGTTATCTAACTTAGGCTACATCCTTTTTCCAAGGTTATTACATGGTTCAGCCATCCATAGGCTGAGCCAAATCAATAACCATAACCCCAAGTAAAACCCATACAAACAGCCTATAAGGCAACCCATGGGGTTCGGCCATCGGGATTCATTTGGTTCAATATTCACCATGATTACTCATGGTTTTAACATGCTAATTCAACCATGAGTAATACATGGTTCAGCCGTATATTAACAAACCAAAAACAGTAAACATGTATTCCATTAATTGCCATAAGAACACCATAACTTTATATGGTTTTTATCTCACAAAATCATCAAATACTTTCATGGGGTTCGGCCATCCAAAGTGGCCGAGCCCTATGTCCATGTCTTGGTCCTCATAACATGTTTTAGGTCTCATTTAAACATGTACTAATCAATATAACATTATCGGATTTTTACCTCTCAAAACCATCCAAATAAGTCCATCACTTTGCATGGTTTCCACTTTATAAAAACTCAATCCAAATGACCATAATACTTCATGGAATTCGGCCATCCAAGATGACCGAGCCCAATGGTCCATTTCATCAATTTAAATCCATGATTTAGACCCATGATACCTTCAGTCCTTCATGACATTCAAGTCCATGGTTTAACCCTCTTTAAAACATGCATTTTAAGTCTTAAAGAAACATCAAAAACAGTCCACAAAACTTCATGGTTTCTATGTTTCAAATACATCAAAACCAACCAATCATTTACATGGGGTTCGGCCCTCCATGGTGGCCGAACCCAATGATCACTTTTACTATCTTAAAACCTCTATTACTCAAGGTTAAAACCTTGGTGCATTCGGCCATAACCATGGCCCAATACATTCCCTTTTCTTACCACTTGTTTAACTCGAACACTTAAGAAAATCTCACCAATTTCCTTTGCTCCTTCCCTCTAGCTTCCTTCCTTTCTTCCTTAATCCTTTGCTGGTTTATGCTTGATTAATTGGTGCCAACACCTCTGCTGTTCAGCCAAGAAAAATGAGTTTGGAGAGAGGGAGAGAGAGATGGGAATTCTTTGGATTCTCAATGTGAAAATCGGCCAAGAATGGTAATCTTTCCCTTTTGTAATTTCAGCCCCATCTTCCATTCATTTTCCCTCATTTAATTTTTCCAAAAACGATGGGATATTGGGTGTCATCCAAGACACCCCTTCACCCAAACGTTGCATCTCTTCATAATTTGACACATGCATCTCATGAGATGCATGGTGCCGCCCAACCTTGGTGTCCTTTGGCTTTGCCAAGGCACCTCTTCATTCCAACGGCTGGGATGGGTTTGATTAAGTGTTGGGTGAGATTAAGACACCTTTTCATATCCTCTTGACTCACTTTATTTATGGTATTTTTATTCCAACTCAACTCATCCAACTCATCACATTTAATGCACCAAGTTTGAGTCAACTCTTTTCTTAAATCAAACTCACTCAAAATCAATCCAACTCAAGCTGAACTAACTCACACTTGAGCTCATCTGAGGGCCCATACGGTCATCTGTGGTCAAGATTTTCCGAAAGCGAGTGAAAAAGGGCAGGGTGTTATAGTTGGTATCAGTGCGAAATGGGAAGGTTGAATCTTTCGAAGTAAGATTAAGATGGTTTCATCTCTCACTGACAGATAAAAATCCCAACTGATCAACTATTCGGAGTCCGCTGCACGGGGGCTGGATTAATTTACTTCGTTAGACTCAGACTGAAACATTCAATCTGAGAACAACAAGGAATGATAGCAAAGGAAGTACAGTCACTATAACTTGGGTTTATCAAACATAGCAAATTAGGAGTTACTTCTCCGATATTCCCAAATGGAG
The DNA here is from genome assembly GCA_022113865.1 of Chimonanthus praecox. Lineage (NCBI taxonomy): Eukaryota > Viridiplantae > Streptophyta > Magnoliopsida > Laurales > Calycanthaceae > Chimonanthus > Chimonanthus praecox. Next base: position 30,662,796 of record CM039093.1, on the reverse strand, counting down.
AAAATGAATACTTGATACTTAGGAAGTTTCCCCAAAAACAATGCAAAGAATGCTTATTTGGCAATTTCCCCAAGGACAAGAAAACACAAGATGTTTATTTGGCAATATTCCCAAACAAGAGACATTATATGATACATATGAAACTCTCCAAAACAAGAAATACAAGATGATGATTAGGGAAAATTCCCCAAAACAAAGATTAGTTTGATTAGAACTGCTGTTGTCATTGATATGTTGTTGTTGTTGTGATACAGATATGTCAAGCAACATAGAGTATACAGAGTTGTGGGACAAAAGAACTCTTAACTGTCCTATAGATCTGACTTCTTCTTCCAACAACTCCAACAGGCCAGACCGCGTTGTGGAAGTTAACGGAGACGTCCAGGTAAAATTCCCTGAGGATGTCGAAGTGTATCTAGCCCCTTTTCCAGAAGAGTATATGGGAGATATCCTAATGATAGGAGAATTGGTAGGGGAGATAGTGCCCGGGTATATGTACGAGTTGTGCAATCAGGAGGGGCACAACTGTACTTTCTGCCCCTACCCCTTGAGGTTATTTACCCTGTTTGTGGACTTCACGGGCACAGGAAGGAGATGACTAATTGTCCTTACATTGGGGGACCAGGAATAATACCCTGTTTGACTTGTGGAGTGTTGGGACACACGTTGACGACATGCCCTGACAACTTCTTCAATTTTTATGATGATGCAGGGTCTTCTACGGAAGATTAGTCTAAGAAAGGGAAAGAAAATGTCGGGGAAAAGGGAAAGATTTTGTAAGGGTTGTGGGTATGTTTTGAAAGGTTTGTTCTAACCCTACCAACACTTGTATTGTGATGGAAGTTTGAATGACTTTTAATAAAGCATGCTAACTTAAGAGTTTATGAGGACTTTGGCATTGAGATGTATGTGACGAGGTCACTTGATTACATTGAGACGTGGTATGGGTGCGTCCCTCACCTGATATTGATGACTGAGATGTGGTATGGATGCGCAGAGAGTTACTATTTTACCCCATGGGGGTGGTGCTAGCTTCTTTACTCGCTGTTCGACCGCCTTAGAGCTTGACTGAATCGGGGTATATTTTGATATTGATGCCACAGACACGTAGTGATTCATTCGAGTGTTGTTCCTACGGATAGAATATCTCATGATAAACATATTTGTTCTACGAATGTATGAGTTATGCCCATGAATGGATTATACCAGAGGGGGGTTATATTCATGGATGATTATTAACCATGGATAGATGATACTCACTGATAGAGTGATACCAGGGATGGATGTGTATGACCATGGATGATGGTTCCCATGGTGGTTTGGATGGATGCCGGGTATCGGTATCGTAGAAGTTCGAACAAAAGGTGTTAGTTACATAGTGACTTATGTACAAATGAAGATATGCTTACTTTTGGAGATGTACTTAAGGGAAAAGTTAAGAGTCTAGTGAAACTCGAATGGGAAGCTATGGGTGACTGCTGAGTTAGACTGGCCAGCTGACTCTGTAGTTAGCCGATGGAGTTCCAGGAGAGTGCAGCTAGAAACCTAGTTAAAATGGAATCAGTAAAAGACTTGAGCATAGGCTCGTATTGGCGGGCTACCTCACACAGAGAGTAGACGAATGAACGTACTGAGCGAGTATGTATGGAAAATATCTTGGTAGCAGGTAAAATGAATAGAATACATTGATCTACATAAGATCGTAAATGGATTCACGAGAAAAAGAGATAACATGAGACAGAGTAAATTCTGCGAGAATGAAACTCATAGGTTGATATGAGTGATTTTGATGTAATTAAGTGGTACTTGACAGGATTGAACAGGAACAACGGATAGATCCGGAAATGGAGGAGATATGGGCCAAGATGTCTACTGGTGAAGTCATGCCGAAATGGAAATGGGAGCACATCTCCATGGATTTTGTGATAGGGTTGCCAAGGTCTTCAAAGGGCAATGATGCAATATGGGTCGTGGTAGACCGACTGACCAAGTCTGCACATTTCCTTCCCATTAAGATGACAGACTCATCTGAGACTTTGGGTCGGCGGTATATCAAGGATATCATCAGATTACACGGTATTCCTCGGATTATAGTGTCCGATAGAGATGGCCGTTTCACTGGCAAAGTATGGCAAAGTATGCAGTCGGCCATGGGAACAGATCTACTGACTAGTACAACATTCCATCCACAGACTGATGGGCAGTCTGAAAGGATAATACAAACATTGGAGGATATGCTGAGAGCATGCATGCTAGATTTCAAGGGTGGATGGGAGGATTACTTGCCGTTGGTAGAGCTCTCATACAATAACAGTTACCAGGCAAGCCTCCAGATGGCTCCATTTGAGGCATTATATGGTAGACCATGTAGATCACCTGTGTGCTGGACAGAGGCCGGTGAACCTGTACTGATTGGACCGAGTTGGTTGCAGAGACCACAACGCAGATACAGTTGATACGACAACACCTATTAGCTGCACAAAGTCGTCAGAAGAGCTATGCTGACAAGAGGAGGAAGTTCCTTGAATTTGAAGTGGGGGACATGGTGTTCTTGAAACTCTCGCCACGAAAGGGACACATGAGATTTGGAAAGAAGGGGAAACTGTTGCCAAGATATGTGGGACCGTTTTCAATCATAAGAAGGATGGGGGATGTGGCTTATCAATTGGTACTCCCTTCACAGTTGACATCTTTGCACGATGTGTTTCATATATCGATGTTGAGAAAGTACAATCCTGATCTCTCTCATGTACTGAACATGCAAGACATAGATATCCAAAGCGATGTGACATACGTCGAAAAACCTGTCCGAGTGGTGGACACAAAACAAAGGGTATTATGGAACTGAGCAATCCAGTTTGTTAAGGTGGTTTGGGATCGACACGGTAATGAGGAAGCCACATGGGAACTGGAGTTGGAAATGAGAACAGCTCATCCTGAGCTATTTATGTAAGTGTTTGAAACCCTACTTCGCTCGATTTCGGGACACAAATTTTAAAAAGACGATTGTATTGTAACACCCCAGATTTTTAGATTATCAATATATATGAAATTTGCCCATTTAATTTGTGAATTATTGGATATGGACCTTAGATGGGTAAAGTGTTGGGTCAATTGCCCAATTAAGACTGAACGGGTTATGAATATGGCTTCAATTGAAATAAATGTGTAAGATGTACGCAATTGGGTCAAGATTGTTAATTGGGTCAAAACTTGTCAATTTGTCAAAATGCCAATTGGGACCCAATGGGTCGTGGGGGACTTGGTTGACCACCAAGTGAGTCCAAGCTTAATTAGGTTGGGGTTGATTTGAGTCGAAAATGGAATCAAATAATTGAGTTGATTCAAGTGAATTAAATGAGTTGAATTAAAGAGGTGAGTTGAGTTAAAAGGATGAGTTGAGTTAAATGAGTTGGATGGGAAGTGTAACACCCCGTATTTTCAAGTTAGGGTTATAAATGGAAATTTCCATCGAAAGGGTGAATTAAAAAGATATGAACCTTAGATGGGTAAATGATGGGTCAATGACCCAACGGATGGTAGATGTGGATCAATGAAAATAAATGACTAAGAATTATTTAATTGGGTCAAGTTTGTCAATTGGGTCAAAAGTTCAATTGGGACCCAATGGATCATATATGAGCTAGTTAGAAGTAAATGGGTAAGGCTTGACAAATGTTGGGTCAATTGCCCAATGGATGGTAGATGTGAATCAATGGAAATAAATGGCTTAGAATTCGGGTTGGAAATAATTGGGTATGCGTGATTAAATGGGTCAACTACCCAATTGGGACCCAATGGGTCATGGTGGACTTGTTTGACCATTGGGTGAGCTCAAGTTTAATTGGGTTAGGCTGAATTGAATAGGAGTTCAATGGAGGATAAATGGGTAAGCTATGTGTAAATGGGTAAAACACATTTAAATGGGTAATTGACATTTAAATGGGTCATGGCGTCTAATTGGGTCGAGCTTGACCAAGTCAACCATGGGTGAGCTCAAAGGTTGAGTTAAATTGTGTTGAGTTGATTCATAAGTTTACTTGAGTCATGTGGGAAGTGAGTTAAGTGGAAAATGAGTTCAAATGAATTAAATTAATTAAGTTGAGTTGAGATAAGTGAGCTGAGCTGAATTGAGTTGATTGAGTGAGATTGGAAGATATGGAGACCCTCATCTCAAGTGAGTCAAGTGAGGAGATGAGGGGTTGAACTTGTTTCAAAGACAAGTAAAGGCACACACGTTGGATGCTTGGGAATGGTGTCCCATGCATGAAACTTCAATGTTTGTGGCTGTTTGGTGGGAGTACACAATCTACAATGAGATAAGCTTGCATTGGGAGCTTGGAGGGTTTCCATCTCATAATGGAAACCAAAAGTACCACACATTGGGAGTGCTCCATCATAAAGGAGGAAGATGAGGAGTTGTGTTGATTTCAAAGACCAAGCCAAGTCATACACGTTGGAGTCGTATCCCATGTTGAAACTTCAATGTTTGTGGGCTGTTTGGTGGGAGTACACAATGTACAATGAGATAGAATTGCATTGGGAGCTTGGAGGGTTTCCATCTCATAATGGAGACCCAAACACCAACGTTGGGGAGATGGAAAGGTTGCATGATCTTAAGCCAAGTGTCCCATAGTTATGTCAAAGGACTCCTTGGTTAGACCAAAATTTTTGAGGGTAAATGAGAGGTTTAAGGGGCTGATTAGCAAAAGGGATACACAACACCTTTGGCCGAATTTCATCTCATGAAGCTTAGAGTTTCATCTCTCTCCCTCTCTCAAATCAACCTACCTCCTTGGCCAAACCAGCCCTTGGTGTTTTCACCATTGATCAAAGCACACAATAAGCTAAGGACTAAGGGAGAAAGAAGGAAGGAAGGAAGGATCAAAGGAGAGAAGAGAAACAAAGGAGATTGGTAAGTATTTCATGAAATTTTGTTAAGAAAAACGGGTTAAGGGAACATGATTTGGCCATGGTATGGCCGAATCTACCAAAGAATTAAATTATGGATGATGAGTTTTAAAAGGATAGAAACATAGATCATAGGGTTCGACCACTTTGGATGGCCGAACCCCATGAAAGGACTTGATAAGTTTTAGGGTTATTTGTATGGTTTTGAGGGATAAAACCATACAATGATTTAAGGTTTTAAGGTGTTTAATATGGAGATATGATGGATGTTTTGGGTCGGCCATTGGATGGCTGAACCATACTAAGATTATGGCTAAATTACTATGTCAAAACCATGAATAATTATGGGAAGGATTGAGTCGAGAACCATAGGGTTCGGCCATGAGTATGGCCGAACCCCATGAACCCTTGGATGGGTATTTGGATTTAAGATTATGATTAGAAATTGTTAATGGTTCTTATGATGTTTTAAAAAGGGTTTAACATAGCTGAAATAATGAGGGATTTGGATATTTATGTTCATCATAAAGGATGACAAAGGGGAGCACCAAAACCAAAGGGGTGAGGTTCGGCCATGGTGTATGGCCGAACCCCACCAAGTGTTATGTATGGAATTTGGTTTTAAAAAAGGTTTAAAAATATTCCAATGGATGGAATTATAAGAACCATCCTTTGATGGATAAAGATTTTGATGAATAAAAGAAAAATATAGGGTTCGGCCATGTATAGGGCCAAACCCCATAAAATGACATTAGTGGATGGTTAAGGTCTAAGGTAATTAAATGGTTTGATTGGTAAGTAATCTTATGAATGAAGGATTGAAAAAGACCAAATATAAGGTGGTGAGGTTCGGCCATGTTGTATGACCGAACCCCACTAAGGTGGATTTGTGGTGGACCATGATTATTAAGCAAAAATTAAACAAGGGTTAGTTAGTGGCAAAACCGTAAATACAAGTTATAATGGAATGAATGATTAAAGGACTTGAAAGACGGGTCAAACCAAAGTGGTATGGTTTGGCCATGCTGTATGGCCGAACCCTACCAAGGTATATTATTTAATATAAGGTGTTTATATATGGATGGTATTGATCAAATGAAAAGGAAGATCAAATCCAAAGTAGGTGAGGTTCGGCCATGGGTATGGCCGAACCCCACAAGGTGGTTTTTGGGACTTACATTTAATTAGAAATTAAAAGGTTATGTGATTGACTTGCTGTTATATAAACAAGGTAACGGGACTTGAACGGTGCATAAGTCGTGAACGGGTGACCGATTAAGAAGCAAAGGACACTTGAGCGGTCTTTTGGTAGAATTCCTACATCATTGAAACCATGGATATGTATTATGTACTTTTGATGATTTTATTTCATGTTTGATAAGTTATTTTGGTATCAAACCACATGTTGCAATTATGGGATTTTCATGCTATGTTTTGTAATGTTCTGTAGCATGTTGGCATTTACATCTCATGCATGGCATTGGGGGGGGGGGGGGGGGGGGGGGGGGGGATGTTATGCAACCGGAGCCCACACTCCGTCGGAGAGAGTCCCACCAGGAGGATACTTTAACCGGAGACCCACGCTCCTTCGGGGCATTCGTAAGTCGTGAGGAGTAATTTGATGAAGAGAATGAGTAATTTGATGAAGAGAATGAGTGATTTGATGAAAAGAATGAGTAATTTGATGAAGAGAATACTATCAAGAGATTATATGTATGTGATGGGTGGGACTCATTGCATAAGACATATACTAGCATGGCATGGCATTGATTCGGCATGATATGATCTTTATTATCATGCAAGTTTACCGGTTTTTATCTGTATGATTGGATCTCTGTTATCATACATAATTTTGGATATGATGTTTTATAAGTATGATATGGTATATTATATCTGGTTTTTATATATTAATCCATGTGTTAGCCCTAATCGGAATACCTATTGGGCGCGTTGTCTAACGCCCTACTTCTACCCTAGTGGATGACGCAGGAAAATGAAAAGGGAAGGTCGAGGATCGCGAAAGAAGCCAAGCATAGGAGCTTGGATATGGAATGGAATTATTTATTGACATTTGGATACTTTTATATGGACATGTATTAACTTTGTAACATTATTATGGTTTGTGAATAGTTTTGATGATGGTTATCGGATTTAAGTAATTTTGGATAGATGACATGTACATTGCTATTTAAACAGTTTAGTTCCTCATATTTGACTTATTCCGCAATTCAGTTATGTATATTCCGCAAGGTTTACTTAGTTCTATGTGTGGATTGGTTTTCAAGGGCTTAGTCTCTGCACACATGGGTGGCCAGTTAAGGGTCGGACTTGGAAGTCCGGACTTAGCTCGTGTCGTGACGCTCCCCGCTCTCTTCCACTTTACTTATTTATAAAAAAAAAAAATTAGACTCTGATTTTCGGAAGGGTGGAAAAGGGCGGGGCGTTATAGGAAGTTATGGGGATATTCATCTCAAGTGAGTGAAGTGTGAAGATGAAGGTGGTTTGTTGCTTCAAAATTCAAACAATGGCATACACGTTGGAGCCTTGGAGTTTCATCTCATGGATGAAACTCCCACATGGAGAGTTAATGGAGGTGGGATGGTTACACATTTGAAATTCAAGCAAGGCACACGTTGGAGCCTTGGAGTTCCATCTCATGGATGAAACTCCCACGTGGAGAGATAATGGAGGTGGGACAGTTACACATTTGAAATTCAAATGAGGCACACGTTGGAGCCTTGGAGTTCCATCTCATGGATGAAACTCCCACATGGAGAGATAATGGAGGTGGGATGGTTACACATTTGAAATTCAAACAAGGCACACATTGGAGCATTAAGGAGAGAGGTTAAGGAAAATGGGAGTTACACCAAGGGCTTCACCAAAGCCATCATCCTTGATCGACCACACCATTGGAACAAAACAATTTTGATACTCATCTCACTCTTTCCCTCTCCCTCTTGGCTGTTTCTCTCCCTCAAACCTTCTCTTGGCCGATCACTCCTCAAGACCAAAGACATAGAGTTTCATCTCAAAATTCTATCATTCTCACACAAGGCCGAACTCTCCCTCTCTCTCAAGTTTCACTCTCGGCCAAAGAAGTAAGAAGGAAGGAGGAAAAGGCTAAGGAAGGAAAGGATCGGAAGAACAAGCCAGAGCAAAGGAAAACTGTAATAACCCGAATTTTTGATAAATATATATATTGGCATTTATTCATTTTAATTTGAAGTTTAATATAATAAAATGCCAAATGGACCAAATTTTGGGACAATGGCCCAAGGATAGCCCAATTGGGCCATGGATTGGATGAAACCCATTTTACGGGTCAATAAGGACTAATCGGGTCAACGATGGTCAAGTGGGCCCGATAGCCATGTGGGGCCCAATGGATCAAATCGGTTCAAATCCTAAGGTAAGTGGAAAAGGAGGGAATCTAATTGGGCCATGGGCCCAATGGTTACCCAATAGGCCTTGAATTGGAATTGATACATGTAATTGGTCAATGGTAAGTAATTGGGTCAAAGATGGTCAATTTGGGTCAAAGAGCCATATGGGACCCAAGGGGCCAAGGTAACTAAGCCCTAAGATAAATGGGTAAGACAAGAATCAAATTGGGCCATGGGCCCAATGGTGATCCAATAAAAGGGATACAATTAATAAAATTTAAATCACCTAAGTTAGGTAATAAATGGACCAAGGTAACATGGCCAATGGGGCCCACCTCCACCTCACCCATGGAGGTGGCGTGTGGACCCAAGGATAGTGGGGCCGACCACCATGGTTGACTTGGTCAACCATGGGTGGATCCTATAGAAGAAATTTAATGGAATTAAATGAAATATGGGGTTTAATTAACTTAACCTAAAAATCAAATGGATCTAAGTTAATTAACCTAATCTAAATTGGTCAAATGGTCAAAACCACTCCAACAAACACAAACCACTCTTAAGAAACACAAAATAAAACCATGGGCTTAAATGGTGGATTGGGCTCAACCACCCCCACCATAGTCAAGCCAACCCATGCTTGGTTGGTGAGAAAGTTAATGCTTGAGTGAAGGCTACTCCAACCACCTCCCTCCCATTTCCAAGCTAGCCAATTTCACTCTATCTCCCCACACACACATGAAATTCGTCCCTCACCTTGCAAGAGAGGAGAAAAGAAAACTTAGAAGAAAAACTTAGAAAGAGGAAGAAAAGAGAAGAAAAAGATAAGTCTTGGGCCACCCCAAGATCAAGAACCTTGAAGATCTCTCCCTCATCTCCATACTCTCTTTCTCTCTTAACCTAACCTCATTTACCTTAGCCAATCCAAGCATGTCCCACCATTGATCAAGCTCATCTAGCCAATCAAACAAGGAAAGGAAGGAGAAAAGAGGCCAAGGAAGTTGACGGGAGCGACAAAGACCGGAGGAGTCGTCGGATAGTAAGTATGTTCTAAACAAGAAATTTATTGTTTAGGGTTTTTTAATTTTGAAATCCATCCTTGCCATATGATGGTGGCCAAATTATTTTAGGCTATGGAATGGATCTAAAATCCATCAAATGGAAGGCAAAGAAATGGAAGAGATGGTCTAAGGAAAACATGAAATGAATGGATTAAGTATGGAAAAGATGGAAGTTTTAATGGATTGAATGGATCTTAGGGTTCGGCCATGTAGCATGGCCGAACCCCATGGCCAATGTGGGATGATTTTTAATTAAGGTTTGAAGGTTTGAAATGGTGGAGAATGATGTACGATAATTAATTTTCAAGTGATTTTAATAGTGATTTTAAAGAGGATTTAAAGGCATAGAATGGAATGGATGAATGATCATAGGGTTCGGCCATGTAGCATGGCCGAACCCCATGATGAATAATGAGTGATTTATTAAGATTATTAGGTTTGAAGATAATGAAGAAATTAGGTTAAGTTAATGATGAAATTTAAATGGATTTACAAAGTGAATGATATATTTTAGAGGGCCAAAATGAATGAGGATTATTGATTTTAAAAAGGGATTTCTTTTGGACAAAAACATTGGTCTAAGGATGGCATCAATGGATGATGAGCCATGAACCATGGGTTCGGCCATGGTGTATGGCCGAACCCTTGGTGGTATTTAATAATTCTCTTTATGATGGAAAAGTATAGAAAATGGTTAAGAAAAAAAAATGGATGGATTGTATGGATGTTTCAAGTATGATATGTGATGTTGGTGATTTAAATGGATGATTTAATTAGAGGTATGTTTAAAAAGGGTAAATGAAACCAAGAAAAATGGGGAAAGAAACATCATGGGTTCGGCCATTGTGTATGGCCGAACCCATGACCCAAATTTTGATCAATTTTAGGCTAAGGTTAAATGCATGTATCAATGCTTAGGAATTTGATTTAAAGGGCCAAAATGATTAAAGTTTTGTGATATTAAATTGGATTATTTTGGGACAAAACTTAGTCTTTGAAAATGGTATCCATAAAGGTGAACCTTAGGGTAGTGATTAATGGATTTAATAAATGGAAAATAATGTAGAAGAATGCTAGATTTTAATGGATTTATAAAAATGATATGTGAGGTTTTAAATGGAATGAAAATGGGGACTTGAATGGATAAATTAAATTCATTGGAGATTGGATTTAAGAAAGTAGAATGGACCCAAGGGAATGGAAAATAGGCACCATGGGTTCGGCCATGGTGTATGGCCGAACCCATGACCCATTTGGAGGTCATGAGTGTGGGCCACCTTTAGGGCCAAATGTGAAAGGTTATATAGGGTTAAATGTTTTTCAAAAATTAAATAATAGGTGGCTGATTTTGGGATATGTTATGGAATCATAAATAGGTCTAAGTTATGGATGAAATCTAGACTTAAAATAGACATAAGTGGGTGAATGATTTACCATGGAAGAGAAAGTGGCAAAATGGTAATTATTAGCCACATTGAGGAACCATGGGTTCGGCCATGGTACGTGGCCGAACCCTATGTGGATTAGATGTAAAATTCGATGCAATATGAAAGATGAAAAGAAACGTATAGATGTTGTGTTTAGGCTCGCTCAATTGAATATTCGAAATGGTCAAGATCGGATTTATGTATGTGATTAAACCAATGGATAATGGGCTAAGTTAAGGGCCGATTTTCGATAAACTTATAATGTATTTAAAGATCATTGAATGGACCTAGGGTTATGATTAGTTAGGAACTTAATCATGGATAACGTATGGACTAATTCGGTAAATGTAATAAGGTATCGGACGTCGCAAACGGTACGCGATCGGCGACCGGATTATCGAACGGAAAGCATAACGGAACGCGACACGGTATTCGGTAGAATTCCTACCTCTTTGTAAGCGATGGATATGTGATGGTGTTTTAAATTATCTTGATTTGATTTATGATGGATTTATGATTTATGGGACCTGCACTATGATGGGATTTTAATTATGAATTACATGATAGTATCATGGATTATGTTTTAATATTATGCATCATATGACTATGTATGATATATCGAATATGGTTTATCTATATACTACATAGCATAATGCACGTACATCTCATGCATGGCATGGGCAGGAAAATAATGAAACCGGAGTCCATGCTCCGTCGGGGCTACTGAGAATCAGACATGGGGATAGCCTGAGGGCTATGACCGGAGTCCATGCTCCGTTGGGGCGACCGAGAATCACACATGGGGATAGTTCGATAACCGGAGTCCATGCTCCGTCGGGGCTACCGAGAAGCAAACATGGGGAACAAGATATTGTATGATCATACGGATAATGGGTGGGACACATGACATAAGCACCCATAGCATAACATTCATCACATGATTATTTTGTTGTATTTTATTGTATCGGTATGTGTGTATCACTAATCCATGTGCTAGCCCTACTCGGAGTCCTACTGGGCGCATTGACTAACGCCCTACTTCTACCCTAGCTGATGACGCAGGGGATGGCGGAAGCGGTGGACATGACAGGAGCCAAGCTTAGGAGCTTGGGCATTGCAGTCTTAGTTTTATTTACGTTTACATTTTGGCGATGTAATTTGAAAGTAACTTAGCTTGTCGGGTTGTATAAGTTTACATTCTTGCGATGTTTTGGACTTTACTTATGGACGATTACATTTTGTGATATAATTATGAACTTAGGGGCATTTTGGTAATTCAATGTTGTATCTTCCCTTCTATCTAAAAACCAGTAGGATAGACTCTATTATCATGTTCTGCAATAATTATAATCCGCGAGCTTACTTCTTACGCGTGAACCGTTCTTGTGGACTTAGCTCCGCGCACGCGTGGGGTTGGCCAGTTAAGGGTCAGGCTTTAGAAGCTCGGACTTAACTTGCATCGTGGAGTCCGCGCCCTCTGTCACTCTTCTATTTAAAAAAAAAAAATAGACTCTGATTTTCGGAAAACGGGTGAAAAAGGGCGGGGCGTTACAAAAACAGGAGGAGTCGCGGAACCGATAGGTATCTTGGTTAAATTTGGTTTAAAGTAAGAAACAATAGGGTTCGGCCATGGTGTACGGCCAAACCCCATTGAAGAAAATTGGGGGATGATTATGGTATTTTAATGGAAAGGAGGAACCATAGCTTTCGGCCATGATGCATGGCCGAACCCCATGAAAGAACATTGATTATTTTTGGAGTTTGAAGGGTAAAAATAATAAGTTTATGTGTATGATGTTAAAAGGTTTTCAAAGGATTATAAGCATGGAAGAAAGATTAAGGGATGAATGATGAGGTTTATGGAAAAGGGATGAACCATAGGGTTCAGCCATGATGTATGGTCGAACCCCATGGAAGGACATTGTTAATATTTTAATGGATTTTAAAGATGGAATATAGACATCATAGGGTTCAGCCATGGAATGTGGCCGAACCCCATGAATCAATTTTCATGGGACATTCATTGACCAATCATGATTAGATGAATAATTATGTTAGAAGATGGAAGGATTGGATTATGGGTTTTGTTCATGTTGATGAATTATTTAGTCATGAACATATGTTTTTGGACCTAAAAATAAGGAGATGGAAATAATGGCAATATTGTAAATATATGCTAAAATGAAAGATCATGGGTTCGGCCATGGAGTATCCATGAACCATGTTAGTGGGTTATTTATTAGCCTAAGCATGTTTTAAATGAATGAAATGGACAGCCATAGATAAAACAATGGCAAGGATGTAAATATGGGAAAAAAATGATAGATCATGGGTTCGGCCATGGTGTATGGCTGAACCACATGAGGAATGTATTTGGTGGACTTAGGGTTTTTAAAGTGGTCTACTTGTATATGATGGGTTAGATCAAAAGAGGGACAAATTCAAGTGGGTGAGGTTCGGCCATGTTGTATGGCCGAACCCCACAAGGTTGTGTTTATGGACTTAGACCTAATGTTAAATCAAATGGAATATGGGATTTACTTGTTGATATGTAACAAGGTGATGGGACCTCATAAACGGTGCGCAATCGTGAGCGGTTACTGGTTTAAGAAGCAACGACACTTTAGTGGTCTTTGGTAGGATTCTACCTTTTTGAAATCATGGCTTTATGTATGATGGTTTTTATTTTATTTTGATGAATTTATGTTGTAAAAGAATGGTTCCAAATGTGACTTTTATTGCTATGTTTATAATATAAAATAGCATGTGTTTCATTAGCATCTCATGCATGGCATGGGGAGAAGGATATGTAACCGGAGGGGCCACACTCCGTCGGGGCGTCCGAAAGACCTATGTGGGGGTACCTTGATGATGAGAATCCCATCAAGAGGTTATATGTACTTGTGATGGGTGGGACTCATTGCATTTGACATCATGACATGGCATTGTTTTATATGGTTTTGACATTATGTTATTATATATGATTTGTACGAACCATGTGTAGACCCTAAATGAAATACCTACTGGGCGCATTGTTCTAACGCCCTACTTCTACCCTAGTGGATGACACAGGAAAGGAAAGGGACGATGAACGTGATCGAAGCCAAGCATAGGAGCTTGGATATGTGATTGGATTATATTTATTTATGTTACTCATAGACTTGTAATTTGAGTAGCTAGATTTCGGGCATGTAATAACTTAGATAATTTTGCTATGGTTTGAATGGTTTGTAGGATATTTAAGTTAAGTTTAATTATGGTTAAAGACTTGAAGTACTTTGCTATCTAGAAAGGAATAGATTTAGGTTTTATTATGATTCGCAGTTACATTTTAATTCCACAAGTTAATTTATTACGTATGAACCATTTTCTTGGACTTAGTCCATGCACACATAGGGTTGGCCAGTTATGGGTCGGACCTTAGAAGTCCGGACCTAATTCACGTCGTGACGTCCCACTCTTTATCTCATGCTTTAGTTTTTAACAAAAAAAAAAATAGACTCTAATTTTCGGAAAGCGAGTGAAAAGGGGCGAGGTGTTATAGAGAGTGGGTATTGGATAGTTGATAGTGGACAGTGGGTAGTGGACAGCGGTTAACTGGCTGATTTTAAAAATGAAATATTTATATGATTTTCCATATGATTAAGTTAAATTGGAATGATGAAGGGAATGGTTTAAATCAATTGGAATAATTAATTTGATTATTTTATGGAATTTATTTAAGGTAAAAAGATTCCGCAACCGGGGGCGCGACCGGTGAGCGATTTTTGGACGAAAACGCAAGGACACGATATTTGGTCGTTGGTAGGATTCCTAGCTTATTGAAAACCATGGAATATGTATATGTGATGTTCTTCCTTGTATGTTAATTTTGGTATCAAAGTACTATATCTCAACTATGGGAGTTTTAATGTTATGATGTTTATTATTACATAGCATGTTTGCACTTGCATCTCATGCATGGCATGGGAGGGATCAAATGAGGGGAGTCCACGCTCCATTCGGATTTCCGATAAACACCCGTGGGGAGGAATCCACACTGATTCTAATGGATGTATGATTGAATTGTAACCGGAGTCCATGCTCCATTTGGTGGGACCGATAAGGCATTCGTAGGGAGAGATTTACTGTGTTTGAAATGTAACCGGAGTCCACGCTCCGTTCGATGGGACCGATAAGGCATTCGTGGGGAGTCATGACAATACCTTGATGGGGATTATCCATCAGAGGAATACTATGTGATTGTGATATGATTGATGGGTGGGATTCATGGCATATGACACTCATGGCATGGCATTGACTTGCATGGTTCTGATATTATATATATCTATGTGATTTTATACTAACCCATGTGTTTGACCCTACTCGGAGTACCTACTGGGCGCGTTGTCTAACGCCCTACTTCTACCTTAGATGATGACACAGGAAATGGATGGAGCGAAGGACGCGATCGGAACCAAGCTTAGGAGCTTGGATAATCTAGTTTCATTTTATTTAAGTTTTTATTTTGGACATGTAATTTGAGTAATTAGCATGTTGGGACTGTAATAACTTAGACTATTGCTATGGTTTGGGTATTAATTTTGGACATTTTAACTTAAGGAAATTATTATTAGTGATAGACTTCCTTGCTATTTAAAATTGGATAGGATAGACCTCTATTATAATTCCGCATTATGTTTATTTCCGCATGTTTAGCCTTAGTACGTGCGAACCATTTTAGTGAACTTAGTCCACGCACACGTATGGTTGGCCACACAAAGGCCGAGCTTTGGAAGCTCGGACTTAGCTCACGTCGTGACGTCCCATTCTCTATTACTCTTTATTTTTAAAAAAATAGACTCTGATTTTCAGCGAGTGAAAAAGGACGGGGCATTTACAATTTTCGTCCCCCAGTTCGATCAGCTCAGTCACAAGCATCCAGGGTACACAACCAGACAGGACGGGCACCCATTCCGACAGGATCTGGATGGCTATATACTTTAGTTCATCCTCCAAAGACGGTGGATCACTCGGTGATTCAAGGTATGACAGTAGTTGATAGTTCTTATGCTTTTACGTTATTTGATTTAGGAGCATCCCAATCTTTTATATCTGCTACTGGTATCTTAGTACAACAACTATCCATTGCACTCACTATTATATCCCCTACTGGAGACACATCACTGGATTAAATCTGCACCTCCGTAGATATTGAACGTACTGAGTTCAGATTTAAATTCAACTATTTGGTACTAGAGATGACAGAATACGACATCATATTTGGCATGGACTGGTTGGCTACCTTTTAGGCTGGCATTGACTGTCACCTTCGCAAAGTGATATTCTGGTCACCCGAGGGAAAACGATTTATAGTACATGCCAACAGACAGAGCATTCCTATGACCAGGAGATTACATGAAGAAATGAACCATGTCGTACTAAACAGTATCAGACTAGACAAGATGCCGGTGGCTGAACTACCTGCTATAGTGAAAGACTACGCATGGGTATTTCCAAAAGGACTCCCTGGTTTGCCTCCAAAATGGGAGATTGATTTCGAGATTAAGCATTATCCTGGCACTACTCCTTTATCATTGTCTCATTACCGTATGGCCGCTGCAGAAATGTCGAGCTGAATAAACAAATTGATCAGTTGCTCAGACTGGGATTCATCCGGCACAACACCTCATCCTGGGGAGCACCGGTATTGTTCGTGAAGAAGAAAAATGGTACTCTTCAAATGTCTGTGGATTATAGGAAGTTGAATCAACTGACTGTCATGAATAAGTACCCTCTTCCCAAAATTGATGATATGTTCAATCAACTCAGAGGCTCCAGCCATTTCTCCAAGATTGATCTTATGTCAGGCTACCATCAATTCCTTGTAAGGGATGAGGACATAGAAAAGTCGACGTTCAGAACTCAGTGTGGACTGTACGAATATGTGGTCATGCCTTTTGGACTCACCAATGCACCAGCCGTGTTCATGGATCTGATGAACAAAATATTCCGTCCTTATCTAGATAAGTTCATAATTGTCTTCATTGACGATGTTCTAGTTTATTCCACCAGTTAGGGGGAGCATGTTGAGCATCTGAGGATAGTCCTGGACACACTAAAGAAGAATCAGTTATATGCCAAAGCAAGTAAGTGCGATTTCTGGTCATCTGAGGTCAACTTCTTGGGGCACGTCATATCAGTAGGAGGAATAGCTATGGACCTGGCCAAAGTGGCAGCGGTTAGAGACTGGAAACCTCAGAGGAATGTGACCAAAATCCTCAACTTTCTGGGACTGGCTGGCTACTATCGGAAATTTATTATGGACTTCTCCAAGATTGCGGCTCCACTCATCCTACTAACTAAGAAATGAGTCAAATTTGAATGGTCTGACGTGTGCAATCGAAGGTTTGAGGATCTAAATCAGAAGCTTGTCACTACTCCCATTCTGATTTTACCGGAGAGAGGCAAGGGATATGAAGTATACTGTGATGCTTCAGGAGAAGGACTTGTGTACTCTCTCACTCAAAGTCATCATGTGGTGGCATATGGTTCAAGGCAACTGAAAATCCATGAACGTAATTATCCCACTCATGATCTGGAACTAGCTGCAGTGGTCTTCACTCACAAAAGCTGGAGAAACTATCTATATGGTGAGAAATTTGAGATGTTTTCAGACCATAAGAGCGTAAAATATCTGATTGATCAAAAGGAGCTCAATTTGAGACAGCGCAGATGGATGGAGTACCTGCAAGACTATGAATTTGCACTACAATATCACCCTGGCAAGGCAAACAAACTGGTGGATGCCCTCACTCGCATTTCACTTGCAACGGTGGCCAGTCTGATTATGAAAGAATGGGAAATGCTGACGACCATTCAAGAGTTCAATTTGCACATCAAAAATCGTGGGAGCATGTATAATTTGATGGTACAGTCTAGTATGGTTTCCAAGATTGAACAAGAGCAGCGGACAAGTCCTGAAGTAGCAAAATTTGGACCAAGATGTCAATTGGAGAGTTCATACTATAACGTCCTGCCCTTTTCCATCACTTAATGATAATTACCTTAAGTTATAATGTCCAAAATTAAAATCCAAACTATAGCAAATAGTCTAAGTTATTACAGTCCCAAATACTAGCTACTCAAATTACATTGTCCATGAAAAAACTTAAATCAAATGAAACTAGATTATCCAAGCTTCTATTATCATTAAGTGATGGACTTCCTTTCTAATTAAAATTGGATAGGATAGGACTCTATATAATTCCTCATTATGTTTAATTCCACACGCTTAACCTAATCGCGTGTGAACCGTTCTCGTGGACTTAGTCCACGCTCACGCTTGGTTGGCCAGTTAAGGGCCGGGCTTTGGAAGCTCGGACTTAGCTTGCATCATGACGTCCCGCTCTGTCTCTGTCTTTTATTTAAACAAAAAAAAAAAATAGACTCTGATTTTCGGCGAGTGAAAAAGGGCGAGGCGTTACAGCTGGTATCAGAGCGAAACCTGAAGGATGAATCTTTCGAAGTAAGATTAAGACGGTATCATGTCTCACTGACAAGATAAGAATCCCAACTGACCGACTCTTCGGAGTCCACTGCATGGGGACTGGATTAATTTACTTTGTTAGACTCAGACTGAAAGATTCAATCTGAGAGCAACGCTTGATGAAAAAAGAATAGCAAGGGAAGGACAGTCACTATAAAATGGATTTACCAAACATAGCACATTAGGACATATTTTCCAGAAAAAGAGAAACATCCGGATTTTTCCCCCAACATTGAGAAACACCACTTGATACATAGGAAAGTTTCCCCGAAAACAAGAAAACAACAGGATTTCCCCAAATTGAGAAACAGTGATGGATTTATCAAACATAGCAAAATAGGAGATATTTCCCCGATTTCCCCAAATTGAGAAACAACACTTGATACTTAGAAAGTTTCCCCAAAAACAAAGAAATACAAAGGTGTTTATTTGGAAATTTCCCCAAAATACGTAAACACGAAACTTTACAAAAGAACTAAGTCAACGATGTTTCATTGACTTAGGAAAATGCCTTCGAGAAGAAGACATACACAACAGGACCAACAACAAAAAGAAGAACATAACGGAGAGGGTCAGGACAATGCAAACATTCCTAAAGTACCTCCTGAACTATAGAACCTAGTACAAGCAATAGTCATTTCCATTCTACAGCAACTCTTGAGCGGAAATGTGGACACAACCTCTAATGGAACACAGGACCGAAAAGGTCGGGGTGCGGGAAATACTTTTCGCCCTCATAAGAGATGCAAACCCAACTTTGGGAGACCTTCAGCCTCTACTGGTTCCACTGGAACTTTCTATTTCCAGTGTGGTCAACAGGGCCATTTCAAAAGAGAGTGTCCATAGAACGATAGATCTTCTCACTTTAGGGGTTCTTTCTGTGGTCCAGCTCAACCAGCTCAGTCACAAGGATCTAGAGCACATGACCAGACAGGACGGGCACCTACTCCGACAGGATCAGGACGACTGAATACTTTGTTTTCTCCTCCAGAGACAGTGGATCATTCGGTGATTCAAGGTATGGCAATAGTTTGTAGTTCATATGCTTATGCGTTATTTGATCTACTGCTTTCACATCTGTTACTAGCACTTTAGTACAACAAATGCCCACTGTACTTACTATAGTATCCCCTATTGGTAGACGATGACGAATTGGTGGGTATATCGATCCCAAGATAGATACAGTGGCCCCATGGAAAATATGACGGTTCTATGGATAGATATCATCTTCCCATGGATGAGAGCTTCAATGGTGGTTTGGGTTGATGCCAGACATTGGCATTATGGTAGACGTATTGGTAGTGTGAGGACATTTTGGTCACATAAGTTGACATATTGGTCTTATAATAGACATTTTGATTCCATAGTTGACGCATTGGTCGTATGTTAGACCTGTTAGTCTTACGAAGGTATTAGTTATGCCCATGAATGGATTATACCCATAGGGGGGCTATATTCATGGATCTGATAAACAAAATCTTTCGTCCTTATTTGGATAAGTTTGTAATTATTTTCATTAACGATACCTCGATTTATCCCACGGGTGGAGCAAGCAGAACATTTAAGGATAGCCTTGGACACCCTAAAGAAAAATCAATGAATGCCAAAGCAAACAAGTGCCAGTTCTGGCTATCTGAGGCCAATTTCTTAGGACATGTCACATCAATGGAGGGAATAGCCGTGGACCCAGCTAAAGTGGCAGCAGTTAGAGAATGGAAAGCACCGAAGAATGTGAACGAAATCCGTAGCTTTTTGGGATTGGCTGGTTACTATAGGAAGTTTATCATGGACTTCTCCAAGATTGCATCTCCACTTACCCGACTCACTCAGAAAGGAGTCAAGTTTGAATGGTCGGATGTATGCAACCAAAGACTCGAGGAACTAAAGGAGAGGCTTACAACTGCTCCTATTTTAATTTTGCCGAAAAGGGGCAAGGGATATGAAGTATATTGTGATGCTTCAGGAGAGGGACTTGGGTGTTTTCTCACTCAAAGTCAACATGTGGTGGCTTATGGTTCAAGACAGTTGAAGATTCATGAATGCCACTATCCCACGCATGATCTGGATATAGCTGCAGTGGTCTTCGCTCTCAAAAGCTGGAGTCACTATCTTTATGGCGAGAAGTTTGAGGTGTTTTCAGATCACAAAAGTCTGAAATATTTGTTTGATTAGGAGGAACTCAACATGAGACAGTGTAGATGGATGGAATATCTACAAAATTATGAGTTTGCGCTTCGATATCATCCTGGCAAAGCAAACAAAGTGGCGGATGCCCTCAGCCGCATGTCACATGCAACAGTGGCCAGTTTGATCAGGAAGGAATGGGAGATGCTGAATACCATTCGAGAATTCAACTTGTATATCAAGAACCATGGGAGTATGTATAATCTGATCATGCAGTCCAACATGGTCTCCAAGATTGAACAGGAGCAACGGACAGATCCGGAAGTGGAGAAGATATGGGCTAAGATGTCTACTGGTGAGGTTATACCGGAATGGGAGTTACGACCGGTACAGGGTCTTGTATTCAGATGTAGGACATATGTGACTAAGAGCTGCAGAAGAGAGTTATTGATCGAGGTACACCAAACCAAACTCTTTATTCTGTAACACCCCGGATTTTCAAGTTATGAATATAGATAGAAATTGTCCATTTAATTTGTAAATTAATGGAGATGGACCTTAGATGGGGAAGGAGTTGGGTCAATTGCCCAATTAAGAATCAACGGATTATGGATAAAGTTCAATTGAAATAAATGGGTAAGATTTATTTAATTGGGTCAAGGTAGTCAATTGGGTCAAATGCCCAATTGGAACCCAATGGGTCATGGTTGACTTGGTTGACCACCAAATGAGTTCAAGTTCAATTAAGGTATGGCTGAATTAAATTGGATTGAGTTCAAAATGGAATCAAGGAATTGAGATGATTTTAAGTGAGTTAAATGGAGTTGAATTAAAGATATGAGTTGAGTTAAAGACATGAGTTGAATGGGAAGTTAATGGGACTTTCATTTTAAGTGAGTGGAGTGGGAAGATGGAGAGTTACATCTCATGAGACCAAACTCAAAATGGACACACGTTGGAAAAGGTGGGAGTTTCATCTCATGGGATGAAACTCCAAAAGGAATATTAATGAGAAGGTGAAAGGTTTTTGTTGTTACACAAAGTTTATCCATGCATACACGTTGGAGAGATGGGAGTTTCATCTCATGGGATGAAACTCCAAAGGGATCACTATGAGGAAGTTGAATGGTTTTGTTGTTACACAAGGTAACCATGGCTACACGTTGGAAGATGGAGGGGTGTTCCATCTCAAGTGGTGTCTTGGCCAAGCCAAGGGACACTTGGGAAGACACCATCATTATGAGGAAGTTGGAGGGTTTTGGTTGTTACACAAAGTCATCCAAGGCTACACGTTGGGGGATGGAGGGTTTCCATCTCATGATGGAAACCCAAGGGGCATTAGATTGGGAGTTTCATCTCATGGGATGAAACCCCCAAAGTAAGTACCAATGGGGAGGTGAAGAGTCATGGGAGTTACAAAAGGGGTATCAACCAAAGGATACCACCCTTGGCCGAACTACATTGGGTAGCAAAGAGAATTCTTTGCTTTATCTCACTCTCTCCCTCTCACTCAAGGCCGACCACTCTCAAAGACAAAGGAGGAAGGACTTAGAGTTTTCTATCTCAAGCTCCTCTCCCTCTTTCAAACCTATACCTTTTGGCCGAACCACTCCTAGAGATTTTATCAAGATCAATCTCAGCCAAGGATCAAGAAGGAAGGAAGAAGAGGCTGAGGAAGGAAAGGAGCAAGAAGGAGTGAAAGAAACCGGAGGAGTCGCGGAATCGGTAAGTACTTGATAAGATTGCATAAGTAAGAAAAGATGGTCAAGGACATGGAATGGCCGAACCCTAATCTTGTTATGGCTAAGGACCTCTTGCATGAACCATATAAGGATTATGATCATGGATCATGGGTTGGCCTTGCATGGCCAAACCCTAATTGTGATGGATATATGGAAAGGACCTCATGCATGTTTAAGACAAGGTATATGATCAAGATCATGATTTGGCCTTTGTATGGCCAAACCCTAGATTTCTATGTATATGGATCATGAGAGCTAAAAAAGATTTGGATGAGGCTCGGCCATGATGTATGGCCGAACCCCATCAAAGGAAATAATCATAAGTAAATGATTTTAAGAGAAGATGATGAACCATAGGGTTCGGCCATGGTGTATGGCCAAACCCCATGGAACGTTATTAATAATTTTAAAAGGTTTTATATGGATTTATGTTGGTGACTTTAAAGGGTTCTAAAGGAGGGAAACAATGGAGTAATGCTAATCATTTTAAATGGTCTCAAAGGTGGTAAATGGTGAAGAACCATAGACCATGGGTTCGGCCATGTGTATGGCCGAACCCCATGGAGAGATATTGATGGACTTAGGTATTTTTGGACCATGAAAATGATGGGGAAATATTGGTAATGTAATGGGTTTTAAATATGGTAGAGGATGGTCTAAAATGATGGACCTAAGGGTATGATTAAACCCCCCATGGAGGGACTCTAATTTTCGGCGAGTGAAAAAGGGCGGGGCGTTACATATTCATCCGGGCAGCACCAAGATGTATCATGACCTGAAAAGACACTATTGGTGGCATGGACTCAAGAGGGATGTGGCAGAGTTTGCTGCTCACTGCCTAACTTGTCAGCAGGTTAAGATTGAACATCAGAAGCCACCAGGGTTACTCAAGCTCTTACCAGTGCCGGAGTGGAAATGGGAACATATCTCCATGGATTTTGTGACAGGGTTGCCAAGGTCATCAAAAGGCAACGATGCAATATGGGTCGTGGTAGATCGATCAACCAAGTTCGCACACTTTCTTCCTATCAAGATGACAGATTCATCTGAGACTTTGGGTCGACGGTACATCAGGCATATCATCAGACTACATGGTATTCCCCAGCCTATTATGTACGACAGAGATGGCCGATTCACCGGCAGAGTGTCGCAGAGCATGCAGTCGGCTATGGGGACATATCTATTGACTAGCACAACATTCCATCCACAGACTGATGGACAGTCGGAGATGACGATACAGACATTGGAGGATATGCTGAGAGCATGTATGCTAGACTTCAAGGGTAGATGGGAGGATCACTTACCGCTGGTGGAGTTCTCTTACAACAACAGTTACCAGGCAAGCCTCCAGATGGCTCCATTCGAGCCCTTGTATGATAGACCATGTAGATCACCAGTGTGCTGGATAGAGACCGGTGAGCCTACACTTATTGGACCCGAGCTAGTTGCAGAGACTACAACACAGATTAAGTTGATACGACAGCACCTACTTGCTGCACAGAGTCGTCAGAAGAGCTACGCCACGAATGGGACACATGCGATTCGGGAAGAAAGGGAAAATGTCACCTAGATTTGTGGGCATTTCCAATCCTAAAGAGGGTGGGGGAGGTGGCTTATTAATGGACACTTACTCCACAGTTGTCATCTTTGCATGATGTGTTCCATGTCTCCATGTTGAGGAAATACGACCCTGATTCTTCACACGTGTTGAACGTACAAGATGTTGATGTACAAAGCGACGTGACCTATGTGGAGAACCGGTCAGAACGATCAGGAAGGAACAGAGAGTACTACGGAACCGAGTCATTCAGCTCTTCAAGGTGGTATGGGATCGACATGGTAATGAGGAAGCCACTTGGGCACTTGAATCGGAAATGAGAACAACTCACCCTGAGCTATTTATGTATTTTGTTTGAAACCCTACTTCGCTCGATTTTCGGGACGAAAATTTCAAAAGAGGGTAATATTGTAACACCCTGGATTTTCATTCATGAATATATATGGAAATTGTCCATTTAATTTGTGAATTAATGGAATTTGAAATTAAATAATGGAGATGGACCTTTGATGGGTAAGGAGTTGGGTCAATTGCCAAATTAAAACCCAAGAGGTTATGGATAAGGTTTAACTGAAATAAATGGGTAAGATTAATTTAATTGGATCAAAATACACAATTAAGATTCAAGTGTAGGTCCACCTCATCAAGTGAGGTGGCATGTAAATGAAATGGCTAAGTGGGACCCTAAATACCATGTGGTTCATGGTCGGCTAACCCATGGTTGACTTGGTCAACAATGGGTGAGTTCAAATTGAGTTGAGTTGATGAATGAGTTCAATTAAGTTCAAAGGAATTGAGTTGTGGCTGAGTTGAATTGACTTGAGTGATTAATGAGTCCAAATTGAGTTGAGTTGAGGGGAATTAAATAAATGAGTTCAATGAGAAGATGGAGGGTTTCCATTTCATGGAGGAAACCCAAGGGGCACACGATGGAAGGAAAGAGGTGCCTTAGCCAAGCCAAGGGACACCTTGGTTGAATACAACCTTAATGAGGGAAGATGGAAGTTTCCATCTAACGGGATGAAACCCAAAAGGCACAAACCCAAGGGATACACGTTGGGAAGGCAAGGGGTGCCTTGGTTAAGCCAAGGGACACCTTGGTTAAGATGGAACCATTATGAGGAAGTGAAAGGGTGTGAGATGTTACTTAAAAGACACCAACCAAGGGGCATCACGCCCCTTGGCCGAATTCTCTATTGTGAGCAAAGAGTTTCTCACCTCTCTCAAGTTCTCCTTTGGCCGACCCTCTCACAAGACAACAAAACACTTTAAGAGTTTTCTCCCATTCTCTCATCCTCTCTCTCTCTTAAACCTTGTCCTTGGCCGAACCCACTCTTAGGGATTTCATCTTAATCAAGCACCACTCTTTGGCCGAAGAGCACGGAGAAAAAAGAAAGACTAAGGAAGGAAAAGATCGGAGAAGCAAGGCGGAACGAAAGAAAATGGAGGAGTATCGGAATCGATATGTATGGTTATTAATTAAAGGGAGGAACATTCCATATAGATTGAAAAATGGTTGGCCAAAATGTTAGAGGCCATGGATTTAAGATCCATTCAAAGAAAGACAAAATGAGGCTCGGCCATGTTGTATGGCCGAACCCCATCAAATTATCTAATCATAGATATGTAGATTTGAGAGGAAATGAAGAACCATAGGGTTCAGCCATGTTGTATGGCCGAACCCCATGGAAGAATATTATTGGTTTTAATGGGTTTTAAAGGATGAAATGATGAAAGAATGTTAATGATTTTAAATGGGTTTTAAATGTTGTTAATGATGATTTAAAAATGAGGAGATGATGAAGAACCATGGATCATGGGTTCGGCCATGTTGTATGGCCGAACCCCATGGAACAAATGTTGATGGATTTTGGGTTTTAAAATGATGGACCTAAGTGTATGATTAACCCCCTTGGAAGGACTTTGTTTATGGGTCTAATATTTGTAAGTGATTTAAGAAAGGAAGAATGAAAATGAAACATCATGGGTTCGGCCATGTTGTATGGCCGAACCCCATGAATCATTATGATGGGTCATGTGGTGGATCTATGCATGTTTAAGTGATTAAAAGATCAAGCTAAGAAATGAGGGTTAAAATGGAAAGAAGATAGAATGAAGAACCATGGGTTCGGCCATGAACCCCATGGATAATATTTTATGTACTTGGTGTTCTTATGTGATTGGATTAATAAATCAAAGGATAGAATGATGCTTGACCCATAGTGATTAAAGGATTAAAAAGGGACCAAAACAAAGAGAGTGAGGTTCGGCCATGTCGTATGGCCGAACCCCACTAAGACATTTTGTGGACTTCAACATGGTTCAGCCCCAAGGTATGATGGAAACCTCTTAGGGGACTTAACCGGATAAAAGACTATGATGGTAAAGGGAGATGAACCTAGGTTGATGTAGGGGTTGATGGAATTAAATGGATCACCAAATTGATGTATGTATATTTGTTAAATGTAATAAGGTAACGAGATTTCACAAACGGTGTACGATCGGCTTGACGAGATCGGTGATCGATTTTTGGACGGAGACACAAGGACCCGATATTTGGACGTTGGTAGGATTCCTACCTTATTGAAAATCATGGAATATGTATATGTGATGATTTTACTTCATGTTTTGATGATTTATTTTGGTATCAAATGATATGTTTCAACTATGGGATTTGAATGCTATGATGTTTATTATTTTATAGCATGTTTGCACTTGCATCTCATGCATGGCATGGAAGGGATCAAATGAGGGGAGTCCACGCTCCATTCAAATTTCCGATAAACAATCGTGGGGAGGAATCCACACTGATTCCAATGGATGTATGATTGAATTGTAACCGGAGTCCAAGTTCCGTTCGGTATGGCTGATAAGGTATTCGCGGGGAGTCATGACAATACCTTGATGTGGATTATCCATCAAGAGGAATACTATATGATTGTGATATGGATGATGGGTGGGACTCATGGCATATGACACCCATGGCATGGCATTGACTTGCATGGTTTTGATCTTATGTATATCTATGTGATTTTTATACTAACCCATGTGTTGAGTACCTATTGAGCTCGTTGTCTAACGCCCTACTTCTACCTTAGATGATGACACAGGAAATGGACGGAACGATGGACGCGATCGGAGCCAAGCTTAGAACCTTGGATGCGATAGATCTATTTTATTTAAGTTTTTATCTTGGACATGTAATTTGAGTAATTAGTTCGTTGGGACTGTAATAACTTAGACTATTTGCTATGGTTTGGTTTGTTAATTTTGGACATTTTAACTTAAAGTAATTATCATTAAGTGATGGACTTCTTTGCTATTTAAAAATTGGTAGAATAGAACTCTATTATAATTCCGCATTATGCTTAATTCTCCAAGTAACCTTATCACGTGTGAACCATTCTCGTGGACTTGGTCCACGCACACATATGGTTGGCCAGTTAAAGGTCGGGCTTTGGAAGCTCGGACTTAGCTCACGTCGTGACGTCCCGCTCTCTCTCACTCTTTTATTTCAAAAAAAAAAAATTAGACTTTGATTTTCGGCTAGTGAAAAGGGTGGGCCGTTACACATACTAAAATGGGAATTACGACCTCGACAAGGTCTCTTATTCCGAGGCAGGACATATGTACCTCAAGGCTGCAGGAGAGAGTTATTGATAGAAGCTCATCAATCAAAGCTCTCCATCCATCTGGGTAGCACCAAAATGTACCATGATCTGGAAAGGCATTATTGGTGGCATGGACTCAAAAGAGACGTGGCTGACTTTGTCTCTCACTGCCTTACTTGTCAACAAGTCAAGATAGAACATCAGAAGCCGCCTGGGCTGCTCAAACCCCTACCCGTACCCGAATGGAAGTGGGAAAACATTGCCATGGACTTTGTGACAGGACTGCCAAGGTCTTCAAAGGGTAATGATGCAATCTGGATTATAGTGGACCGTCTGACCAAGTCTGCACATTTTCTCCCTATCAAGACGAAAGACTCGTCTGAGACCTTTGCGACTGCGGTATATCAGGGACATCATCAGGCTACATGGTATACCCAGGACTATTGTGTCCGACAGAGATGGCAGATTCATTGGCAGGGTGTGGCAGAACATGCAGTTGGTTATCGGGACAAATTTGTTATAAAACATAACTTTCCATCCACAAACCGACGGTCAGTCAGAACGAACAATACCAACATTGGAGTATATACTGAGAGCCTACATGCTATATTTCAAGGGCAGTTGGGAAGATCACTTGCCACTGGTCGAGTTCTCATACAACAACAGTTACAAGGCAAGCCTCAAGATGGCTCCATTTGAGGCATTGTACGGTAGACCCTACAGATCTCCAGTGTGTTGGACAGAGATCGGTGAGCTTGCTTTTATTGGAACTGATCTACTTGCAGAGACCATAGAACAGATCAAGGTGATACGACAGCATCTGCTCACGGCACAGAGTCGTCAGAAGAGTTACGCTGACAGAAGAAGAAGACCTCTAGAGTTTAAAGTGGGAGACCTAGTATTCTTGAAGGTCTAGCCACAAAAAGGACACATGAGGTTTACAAAGAAAGGGAAGTTGTCACCCAAATTTGTGGGACCTTTCCCAATCCATGAGAAGGTGGGGGAAGTGGCCTATCATTTGATACTCCCTTCACAGTTGTCAGGGCTACACGATGTATTCCATGTTTCCATGCTGACGAAGTACAACCCTGTCCCATCACACATGCTAAATGTACAAGATATAAGTGTAAAGCGACATATTTTACGTCGAGAGACCTATTCGAATAATTGATACGGAGCAAAGGGTGTTACGGAACAAAGCGATTCTATTCGTCAAAGTGGTATGGAACCAATATGGTAATGAAGAAGCCACTTGGGAACTGGAGTCAGAAATGAGAGTAGCTCATCCTGAACTATTTGTATGATTTGTTTGTGTAACGCCCCGCCCTTTTTCACCCATTTTCCGAAAATCAGAGTCTATTTTTTTTTTTTGAAATAGAAGGGTGAGAGAGGGCGTGGACGCCACGACGCGAGTTAAGTCCGAGCTTCTAAAGCCCGACCCTTAACTGGCCAACCCCACGCGTGGGCGAAACTAAGTCCACGAGAACGGTTCACGCGTAGGAAGTAAGCTCGAGGATTATAATTATTGCGGAACATGATAATAGAGTCTATCCTACCGGTTTTTAGATAGAAGGGAAGATACAACATTGAATTACCAAAATGCCCCTAAGTTTATAATTATATCACAAAATGTAATCGTCCATAAGTAACGTCCAAACCATCGCAAGAATGTAAACTTATACAACCCGACAAGCTAAGTTACTTTCAAATTACATCTCCAAAATGTAAATGTAAATAAAACTAAGACTGCACTGCCCAAGCTCCTAAGCTTGGCTCCTGTCATGTCCACCGCTTCCGCCATCCCCTGCGTCATCAGCTAGAGTAGAAGTAGGGCGTTAGTCAACGCGCCCAGTAGGACTCCGAGTAGGGCTAGCACATGGATTAGTGATAACACATATATCGATAAAATAACATATAACAAAATAAGCATGTGATGAATGTTATGCCATGGGTGCCTATGTCATATGTCCCACCCATCGTCCGTATGATCATACAATGTATCGTCCCCATGTTTGCTTCTCGGTCGCCCCGACGGAGCATGGACTCCGGTTATAGCCCTCAGGCTATCCCCATGTCTGATTCTCGGTCGCCCCGATGGAGCATGGACTCCGGTTATAGCCCTCAGGCTATCTCCATGTCTGATTCTCGGTCACCCCGACGGAGCATGGACTCCGGTTTCATTATTTTCCCGCCCATACCATGTATGAGATGTACGTGCATTATGCTATATAGTATATAGATAAACCATAATTTTGATATACCATACATAGCCATATAATGCATAATATTAAAATATAATCCATATGATTCATAACTTAAAAACACATCATAAGATAAATCATAATCATAAATCCATCATAAGCCAAATCAAAATAATTTAAAACACCATCACATATCCATCGCTTACAAAAAGGTAGGAATCCTACCGAATACCGTGTCGCGTTCTGTTACGCTTTCCGTTCGATAATCCGGTCGTCGATCGCGTACCGTTTGCAACTTCCGATACCTTATTACATTTACCGAATTAGTCCATACGTTATCCATGATTAGGTTCCTAACAAATCATAACCCTAGGTCCATTCAATGATCTTTAAATACATTATAAGTTTATCGAAAATCGGCCCTTAACTTGGCCCATTATCCATTGGTTTAATCACATACATAAATTCGATTTTGACCATTTCGAATATTCAAATGAGCGAGCCTAAACACAGCATCTATACGTTTCTTTTCATCTTTCATATTGCATCGAATTTTTACATCTAATTCACATAGGGTTAGGCCGTGTACCATGGCCGAACCCATGGTTCCTCAGTGTGGCTAATAATTACCATTTTGCCATTTTCTCTTCCATGATAAATCATTCACCCACTTATGTCTATTTTAAGTCTAGATTTTATCCATAACTTAGACCTATTTATGATTCCATAACATATCCCAAAATCAGCCACCTATTATTTAATTTTTGCAAAACATTTCACCCTATATAACCTTTCACATTTGGCCCTAAAGGTGGCCCATAATCATGACCTCCAAATGGGTCATGGGTTCGGCCATACACCATGGCCGAACCCATGATGCCTATTTTCCATTCCCTTGGGTTCATTTTACTCTCTTAAATCCAATCTCCAATGAATTTAATTTATCCATTCAAGTCCCCATTTTCATTCCATTTAAAACCTCACATATCATTTTTATAAATCCATTACAATCTAGCATTCTTCTACATCATTTCCATTTATTAAAACCACTAATCACTACCCTAAGGTTCACCTTTATGGATGCCATTTTCAAAGACTAAGTTTTGTCCCAAAAATAATCCAATTTAAAATCACTAATCTTCATTTGTTTTGGCCCTTTAAAAACCATATCATACACTTTGTAAATCCATTTAAATTTACCCTTTACTTACCCAAATTTCCATTCGCTTAACCATATGTACAAATCATAATTTAGTCCACAAATGACCTAAAAACATTGGTCATGGGTTCGGCCATACACCATGGCCGAACCCATGATGTCTTTCCCTCATTTTAACTTGGTCCTTTATCACATTTAGGTCCATTAAAAGGTCCCTCCATGAGGGGATCTCATCATACACTTAGATCACTTCTTTTCAATCAACACTAACTACACTTAAAGTCTATTAAAAACACCAACATTTCCTCATGATTTTCTTATCCTAACACTCCTTTAAAATCACCCATTTTTAATCATTTGAAATCTAACTTTCATTAACCACTCTCCTTACTACCATTCTTATAAACACTAAAATTCAAATCACTAGTGTTTTCTCATTTACAAACCTAAGTCTCATTAACCATTCTTCAAAATTTTAAACCTTAACATCTTAATAAATTCATCACCATTATTCACCATGGGGTTCGGCCATGCTACATGGCCGAACCCTATGGTCATCCATTCATTCCATTCTATGCCTTTCAAGGCCATGAAAGATCACCCATATTTTCATGAAATTTCCTTATTCAAAACCTCTTAAAATTTATCAACTTTTAATCATTTTAACATCTTGAAATCCTCATAAAACCATTGATCATTCTCCATACTTTTAGACCTTCAAACCCTAATTAAAAATCATCCAACATTGGCCATGGGGTTCGGGGGTACTCTCAGAACTGACCCGTCGATGGATAGACCCATCGAGAGTACCAGGACCAACCCATCGGTGTACCGACATGTCGACCTGGGTTTAACAAGTTTCTGGACTCGAAACTCTCTCATTATCATTTTCCCTCAGGTCGAGACGGTCGACAAGAATGGCATATTCATAATAAGATTGTCAACCCATCTGTAAGATAGACCTGTTGAGCGTCGACCCATCGATGAGATAGACCCATCGGTAGTGATCGTTTTCTATCCGTTTGAGTTGTTATTAATGCGCAACGGTCATATCGCAACGACACTTTGTCTGTACCAACCCATCTACCAGACCGACCCATTGGTGACCTAGAGTCGGGATTTTTGTGTTTGCCTATATATTCTCCAAATCTTGATGAGTTTGGTTCGACACTTGGAGAGAGCTTTCAATAGGAAAATCCTTAGGCATTCCAACTCATCCCACCTCCTCTCCATACATTTCACATAGGTGAATCAATTAAAAATCCAATCTTTAGATTGAGATTTGAAAGAGAGGAAGGTAAACCATACTAGAATAGATATTGGTCACCCAATTTCCTATAGACTTCCCAACGATTGTGATTGTTCTACACTAGGCGCATCTTCGTCAATATACGAGATCACAATGGGAAAGAGATTCAGAAGCACATCTTCAGATTGCAAAGCTTCAAAGACAAGTGCTTCTAGCTTGATTTTGTTTTCATAAATCAATCTTGTAAAGTGGATTAAAGTGGGTTTACTCTTGAAACACTATAAAACATAGAGGGTTTACTCTAGGGACTGTACAGTGGATCATAGAGGGTGTACTGTGGAACAACTATAATAAATAGAGGGATAAGGACGTAGACCGGGGTAGGTCAAACCTTTCAAAATCTAGGGATTGGGTGAAATTCCCAGTCAATCGAGATAAGTAGAATTCATACTATATTTGTGATGGTGTAATTCCCCACATAGTGAATTAAGATAGCCGAAGGTTGGGTGAGTCCATCAGTGGATGTATGAGGGTTTACTACGAACCACTATACAACTAGTGTTGTGGGTGTTGGCCCTTATTTGTGTGATTACTCTTTCATACTGGCACACTCTTGTATCACACAACACACTTATCTTGATTAATTTATTTAATCCACTGCAAATCATTTTAATTAATCAAGAAATTTGTGAAGACCATAAAAAGTGGTGATTGTTATTCACTCCCCCTCTAGGGTCAATCTTGGGCCGTGTTCTAGCACCACCGGGAACTTTCAGATATGTTACATTGGAATTGGATCTAAGATAATCAAGACGACATTGTTTTCCAAATTTTATTAATAAAATCTAAGCCTAAAATCTATAGCTCATGTAAACTAAATAACACTGTATTCAAGTCATCCATTTAAATCATTTAAAAATATACTCATGTTTTCCTTTGAGAATTCTCAAGAAGTCAGACCTTAGTCTAAGCAGGTGCTCATCTCCGGCACTTAAATGTCGTTACACTCTTGCAAATAAGAGCCTTAGAAACCGAAGCAGAGCTTTACTTAGATCTAAATATTTCATTACATCCAACTCTCAAGCATACAATAAAATTCGAACATGAAATATAATTTCAAAATAAAATCAAATAGTCCATCACAATACATATATTATTTAATTGGAAAACCAGAGACTAATATTTCATTGCACTTAAAAATTATTAATAACATGGAGTTCAAAATTCATAACATGGAATTGAAATTATAAGAAAAATATATGGAAAATAAAACATAGAATCGAACCTAGAGAACCCTTGCAGTGCACGATTTTCCTTATTTTTCCTTTTTTTCTCTTCCTTTGATCCACACCAGCACTTGAAATCCAGAGTCCAAATTCGAAAATCAATGTTGTCCCCTATTTATTGATTCTATGGTAAGAATGGATGATTGGGATTGGTTAGGGCTTTGTGTGGATGAAGGGTGGAGATTTAAACAACTAATTGAGAGGCGGGTGGAGATTTAAACAACTAATGGAGAGGCTTGGGGAATGGGCAACTATGTTGGATCGACTAAGGTTTATGGAGAGGTGGTGTCGTGTGGATTGAGATGAAGAATGGGATATGCAAATGAGTGGAGAAAAGATAAGGCAAAAATCTCGTGGATGTGATCTAGGGTTGCTTGGAGTGAAAGTTAAAATCGAAGGTGATTTGGATTTGGATTCTAAGTGAGGTGGATGGGATTTTCATTTGTGACAAGGAGAGGATGTGCGAATGGAATGCTAGATTGTAGGAGTTGGGATCGTGTATGGGTGGAGGGAATTTAGGGATTGAGTTATGAGGGGCGCATGGAGAATTTGATTTGGAGAGGGATTCTAGGTATTGTGATCGTATGTGATAAGGATAAATTTGGGTTGAGGTGGAAACGTATATTGGCTAGATTGAAATGTGGAATGTGTATACGCATGAGGGTGCTAGATTTTTGGAATTGGAGATTGTATTGAGATATGGAATTAAAGTGGCATGGCCGTATGGGGTGGAGTGCAATTAGGAATAGGTTGTGGGCTTCATGGCTTTGGGCTTTAAAAGATATGAACTTGGACTCTAGCCTGTGGACTCTGGCTTACAATTTTTGGTGGACTTGGATATGTATACCAAAGCCTGGCTCAGTTATGAATTTCGCATGGATCATGGACTGGCATGTGTGTAGCCCAACATGAAATGAAATCTGGTTCATCGGTCTCTCCCTTCAAGTTTTACAATCTTCAATTTTTAGCGGACTTTTCTTCAATCATTAATTTTCTGGAAACTAATAATTAATCCACCACTGATCTAAAAATATTGGAATAGTTCGGACTCTCATAAATGGATCAGAACTAACCAATTTACAATTGAATTCCTAAAAGCGGTGAAATAGTAATCAGGATTCCAGATCTTCCAATTTAATCTCATAACTTGCACTTATTCCTTGTTTTAGGTTGATTTCCTGTTTTCTCCAATTTTTACCTAGAAAACTAAAATGACATTAAACACATCTAATATATACGAAAACAAGGGCTAACTAGTCCAATAAACAGGGGTAAAATAGTCATTTTTCTTGTCTCAACACTTATCAACTTGAGTCTGTAATTCACTTTGCTCTGCCGATGCCATCTTATACAGTGGTATGGAAATTTTCAACGTTCCAAGCTATAGATTTATCACAAACTCTTTCTCTAGGTGTGCAAGTAGTCCACTAATCTGATTTCGAAAAACATCCACAAACTCACACACCACCTAAGGCATTGTAATAACCCAACCCTTAATTAGAAAAATGACAAAATTTTAGGACCGTTAACTCGGCTTTGTAACCAATTAACATGATATGGTATGGAGAGAGCTTCCATAAAAGGCATTCTATGACCCAACCAGAGCTCCTTTACTCAGTGATTTAGCCCGACAAAGATCGGAGGGTATTTTGGACATTCACAAATGTTTGTTGTTTTACATAAAATTCATGAATGGTGTCTTGAAAACTTCTTGAGTGTGAAAGACCACTCTTCTGATATATTCAGACCTTGAAATTCACACACATATTATGCTTTTTTAGTATGCTACTCAATGGTATTTCCGGAATCTCATGAGTAATCCTCGAAACGTGTATTTTACACATGCTTCATCTAAATACCCCAATTTGACAAATACCCTGTATTCCGTAAACTAGTAAACTTGGATCATAGTCAATCTATGTTTTAAGTAAACTTTTGGTACTTTTAGAAACTTGATTTGAGGGTTTGAAACACTAGAAAATGAGTTTCAAAATTTAGGGAAGCTTACCACTGATTTTAGATGAAACATTATTTTTGTAAAAATAGAGGATTTTTGTTGATAAAATGAAAAATTGATTTTACCACCCTCGCTAAAACTCGCGTTCTCAACACCCTAGCTGTGTCAGGTTTTATCCAATCAACCCCTAAGTATACCCAATTTTAAGTGCTTGGAAAGAGGAAGAAAACATAAACTTTTTAACCAAATTTTTGAAAAATAAAAAGGTTAAGTAAATCGTGCCGACACCATCAACACCCACCGACAGTAATTTGCTGTAGAAAATCATTTGCACAGTGATTTTCGAAAGTTATAAATAAGGGCTTTGGTTTTCAAAAAAAAAATTACCAATTCACAGAGTTTTCATTTCATTTCAAAACTTATTAGGCAGCCCTTTTGTAGTGGATTTTTAGCTATCTTCTATAAGTATTTCTTCGAATTTGTTTCCATCATTTTGTAGATAAAATTTAGTAGAATCTCTATCCAAGTTTTGGTAGAAGAATATTTGTAGATTTTCCATTGGAAACTAGAAAAAACCCTTGCTCGATCACGGCAGACAGCTCAAAACCCTGTGGACACATCCAGTTTTTACGATGTGTCGACTTGTCCAACCGATATATGTCCAAAGTCGATATGTAAGGAAAAAGTAATATTGACGTATCAAGTTTTTACGATGTATCGACTTTGTCTAGCCGATATATGTTCAAAATTCTATATATATACAAATAAACACTTTGTTAGCCTCTGCTCCTTTGTTTCATCATTTGACTAGAATTTGAAAATAATCACAATGGTTACCTTTGCTTTCGTTCCTCGGTTGAAAGTTAGCAACTGGAAAACTGGAAAAATCTTCCACTTCAAACCAACGGTGAAAAACAAACAGGAAAAACAATGGTTTTCTCTTTGAAAAATTCCGTGAAGAATCTCTCTCGGAATGGCCTGAATTTATAAGAAAAGAGAGGTACGGTAGTAGGCCTTCATGCAGGGCCATTGAGTGACCACATCACTCTACAAGCTACGATCGTAGCTTGCATGAGCCGATACTCATGGACGTGCTTCGTCGTATCACCTGCTACGCAGGTGTTGCAGATTTTCAGATTTTTATATTTTTGTCCTCAAATTCTTATTTACATTTCCGAGTTTCTCTTATTTTTTAATATTTAGCTATTAAATCATTTATTTAATTTAATCTATCTTACCAAAAATGTTGGGTTTTAAAAACTGTAAATATCATAAAATTTTGGAGATTTTTATTTAATCAAAATTAATTGATTTAAACAAAAATCACATTTCTTTATTATTCCCTTAATTCAGTTTGTATTTATTTTAAGGGTTAAAGCCCTTTATTTAAAAAAAATGAAAACATAAATCAATGAATTAAAACATAATTTAATAACACATATTTTCTTAGATTTTTTTCACTTCTAAAATTGCCTAAAATAATTATTTCCTAGCTTTCAGGATCTTTTCGAGTAGTTTTTAATAATATTTTTCTGAAATTAAAAATATAATAAACATACTTATAAATTTCAGAATTCAAATTCCTAATAAGGAAATCAATATAACTCAAACAATTATTTAAATAATAAAATAACACTATATATGGTCAATTATCATTTTGTCTTTCTAATTTAAATGAGTTTCATCAACGAGCTATCGAGCTCTGATTGCGCCAATCTTTTACATTTCACAAAGTCCTCACTGTAATTTTCATGATTAACGTGTCAAATCATGATTTATTAAAATAGATCATATTAATTAAGCCTAATTCGGGTCAGGGTATTACACGGAGAGTATTTTTTGGACATTTCACAAATGTCTGTTGTTTTACATAAAAATCATGAATAGTGTCTTGAAAACTTCTTGAGTGTGAAAGACCACTCTTCTGATATATTCAGATCTTGAAATTCACATACATATTAAGCTTTTGAGTACGCTACTCAATGGTATTTCCAGAATTTCACGAGTAATTATCGAAACATGCATTTTATACATGCTTTATCTAAATATCCCGTTTTCTGAAAATTAGTAAACTTGGATCATAGTCAATCTATGTTTTAAGTAAACTTTTGGTATTTTTAGAAATTTGATTTCAGGGTTTGAAACACTAGAAAATGAGTTTCAAAATTTAGGGAAACCACCGATTTTTAGGTGAAACATTTTTTTTGTAAAATTAGAGGATTTTTGGTTGATAAAATGAAAAACTGATCTTACCACCCTTGCTTAAACCCCCGTTCTCAACGCTATAGCTGTATCGGATTTTATCAAATCATCCCCTAAGTATACCCAATTTTAAGTGCTTGGAAAGAGGAAGAAAAGTTAAACTTTTTAACCAATTTTTTTAAAAATAAAATGGTTATGTAAATCATGCCGACACCACCAACACCCACCGACGGTAATTTGTGGTAGAAAATCATTTGCACAGTGATTTTCGAAAGTTATAAATAAGGGCTTTAGTTTTCAAAAAAAAATTACCAATTCACAGAGTTTTCATTTCATTTCAAAACTTATCAGGCAGCCCTTTTGTAGTGGATTTTTAGCTATCTGCTGTAAGTATTTCTTTGAATTTTTTTCGGTCATTTTCTAGATACTCTTTAGTAGAATATCTGTCCAAGTTTTGGTAGAAAAATACCTTTTAGATTTTTCATGGGAAATCAGAGAAAACCCTTTCTCGATCACAGTGGACTGCTCAAAACCCTGTGGACACATCAAGTTTTTACATTGTGTCGAACTTATCCAGTTGATATATGTCCAAAGTCGATATGTATGGAAAAAGTAAAATTGACATATCGAGCTTTTACAATGTATCGACTTTGTCTAGCCGATATATGTTCGAAATTCGATATATATACAAAAGTAAAGCGGACACATCGAGTTTTACATTCATATCGGGCAAATAACCAAAGGATATTTCGATTTTGTCGACCTATCTAGAAACATAGCAGAAATTGACCAAAAAATGTCAAGCAGAAATGGTACACATCGCCATTTCACGATGTATCGAGAAAATGTACATATCGACAGTTTCGATATGTCGAGTTTTAACAGGCAAATTTGAATATAATTTTAATGAAAAATGTTAGGTTATTTAAACCTCCTTTAAATATGTGAATTATATATACTGTTTTAAATGTTTTAAACAGATTATTGAAAAACACTCGCCAACCGAAGGTGAGGAGATTCAACCACTATGTATTTTATTAAAGTGCATTACAATTTGCATTTAATACAATATTTCATGCACCGTTGAGTCCTACGGCAATGAGTTGATATCCATGGTCATTTTACTGACGGAAATAGTGATCGGACCAGAATGCGATATCGACATTTTTCGTACGTAAGGGAATGAATGATTGTTTCTACATAGGAAACGTTAATAATAGAGTGTACGGGAGTCGAGGTCTAGCATTTCTAAAATGGAGAACGAAACCCACTTATTCCAAAAGACTGACTGGTATCGTTGGAGATTCGGAGATAGATCATTATCCAACCGCGATTCAGATGGGAAGACGTGTATTTGTAGATAACTGTGTATTGCAGGGCAATTATCCTACGAGGTAAAAGATGAGTATAGGGTAGACATTCCCGACTGGAGAAAATGATAAAACTTGTGTGTCGTAAGTTATAACCCGTTGGTGGGATTTTTAATCCGTGTTTAGTCTCCCAGCTTAGTATAGCTAAATATTGATTGCTGATATATGTGATATGATTCCATGCGGGAAGACTTAGGAATTCATGTTAGCTGAGTAAGTTTATTATGATCATATTTGTGAGAGAAGTTTAATTGGGTTAACAGCTATATTTAATCCATACATTTGATGTGCATATCTGATTTGTGTATTGTGCATAGCAAAATACCTCACACTGCTATATGAGGTACCTAGCTCGTGGAGGACACTGGTACGAGGTGTACGTACAGACTGTGTGAAGCATTGAGCATGAATTTGTCGGCGATGTTGGAGACATATCTATCACGACTAGGCAAAAGTTGTAGACGCCATTTGGCGGGGGTATAATTTTGGAGGAAAGAAATAGCTTGCATTGTAGGTTTGCTATGTATACAACGTTCTGATAAAAAACTGCATGATTTCTAGGTGATTAAACTATTATTTGATTAAACATGTTTATGAGTTGATAATCTGCTATATTATCTGTTGTTTTCTCTTTGCTGGGCTAGTAGAGCACACATCCCTTACGTTTCAAGGAACCCGGAAGATGAAGGACTTGATGGTCCGCACGTGTAGTAAGGGTGGAAAGCCTCTAACTATTATCCATGTTGTTCGGATTTCATGTTTATTTACTTGATGTTTTTACATACTGTCTGTATGAATATGCTATGTAATAAACCCCTTATTGTGTCCAGTTAGGCACTGTAGAAATGTAATAAAGTCTAATTTGTTTTCTTATGTGCGATTCTGATGTAGATGAGATTGATTTATGGCGAATATTTGGGTAGATCATGTGTGACATTTTCTACTTGGACTTCATAAAAGGTCAAGTTATAGACTATATGTTGGTTAGTAGTATATTCACATACTATGCGTCAGGGTAGAACCTGCCGAGATTTTGGGTCTTAAGTGGGCTCATAGTGACCCCTCCATCTACTTGGGATTCTTACCGACTGTGTATGGTTGGATCCGAGGCTGCCAAATGTCATGTCCAAACTTTGATCATATGAAATGTTAAGTCCATGTTGATTATGATTTCCGCAAAGGCTTATTGTTAGAAAAAAAAAATCTCAGGTCAGCGAGCCCAAAGGTCGGGGCGTGACAGGCTTCACTAAGTCTACACCTCCTATGTTATCCCAATCTATATTAGCTACCATATTACCTAGATACCCACTAAGGCCAGAGTTCCTCACACCCAGTCCTTGATAAGGTTTCAACTTCTCCAAAAACCGATCCCTCTAGGAATGCCCTAACACAGTCCTCTTATAGTAATCTAGCACTACCTAGTGTTTAGAAAGCGAATCCATACCCAAAATGACATCCAAACATGTCATTTATAACACTAGAAAATCAAATCTTATGGTCTATCCCCCCAAGTCTTATCACACAAGACTTTGACACGGTTCGCTAACACTTCTCGTAACGACCCGATCCAAATCTTCCCGATTTTGAGGAGATTTTGGGATCTCCTAGTTGTTTGCGGGACTTTGGGGCATTGGAGAGAGAGTGGACCCGTGGTGGGCCCGAGTTTGTCTGAACCCGAGCTTGGGAGCTCAAGGGGTATTTTGGTAAATTTGAATTAATGTGTGTCATGTCAATTAAAAATGTTTGAAAAATCACGATTTTCTCCCGACCTTCGACATTTAATTTTTCACGGGTTTTTGATTCATGTTTTATCAAATGTACAGTGTCAGTATCGAGATTTATCTTCATGATTTTTGAGGTTTTTCTATTATATATATCTATCTATATATATATATATACATTGCAAATAGATATTAATATAATAATTAAATAACTGATATAGTGAGACTTAGTTTTTTTTTCTTATAAAAAAATAATAAATAAAATATATAAAGTAAGGTTTTGTCATTTATGAGCTTTTTTCCAAAATATTTAAAGGAATTAAAATGTAACCCCCAAAACCCTCAAAAATCCTAGACCCTCTAAACCCTAACCCCTTAACTCTCAAATTCGTAGCATTGTAGAAATTGCTACAGTTCTGCTGCCCTCTCTCAATCATTTCTTCTCTTCAGATCTCTCCATTCTCTCTTGGTGCTTCTTCTCCTTCTCATTCGTCCCTTCTTCTTCTTCTTCCTTCTGCTGCAAAGGGACCCTCCCCGCTGCGGCTTTGACGCTGCTGCTGTTGGACTCCCCCCCCCCCCCCCCCCCCCCCCCCCCTCCCCCCTCTTCCCTTTTCTCCTTCATCACCGGCACGAGATCTGGCTTCCGCCACCGCCCCAAACTCCAGATTTTTTCTCCTTCTTTCTTTTTCCTTGATCACTTCTTCCTCTCCCTTTCTCTTTTTGGATTTCCCCGATTTCTCTGTGCCTTTCCTTGACTTTCAATGGTTTTCCTTGATTTTCAACAGTTTTACTAATTTTCATCAGTTTCCCTGGTTTTTCGTGATTTTCCCTTAATTTCCCTCATTTTCCTGGTTTTTCCTTAGATTTCCCCATTTCCTTTTTCTCTCCTTCCCCTTTTCCAACTCAGTTGAGCAACCGAGTCGACTCGGCCTAGTTTCCAAGTAAACTCAATTGGGCTTCTGAGTTAACCCAATCCTTGGGTTTGGGTTGTACCCGACCCAGTTACCTGGCCCAGTTGCCTGGCTCGGCCCAACAGTCTAGCTTGGACTTGGCCCGGTCCTATTGTAAGCCCATCCCTTTAGGCCCGGTCCGTTTTCAGACCCTACCTATTTTCAAGCCCGTTTCAGGCTCGGCCCTTTTTCATGCCCGTTTTCAGGCCCGCTACAATTCGGCCCATTTTGGGCCCAATCCAATTTTTAGGCCCGTTTTTCGTTCGGTTTCGTTTTATTTTTTTACTTATTCGTCCTTCTCTGTTTCAACAGATTGAGCTTCCTTTAACCCATCAAGTTGCTTGCTCGCTTCGGATTTTCAACTCCACACACAGTGAGGGGATTTATCACTGTTTTAGCATGCACTTTCATGTATTAAATTGTTATCCATGGTCATGGACTGACTGAGTGTAACCTTCTGTTCTTTTAGCCACTCGGTAAGGGAAAACTGTTGAAATAAATATGTGGCAGAGGGTTCACTCGGGGTGCTCCTGGTAACTATATGCATTTGTGGATAACATTAATGGGACAATTAGGAATTAATATGATTTTGGGAATTGTTGATGATGCCTTAAGTTTCTTCACCAGGTGCTATTGAGAACATGTGGAACGTAGATATGTGTGACTAAATAACCCATTGTATGCTCTTGACTCGCATGATGAAATGTGCCATTGATTTGAGTTAGTTACATCGGGACAGATTCTTACTGTGGTATATGATCATGACATCATGTGTATCCATTGGAGAGATTCTTTACATGTGTATATGTTTATGATGATGTGATGAGTTTGGTTATTGGGAGGACTTCCCCATTACGCTCCGGCGGTCAAGACCCCCATAGGAGATGCAAGTTTCCCCGTTACGTTCCAGTGGTTGAGGTGTCTGCCCTTGAGATTAGCTTCCCCGTTATGCTCCGTCGATCGAGATCCCCATAGGAGATGCGGGTTGCCCCGTTGCATTCCGGCGATTGAGGCGGATGTGTATTGTGTGGTCTCCTATTTGTATTGGTAGGGAGACCGGAGTTGTTAGAGGACAGTTGTGAGATTATAGAGATGATGTCTCAGATTGGTTCGTGGGACCATTGGATAGTTGTGTAGTTGTGTACTCTTGGACGTTGACTTTCATTCTATTATGATGTCCATTATTTATCATATATGTGATATATGTTTATGTCGCTGACATATGATATGATTATACCCTTCACTGGGCTGGTTAGTTCACCCCTTACCTTTCAAGTACCCCGATCGTAGAGGGGCCAGGCGGGCTCTTTGGGCTCAAACTTGGGGAGGAGCGGTAGCAGTTATATATTTGTGTTCATGTTTATGTTCTAAATTTGAGAAACTCTAGTCTGCATGGAGATATTACTTCACGTTTGTTTAGATGACTATATAACTATATTTTTTATCAGTCTAAGGTTTTTTATGTTTCTTAGTATTATAGGCTTGTGGTTTGTTGGACGGGAGGTAGTTGTCCCGTTTAGAAAAAAAAACACGCGATATCCATCCTTTTGTTATGTATTGAGATTTTTTTCAGAGATAACGCACCTGTACCGAGATGGGGCGTTACAGTTGGTATCAGAGACGGTTCAACTCTTGGACTGTGTATGGGACAGAGATGGATATGATGATAACTAAAGATTATGTTCATCCCCTATGTGATAGGGTACATTGAACCGGATTATGGGGTAGTGCGTAGACACCCTAGGTTCATGTGGTGTGCTTAATGTGCTATCTTTCAATTAGTTTGCTTGAATTGTATCTAGTGGTGGACTCTCGCTCGATTTAAGGTTGACTGGCATTTGATTCACCTGTTGATCGATGGTAAGGTCGATCGCTCATTTGAGTGTGTGGTACACCATGATGTGGTCGAGAGAATTGTGGGACGCGAATATCTAGGTTTTGAATCAGATCGGTCCTACTCTCTACAGTAATTAAAGGTGTTTCTTGGTGGGACCCATATTAAGTGGAGGTCCTCACCTTAGAGGCGTATCGATGGTATTTTCAGAATGGCTTGAGTACCGTGACGGAGTTGCGGGGTCCTCAGACTATGCTTGAGTTTTGTCATTGTTATCTTCTAGCTTCCAAGCGGGCGGAAGCCCTTGAGGCTGTCTAGGAATTGGCAGGGAGATTGTAGGTGTTTTAGTATGCAAGGGCATAGAGATGCGTTACGAATCGCGTGACTTTTTGTGACATTTGGTTGAGGTGAAATTGTTCGAGGGTCCAGTGTTGAAAGGAGGATGCTGTATTGTGGGTCTATCTTTTGGGTTCGACGGAGGCTCGTGTTCAGATTGCAAGGCCACCATATGTGGGCCTCGCTTTTAGCTATATAGTTTGGAGATAAATTAATTGGAAATCTATGGGCGTCTACCGAGTGAGTCTGGCTGGCTTACTCTGTAGATGGCCGATGGAATTCCATGAGAGGTTCATGGAGTTGGTATGTTTGAGTTGTTAGTTAGACCCATTTTGAACTTAGGACTACAAGGAGTGCCTGGGGGCCGAGCTAGAGTTTGTGTGTCTGGCTCTAGGACTCTCGCAGGTCCAGTGTTATGGGAAGAGGTTGTTATGTCTTTGCTAAGGGCTTGTTTAGGTTAGACTGGTAGGGTAATCATTAGGACTCGAATGTAACGCCCCGCCCTTTTTCACTCACCGAAAATCAGAGTATAT
The DNA here is from genome assembly GCA_022113865.1 of Chimonanthus praecox. Classification (NCBI taxonomy): domain Eukaryota; kingdom Viridiplantae; phylum Streptophyta; class Magnoliopsida; order Laurales; family Calycanthaceae; genus Chimonanthus; species Chimonanthus praecox. The sequence goes on along the minus strand of CM039093.1, from coordinate 30,618,650 downwards.
ATATTTTTTTAAAATAAAGAGTGAGAGAGCAAGAACATCACTACGCGAGCTAAGTGCAGGTTTCTAAACCCGATCCTTAACTAGCCAACAGTACGTGTGCATGGACGAAGTCCACAAAAATAGTTCACACGCTATATAAATTAAATACGGAATTAACTTATGATTAGAAAACTATTCATAACCATGATATTAATAAGCAAGGAAGCCAATCACTATTAAATTAATTGAAACTTAATTATCCAAAATCATCAACCAACCATAGCAAAATTAACTAAGTTATTACAATCCCAAAATGCTAATTATCTCAAATACATTGATCCAAAATCAATTAAATAAAGTAAACGTAATCTGCCCAAGCTCCTAAGCTTGACTTCCTTCACGTCACAAGTCCTTTCCATTTCCTGTTCCATCATCTAAGGGTAGAAGTAGGGCATTAGTCAACACGCCTAGTAAGAATACCAAATAGGGTTATACACATAGGATTAATATAAAAATTAGAATAAGAACATCATATCAAAACAGTAAACATATCATAGTACCAAAAACAGTGCATGATAATCATATCCAAACCATGCAAATGTATGTGTCATGCCATGGGTGTCATATGCCAATGATCCCTCACCCAATCTCCATATCAAACACCATGCAAATCATAACAACATTTTCCTTGATACAATGAATCCATATCAAGGTGTTCCCTTGGCCATTTACGTCCGGAGTGTTTTGTGACGGCACCACCAGGTCACTATTATACCGATGGAGCGTGGACTCCTCTCTCTATGCAGGGTTTTTGGACTAGTTGCCGTGGAGCCCTTTGGCCCAAATTACGTCGTACCCCTATCTAGCAATCCCGGACAAGGCCAATAAATCAATGGTTCGCATAGCTTTACATAAGCGAGTCTCAAGCCCCAAGTCATGTCCGGACAACTCATAACTCGGTTTGTTGTCCCATATTCTCCCCCCATGCCATGCATGAGATCATGAATACAAAAAGCTAGTTCATATCAAATCATATTGAAATTCAGTTCATAAAACTCATACCATTTGATTTACCAAAATACACATTGTACTGAAATAAAAACCAATAACATATAAGATCTATATGCATTTCAACAAGATAGGAATCCTACCCAAAGTTCAGTATAGTATCCTTGTTGTCTTGTGATGTGACGTGCAATGATTACGTCAAAACCAATCACACACCCGTTTGCGAAATCCCTTTACCTTAAATGAATTCAATCATATACAATAATCAATTTAAATATCCATTTGACTTAAATCATCCCTTACATCCTTCCAGTTAAACTGAGGTTTCTAGAAACAGTAATAAAAAGAAATCAACTTTTCATTTCAGTCGACTGAATCATGGATTCAATCGACTGAATCACGCTCTGCTACAGTGTTCTGCCTTACCGCAGATTTTCAGTCGAGTGAAAAATACTTTCAGTCGGCTGAACCCCAAGTCAGTACTGTTATTCTTTGACTCATTATCATTTCAGTCGACTAAATAACAGATTCAGTCGGCTGACTCTAAGTCAAACCCTTTTGTATTATCGGTCAACATTGTTTTAGTCGACTAAATCACAGATTCAGTCCGTTTTCTTGGGATCAGATTAACTGTGTGTTCGGCCAGTATAGATTCTGTCGGCTGAATCCTCAACCAACAACTTTTGTGTTTGATAAGCAATCTTTCAGTTGACTGAATCATAGATTCAGTCAGCTGAAACACGCCAGAATCCTTTTCTTATCCGTTACGTCTGTGTTCAGTCAACTGAATCACCAGATTCAGTCGGATGAACCTCCAGAAACAGTTTTCTGTTTCAGCCACCAATAGTTCAATCGACTGAATCCCATATTCAGTCGGTTGAAACTCCCAGAAACTGATTTCTGATTCGTCCAATACCAGTTCAGTCGATTGAATCCATGATTCAGTCGACTGACTGTTTGTCAGTCTCTTTTGTTTACATGTATGGCTCGACCCTCCTTCTTGGAATCCATTCCTTATCAATTTTACACATATTTAACATCATCCATATAACTCTTAGATGGATATACTCTAACCATCAACCAAGGCTAGGATCTTTTCCTTTAATCCATTTCAATCTTACTACCACCACATGAATTTTGAATATTATCCTATGTTTGTTTCAACCATTTATCATCCCTTGAATGGATTTCTAATTTCTATGGCCTTATAACAATTCAGCCATCCATTCCATGGATTGTGGAACCATAGATTCGGCCGTTCCATGACCAAGTCTATAGTTTCCCTTAGTCTTAAATCTAACACTATGAAACATAGAACCTTACCTTCTTTCCCGTCTCCTTCGTTTCTTTGCTCTGAATTCCTTCTTAGTCCTTCTCCTTCCTTGTTCCTTCACTGATTGGCCAAGGGGGGTGTGGTGTGCCCCCTTGGGCTGTGTCTCTTGTATAACAGTCATATCCTTTCCCCTTCCCCTCTTACTGAGTTATCTAACCAAGGAGTCCCTTGGTCAAACCAAGGAGACCCTTGGCCTTCCAACATGTGCATGGGTTTCCTTTCTCATGAGATGGAAACCCTCCATCTTCCCTCCTAACTCTCATGTTTAAATGGGAGTCTCCTCAACTTCCCATTCAACTCAACTCAATTCAAACATTGTTAAATCCAATTGAACTCATTTCCCAACTCACCTCTAGTATTTTAATCTTAACTCAAAACTTGAACTCACTTTCCAACTCAACCACACCATAATTCAATTGGACTCCTTTGTGGTTGACAAAGTCAACCATGACATGGTCGACCATGACACATGGAACTTGAGGTCCCACTTGGCCACGTCACTTGATGATGTGGCACCTTGGGTTTTAATTAGACAGCTAACCCAATTAAATTCACCTTACCCATTTACCTTAAAATCAGCTCATCTATGACCCATTGGGCCCCAATTGAGCAATTGGCCTGTTTAATTTCACTTACCCAAATACTTTCAAATCAAACCCTATCCATGATCCATTGGATCTTAATTGGGTTATTGACCCAACTCCTTTACCCATCTAAGGTCCATTTCATGTAACATCGCAAATTTTCAATGCAATTATTATATTGGATATTATCTATTTTAATTGTTAAAATTAAGATTTATAGATGGAATGGATGTTAGATGGATAAGAATTGGGACAATGGCCCAATTATGATCCAACGGATCATGGATTGAGTTGATGTTAATTAATTGGGTAAATGTAGTTAATTGGGTCAAATACCCAATTGGGACCCAATGGGTCAAGATGAATTGATTTAATCGGGTCATGTACCCAATTAGGACCTAAGACATGCGATCCACCTCATCAAGTGAGGTGGCAAGTGTGTGAGGTGATATGGAAGTGGCATAGCCAAGTGGGACCCAACTCCACCTCATCAAGTGAGGTGGCGTGTGGTCTAAGGTTACTTGTGGGGCAGGCTATCATGGTTGACTTGGTCAACCATGGGTGAGTTCATGGGTGAGTCCAAGAATGTTAAGTGAAGTGAGTTGAGATAAGGAATTAATTAATTAAGAATAAAGTCTAAGTCTTGAGTTAGGGGAATGAGTTTCATTTAAGTGAAGTGAGTTGAATGGGAAGTGAGTCAAAATAAACAAGTGACTCACATGGAAGTGGAAGGGACTTAGGTGAGTCAAAAGGGGAGGTGGAGGGTTTCCATCTCATGGAAACCCTAGACACAAAAATCGTTGGGAAGGGGGAGTAGGCCAAGTGTAAGCCATGTGTCCTCTTGGTTAACCAAGGGACACATGGGAAAGGCCAAAATGTAAAGAGGGTGGTTGGGAGTTTAGGGCTTACATAAGACCAAAGCCTTCCTTGGCTGATCCTCTCTAGACAAAAAGAGTTAGGGTTTTTCCATCTCAACCTCTCTTTCTCTCTTTAAACCCTAAGGCCAATCCTCTCCTTGAGACAAAGAAAGAGTTTCATCTCATCTCTCTCCCTCTCTCAACCTTCACCTAGGCCGAACCCTTCCTTAGGGTTTTCCATCTCAAACACCTCTAAGAAACCTAGAGATCTTCTTCTCTTATCTATCTCTCTCTCTCTCTCTCTCTCTCTCTCTCTCTCTCTTTCCCATTTCGGCTCTAAACTTGGAGAAACCGAAGAACGAAGGAGGAGGAAAGAAGCACTAAGGAAGGACGAAAATCAGATCTAGAGAAACAAAAGAGTCGCAGGAGAGGTATGTAATATTCAACAAGGGTTTAATGACTAAGAAGAAACTAAGGGAACCATGGTTTCGGCTATGGAATGACTGAAACCATGGGGTTCCATTTCGGATTGAAAAGATTGGCCAAATGGTTAAAAGGCCATGGATTTGAAATCCATCCAAGGAATAACAATAAGATGAGCATTAAGCAAGGTATTGTTCAAATCCGAAATATGGTTTTAGAGATTGAAAAATGGACAAGACCCTAACCTTGTTGGTGGGTAAAATAGGCTGTACAAATGAAGTTATGATAATGGTAATACATGATTAAATGGATGACAACGTGCATGATATGAGGAATGAAGTTCATAAGGGAATGATCAAAGAACATGGTTCGGCCCCTTGCATGGCCGAACCCTATTTTTTAATAAATTAAGATCATTGAGGACTCAAAAAGGGCTAGATGAGGTTCGGGCATGTTGTATGGCTGAACTCCATCAAATGACCTAAACTTGTTGTATGTAATTTTTAAGAAAACCTATACTCAAGGTGATGTAAAAAATTGAAAGAGGATGAAGAGGAGGAAACCATGGATTCGGACATGTTGTATGGCCGAACCCAATAGAGGAATTTTTATGGATCTATATATCTATCTATATATATATATATATATATATTTTAATGGACTATCAAGTCAAGAAATAAGATGATGAAAATGAAGGACTATGCATTCGGCTGTAACATCCCGAGTTTTCAAATGCATTATTATATTAGGTATTATCTATTTTAATTGTTAAATTTAAGATTTATAAACGGAATGAAGGTTAGATGGGTAAGAATTGGGGCAATGACCCAATTAGGATCCAACGGATCATGGATAGAGTTGATTCTAATTAATTGGGTAAATGTAGTTAATTGGGTCAAATACCCAATTGGGATCCAATGGGTAAAGATGAATTGATGTTTAAGGTAAATGGGTAAGGAATTGATTTAATTTGGTCAAATACCCAATTGGGACCCAATGGGTCAAGATGAATTGATGTTTAAGGTAAATGGGTAAGGAATTGATTTAATTGGGTCATGTACCCAATTAAGACCCAAGACATGTAACGCCCTGCCCTTTTTCACTCGCCGAAAATCAGAGTCTATTTTTTTTTAAAAAAAAATTAAAGAGTGAAAGAGAGCGGGAACGTCACAACGCGAGCTAAGTCCGAGCTTCCAAAGCCCGACCCTTAACTGGCCAACCTTGCGTGCCCGTGGACAAGTCCACTAAATCATTTCGCAAGTGATACTACGACTTACGGAATACCCATTGCGGAAATAACATCGAATTACAACATTTACTTAACAAGGAAGGTAATTAATATAAATTAACTTAATCCAGATTAATCATCATTCGATCCATAGCAAATAGTCTAAGCTATTACATTCCCAAATACTAGCTACTCAAATTACATGTCCATGAATAAACTTAAATAAAGTGAAACTAAATTGTCGAAGCTCCTAAGCTTGGTTCCGATCGCGTCCTTCGTTCCGTCCATTACCTGTGTCATCATCTGAGGTAGAAGTAGGGCGTTAGATAACGCGCCCAGTAGGTACTCCGAGTAGGGTCAACACATGAAATAGTATGAAAATCACATAGATAACATATTATCAAAACCATGCAAGTCAATGCCATGCCATGGGTGTCATATGCCATGAGTCCCACCCATCATCCATATCACAATCACATAGTATCCTCTTGATGGAAAATCCTCATCAAGGTATCCCCACGAATGCCTTATCGGTCGTCCCGAACGGAGCGTGGACTCCGGTTATATTACAACATAGTATTCCTCTTGATATAAAATCCTCATCAAGGTATCCCCACGAATGTCTTATCGGTCGCCCCGAACGAAGCATGGACTCCGGTTACAATTCAATCATACAACCCTTGGAATCAGTGTAGATTCCTCCCCACGATTGTTTTACGGTCCCACCGAACGAAGCATGGACTCCGTTTACATCTCAATCATCATAACCCGGAATCAGTGTAGATTCCTCCCCACGATTGTTGTACGGTCCCACCGAACGAAGCGTGGACTCCGTTTACATCTCAATCATCATAACCCGGAATCAGTGTAGATTCCTCCCCACGATTGTTTTATCGGAAAACGGAATGGAAGCTTGGACTCCCCTCATTTGATCCCTCCTATGCCATGCATGAGATGCAAATGCCAACATGTTATGTGATAATAAACATCATAACATTTAAAATTCCATAATTGAAAAATATCATTTGATACCAAAATAATTCATCAAAACATGAATTAAAATCATCATCTATACATATTCCATGGTTTTCAATAAGGTAAGAATCCTACCAACGTCCAAATAACGGGTCCTTGTGTTTCTGTCCAAAAACCGATCACCGATCGCGTCAAGCCGATCATTCACCGTTTGTGAAATCCCATTACCTTATTACATTTAACATATACATACATCAATTAGGTGATCAATTTAATTCCATAAAATAACCAATTTAATTATTCCAATTGATTTAAACTATTCCCTTCATCCTTCCAATTTAACCTAACCATTTGGAAAATCATATAAATATTTCATTTATAAAATCAGCAGGTTACCCGCTGTCCACTGTCCACTATCCACTACCCACTGTCCACTACCCACTGTCCACTGTCCACCAAAACTCACTTGTGAGGTTTGGCCATACAACATGGCCGAACCGCACTCTTTGGTTTTGACCCCCTTTTTAACCCTTGTTTTATTTTACACAAAATGGGTCCAACACCACCCATCTTTTGATTTATTCATCCAATCACATAAGTTAATCATTTGACAACCTAAGTCCATAAAATGCCATCTTCATCATACACCTAAGTTCATGAAAATCCCTTCATGGGGTTTAATCATACACTTAGGTCCATCATTTTAAAACCCAAAATCCATCAACATTTCTTCCATCATTTCATCTTTTAAAATCCATTTAAACCAATGATATTCTTCCATGTGGTTCGGCCATACAACATGGCCGAACCCTATGGTTCATTAATTTCTTCTTAAAAATCATATACCCATATTTAGATCACTTAATGGGGTTCGGCCATTCCACATGGCTGAACCTCATTTTGCCTTTCTTTAAATGGATCTTAAATCCATGGCCTCCAACATTTTGGCCAACCATTTCCAATATATATGGAATGTTCCCTTTAATCTCCTTTTAATTTATAAATCTTATCAAGTACCACTTACCGATTCCACGACTCCTTCGATTTCTTACATTCCGCCTTGCTCCTCCGATCTTCTCTTTCCTTAGTCTTTTCTTTCTTCCTCCTTGATCTTCGGCCAAAGTGTGTTACTTGATTAAGATGGAAATCCTAAGAGTGGTTCGAGCAAGGAAGAGATTTGAGAGAGGGAGAGGAGGAGAGAATGGAAAAACCCTAAGTCTTTTCCTTGTCTTGTGAGGGATCGGCCAAGCTTGAATGAGAGAGAGATGAAGAAAAGAACTTTCTTTGTTGTGCAATGGAATTCGGCCAAGGGTGGTGCTATGTTTGATAAATCCATCTTAGAGTGATTGTCCTTCCCTTGCTATCATTCCTTTTCGTCAATGTTGCTCTCAGATTGAATGCTTCAGTCTGAGTCTAACGAAGTAAATTAATCCGGCCCCCGTGCAGCGGACTCCGAAGAGTCGGTCAGTTGGGATTCTTATCTGTCAGTGAGACATGAAACCGTCTTAATCTTACTTCGAAATATTCATTCTTCCGATTTCGCTCTGATACCAACTGTAACACCCCGCCCTTTTCCCTCGCTTAAATTTAATTATCCGAAAATCAGAGTCTATTTTTTTTTTGAAATAAGAGAGACAAAGAGCGCGGGATGTCACGACGCGAGTTAAGCCCAAGCTTCTAAAGCTCACCCCTTAACTGGCCAACCCTACTTGTGCGTGGAACGAAGTCCACGAGAACGGTTCACACGTAGAAAGTAAGCTCGCGGAAAATAACTAAATGCGGAATATAATAGAGACTATCCTACCAATTTTAGATAGCAAGGACGTATGTTACTTAAATTACTAAAACACCTCAAAATCATAATGTCCAAAATAAAGTCCAAACCATAACAAGTAATCTAAATTATTACAGTCCGACGAGCTAAGTTACTCAAATTACATTCCAAAATAAATTTAAGTAAAACATCTAGCCCGCTTTCCCAAGCTCCTACGCTTGGCTCCCGTCACGTCCTCCGTCTCCTGTATCGATATCTAAGGTAGAAGTAGGGCGTTAGACAACGCGCCCAGTAGGTACTCCGAGTAGGGCCAACACATGGATTAGTGATAACAATGCATATAGGGAATAATATAACAAAAGCCATAAAATCAATGCCATGCCATGGGTGTCCTTGTCATAAGTCCCACCCATCATCCATACTATCATTATGCCATGTCCCTCTTGATGAAAAAGCCTCATCAAGATATGATCAACACTAGGTATCCCCCTTGATAGCAAAGCCTCATCAAAGTATCCCCATGCTTGTTTCTTGGTTCGCCCCGACGGAGCATGGACTCCGGTTATATCTCATAGTACCCCTTTTGATGGATGAAACACATCAAGATATCCCCATGTTTACTTCTCAGTCGCCCAGACGGAGGATGGACTCCGTTCCATTATTATCCCTCCCATGCCATGCATGAGATGTAAATACAATATGCCATGTAATATATAATTCATAGCCTTAAAACCCATCTTAAAACAATCACATGATTACCAAAATAAATCAAGGAAAAATAATTACATAACATATAATTCATGGCTTACAATAAGGTAGGAATCCTACCGAATACCGACTAGTGTCCCTTTACGTTTTTCGTCCACGAATCCGGTCACCAATCGCACACCGCTTGCGATGTCTGATACCTTATTACATATCAACATCAGCCCATGTTTTATCCATGATTAAGTCCCTAACACATGCCTTAGTCGGGTCGGCCATACCCCATGGCCGAACCCTACTAATTAGGTTTGTGGGTCCCATTTAATCCCTTAATCATCTTAATCTTGTGGGTTTGAAATCTAGCAACCCTAGGCTTCATTGATCCACCCATAAGGTCATCTTAGATGTACCTAAGTCCATGATCATCCCCCTTGGGGTTCGGCCATACACTATGGCTGAACCCATAGTTCTTCATTTTGGCGCATATTTATGATTTTACCACTACTCTTCCATGGTTAAATCCTCATTTTATTTTTCCATCCTTAGACCCATAACTGATCCATAAAACTTGGATCCATTAATGACCCATCAACCATGACATAAAATTATTAAAAACAGCCCTTTACTTAATCTAATCCCCATTAATTTAACCACATGCATATACCTTAATCTTAGTCCATAGAATGACTCACAAATGGGTCATGGGTTCGGCCATATACCATGGCCGAACCCATGATGTCTTTTCCCCATTTTTTTCTTGGACCTTTTCACCACATTTAGATCCACAATAAGTCCTCCCATGAGGGGGTTAAAATCACACATTTAAATCATCCTTCTTAATCATCATTAGATGTATTTTGGTCCATCAACTTAGCCATATTCCCTATTTTTTTTTTCATGGTTCCAAAATACTTAATCCATCAAAATCTCCCCATGGGTTCGGCCATACACCATGGCCGAACCCGTGGTCCATGGCTCATCACTATTTCCACCCCTTTTAAAACATTATTTACTATACTTAAAAATCCATTTAAGCTATCAACATTCTTAATCATTTTTTTCCATTCTTTTCACCCATTAAAACCACTATTAATGGTTCATGGTTCATCCTCATCCATGCCTTTTGAGGTTCTAAAAAACCACTTACATCTCCCATGATTTTCCTCATTTAAAATCCCTTTAAAAATCACTAACATTTAATCATTAAAACCTTAAAATCAAAGATCATCCTTCCATGGTTTTAATCCTAAAAACACCATTAAAATTACTTAATTACCTACCATGGGGTTCGGCCATACAACATGGCAGAACCCTATGGTCCATGATTCCTTCAAAAATCATCACATCTCCATGTTTAATAAACCTTAATACATAATGTCCTTAATGCTCCTTTATTTTTCTTAATCTATCTCACCCATTAGGGTTTGTCCATTTCTCATCCTTTCCTTGGATGGATTTTAGATCCATGGCCCATAACATTTTTGGCCACCATTTAATCTAAGAAAATGGACTCCATGATCTCCTTTTTAACCCTTAAAAATGTAAACTCTTGTTGAGAATTACTTACCACTCCGGCGGCTCATTCGGCTTCTTTTTCTCCACTTGGATCCTTAGCCTTTCTCCTTTCTTCTTCTCCTTGATGTTCGGCCAAGATGTGGGCTTGATCCAATGAAAAACTCCAAGGTTTGGTTCGGCTAAGATGGAGTGGGTTTTTGAGAGTGGGAGGGGAGGAGAGGATGGGAAAAATATCCCAAGTCTTGATCTTGAAGTGGTGGTCGGCCAATGCTTGGTTTTTCCCCTTTATTGTAAGTCTTTTCTTATTCTTTTCCCTTGTGTATGGATCAGTCAAGAGAGGGAGGGGGAGAGGGAGAGAGTGAGATGAGAATGGGATTGAGGAATGAGATGAAAACCCATCTCATTTGATTGCTTGGGTTAGACTCCACCATCATTCCCATTCACCAACCAAGCATGGGCTCACATGCCTTAGTGGTGGTGGTTGGGATGAAACCACCACCATGCCAACAGTTTTGGGGTCCTTAGATAGGTGGTTTGGTCTTCCCATCAAGTCCATTGACCATCCATCATGGAGAGGGGTATGGGCTCACATGGCTTTGGTGGTGGTGGTTGGGATGAAACCACCACCCCTGGCCAACGGTTTTGTGGTGACTTGTTTGAGTGGTTTGGGTGGTTTCTACGAGATGGAAACCACCCATTGACTTACCCCTTTGACTCACTTCTTTGACCCATTTGACTCACCTAATTATTTAATTAATTGGATCCTCAACTTAGGTTAATTAATTCTCATTTAATCCCCTTTAATCTCCTTGATTCTTCTTTATTAATCCACCCATGGTTGACCAAGTCAACCATGGTGGCCGGCCCCACCAATTCTTAGCCTACCCGCCACCTCACTTGATGAGGTGGAGGTGGGCCCCATTCGGCCATGTCACCTTGGTTTAATAAATATTAACTTAGATGTTTTACATTAATTAATTCAACTTAATTCACTTGATCCTCCTTAATTCCCTTTGACTTATCCATGGTTGGCCAAGTCAACCATGATGGTCGGCCCCACCTATGCCTTGGTCCACACGCCACCTCACTTGATGAGGTGGAGGTGGGCCCCACTTGGTTATGCCATCTTGATTTATTCACCACTAACTTAGGTAATTTTAATCACTTCAATCCCTTCCAACTAATTGGATCACCATTGGGCCCATGGCCCAATTAAATTTATTTCCTACCTATTTACCTTAGAGCTTAAATCATCTTGACCCATTGGGTCCCAAATGGGTATTGGACCCAATTAATCATCATTGACCATTTAAATGACTTTTATCCAATCCATGGTCCATTGGACCATACTTGGGCCTTTGCCCAAACTTTGATCCTTTTAACATCTATTCCATCAAAATTCTCAATTTCCATCATTAAAATAAATAGTAGCCAATATATATATATATATATATATATATATATTATATATATATATATATCGATTTAAAAATCCAGACTATTACAGTATGGCCGAACCCCATGGAAAGATGTTGGTGATTTTTAAGGGGTTTTAAATGATGAAAATGATGGAAGACATGTTGATGGATTTTGGGTTTTAAAATGATGGGCCTAAGTGTATGATTAAACCCCCATGGAGGGACTTTGTTTATGGACCTAATGTTTGTAAATGATTGAAGAGAGGAAGGATGAACATGAGACATCATGGGTTCGGCCATGTTGTATGGCCGAACCCCATGAACCATTTTGATGGATCATTTTGTAGATCCATGCATGTTTAAGATATGGGATGATCAAGCTAAGGAATGGAGGGACTTATTATAGTTCTATATTATGTTAATGAATCATTTATGGGCCTAAGTTATGTGTAAATAAGTTAAGTGTTTAGCTATGGAAAGAGTGATGGCTAAGATGGGAATATGGTGAAAATAAAAGACCATGGGTTCGGCCATGTTGTATGGCCGAACCCCATGGAGAATGTTTTATGGACTTAGGGGCTTTTATTAATGTAAAATGACCAAGGACTAACAAGAAGGGCCCAAAACCAAGAGAGTGAGAATCGGCCATGTTGTATGGTCGAACCCCAATAAGGCATTTTTGTGGACTTAAAACATGGTTCAGCCCCAATGTATGTTGGAAACCTCTTAGGGGACTTAACTGGATAAAAGACTAGGATGGTAAAGGGAGATGAACCTAGGATGATATAGGGGTTGATGGAAATAAATGGATCACCAAATTAATGTATGTATATGTGTTAAATTTAATAAGGTAAAGGGATTTCACAATCGGTGTACGATCGGTGAGCAGTTTTTGGACGAAAACGCAAGGACACGATATTTGGTTGTTGGTAGGATTCCTACCTTATTGATACACTAGATTTATGTATATGTAATGTTTTTACTTCTATGTTAATTTTGGTATCAAAGTACTATGTTTCAACTATGGGATTTTAATGCTATGATGGTTATTATTACATAGCATGTTTGCACTTGCATCTCATGCATGGTATGGGAGGGAATAAATGAGGGGAGTCCACGCTCCATTCGGATTTCCAATAAACAACCGTGGGGAGGAATCCACGCTGATTCCAATGGATGTAAGATTGAATTGTAACCGGAGTCCACGCTCCTTTCGGGAAGACCGATAAGGCATTTGTGGGGATACCTTGATGTAAATTATCCATCAAGAGGGATATACTGTGTTTGAATTGTAATCGGAGTCCACGCTCCATTCGGGGCGACCGATAAGGCATTCGTGGGGATACCTTGATGTTGATTATCTCTAACGCCCCGCGCCTTTTTCCACTCGCTTAGCCGAAAATCAGAGTCTATTTTTTTTTAAAAGAAAGAGTGACAAAGAGCACGAGACGCCACGACTCGAGTTAAGTCCGAGTTTCACAAGCCCGGCCCTTAACTTGCCAACCCTACATGTGCGTGGAACTAAGTCCACAAGAACGGTTCACACTAGAAAGTAAGCTTGCAGAATTATAACTTAATGCGGAATTATAATAGAATCTATCCTACCAATTTTAGATAGCAAGGAAGTTACATCACTTAATTAATAAAATATCTCAAAATTAGAATGTCCAAGGTAAAGTCCAAAACATAGCAAGTAATCTAAAATATTACAGTCCAACGAGCTAAGTTACTCAAATTACATTTCCAAAATTAAAACTTAAGTAAATAAACTAGCTCGCTCCTCCAAGCTCCTACGCTTGGCTCCCGTCATGTCCTTCATTTCCTCCATTTCCTGCGTCATCATCTAAGGTGGAAGTAGGGCGTTAGACAGCGCGCTCAATAGGTACTCCGAGTAGGGTCAACACATGGATTAGTGATAACAAAACACATAGGTAATAGTATATCAAAACCATGCAATCAATGCCATGCCATGGGTGTCCTATACCATGAGTCCCACCCATCATCCATATCATCATCATACAATGTCCTTCTTGATGGAAAAACCCTCATCAAGATATCCCCATGTTTGTTTATCGGTCGCCCCGACGGAGCATGGACTCCGGTTACATTTCATCCCTCCTATGCCATGCATGAGGTGTAAGTGCAATATGCCATATATTAATATTACAAACCATAGCATTAAATCCCATTTTAAAACATATAATTTTATGCCAAAATAAGTCAAGTAAAGCATTCATATACACATAATCCATGGCTTACAATGAGGTAGGAATCCTACCAAATACCAACTAGTGTTCCTTTGCGTTTCCGTCCAAGAATTCGGTCACCAATCGCGCACCGCTTGCGAGGTCCCGTTACCTTATTACACATCAACAAATTAAACCCACGTTTTAACCATACCTAAGTCCATTACTCATACCTTAGTGGGGTTCGGCCATACACCATGGCCGAACCTCACCCACTTGATTTCGGGTCCCATTTTAATCCTTAGATTATTTTTGTCATATGAGTCTAAACCAGCCACCCTTTGCTTCCTTAACCAACACATAAGGTTATCATAAAAGTCCCTAAGTCCATAACCATCCTTCATGGCGTTAGGCCATACACCATGGCCGAACCCATGGTTCTTCATTTTTGGCCTTAATTACATTTTTTACCACTCCTTCCCATGGTTAATCACCTCTCATTTATGCATATCCATACCTCTAACTGATCCATAAACATGGATCCATCAATGCCTCATTAATCATGATACAAAAATTATATACATCATACATTTTTTCAACCTAAATCCCATTCATTTAAACACATGCATAGATCCTAACTTAGCCTATAAATGACTCCTAAAATGGGTAATGGGGTTCGGCCATACACCATGGCTGAACCCATGATGTCTTTTCCTCATTTTTTTCCTGGATCTTCACAACATTTAGATCCACAACAAGGTCCCTCCATGAGGGGATTTCAATCATACATTTAGATCATCACTTTTGATCAACATTAACTATATTTAAACCTTTTTAAACTTACCCATACTCTCCATCATCTTCATGGTTCCAAAAATATTTAAATCCACCAAAACTTCTCCATGGGGTTTGGCCATACAACATGGCCGAACCCATGGTCCATGGTTTATCATTATTTACAACCTTTGGGACCATAAAAACCATCAATATTTCTCCATGGTTTTCCTTCATTTAACCCCTAAAAAATTTGCTAACTTTTAACCATTCAAGACCTTAAGATCATTAACCAACATCCCATGGTTTTCATCTTTTAAAAAAAAACACTAATACATCTCCATGGGGTTCGGCCATACACTATGGCCGAACCCTATGGTTCATTATCTTCCTCTAAAAATCCACATCCAACGGTTAGATTCACTTGATGGGGTTTGGCCATATACCATGGCCGAACCTCATCCAATCCATTTTTGTTCTTATGATCCACATACATAGAAACCTAGGGTTTGGCCATGCAAAGGCCAAACCATACATCTTGATCATTCACCATATTTTTGCCATGCATGGTGTCCTCTCCATGTACCCATAACATTTAGGGTTCAGCCATGCCATGGCCAAACCATGATCCTTAAATATGGAACCATGCATGCATACATAAACCTTATATACATAATGTTCTTAATATTCCTTTATTTTTCTTAACCTATCTTACCCATTAGGGTTTGTCCATTTCCCATCCCTTCCTTGGATGGATTCTAGATCCATGACCCATGATATTTTGGCCACCATTTAATCCAAGAAAAATGGACTTTCCATGGTCTCCTTTTAACCCTTAAAATTAAAATCTTGTTTGAGGACACTTACAATTCCCGCGGCTCTTCCTGTTTCCTTTTGCTCCTCTTGGATCCTTAGCCTTCCTTCTTCCTCTTCTCCTTGATGTTCGGCCAATGGGTGAGCTTGATCCAATGAAATCTCCAAGGGTTGGTTCGGCCAATATGGAGGTAGGTTTGAAAGAGGGTGAGGAGGAGAGAATTGAAGATATCCTAAGGTTTTTTTTTTGGTCTTGAGAGTGGTCGGCCAAGCTTGGAGTCTCCTCTTTTCTTCTAAGTCCTTTTCTTTGTCTTTCTCCTTGTGCAAGGGTCGACCAAGAGAGGGAGGGAGAGAGGGAGAGAGTGAGATGAGAACGAGATGGAGAAACCCTAGTTTTCCCATCTCATTTTTGGTTTGCTTGGGTTAGACTCCTTCACTTCCCCTTTTGCCCAATCATGGTCCATGCATGCCCTTAATCTTAGGCCTCTTGTCTAGCATACCACTCTTGTACACGGTTTTGGGCTTGGTGGTTTGGTGGTTTGAGTGACGTGGAACCACCACCTCACAATGGGCCAATGCATGCCCTAGCATGCCCCCATCTTATGGGTCTTTGTCTGGCCATGGAGGGTGCATGCCCTCCACATGGCACTCCAAACCCCTCCATGGCCAACGGTTTTGCATGGTTTGGATGAGGTGGCACTCCCACCTCTTTCTTGGCCAAGGCATGCTCTCCACCTAGGCTTTTTGTCTAGCCAAGGGGAAGCATGCCCTCCATGTGGCACTCCAAATCAGCCAACGATTTTGGTGGGTCTTAGCTTGGTGGTTTGGGTGGTTTCTATGAGATGAAACTATCCATTTGACTCACCCATTTCCTGGGTGACTCACCCCAATTGAACTCACCCCATTTATTTAATTAATTTGATTTTTAACTTAGGTCTTTTAATTACATAATTTAATTCCATTTATTACTCTTTAATTTCTCCATGAATCCACCCATGATTGACCAAGTCAACCATGGTGGTCGGCCCCACCAATGCCTTAGCCCACACGCCACCTCACTTGATGAGGTGGAGTTGGGCCCCACTAGACCATAACACTTGGATAATTCCAATTTAACTTAGGTGATTTTAATCACTTCAATCCATTCCATCTACTTGGATCACCATTGGGCTCATGGCCCAATTAAATCCACTTCCTACCCATTTACCCTAATGCTCAAACCATCTTAACCCATTGGGTCCCAAATGGGTACTTGACCTAATTGACCATCCTTGACCCAATTAACCATCATTGACCCAATTAATTGGAAATAATACAATCCATGGTCCATTGGACCATACTTGGGCCATTGCCCCAATTTTTGATCCATTTAACATCCATTCCATCAAAATTCTTAATTTCAACCATTAAAATAAATAATAGCCAACATATGTATTGATTTAAAAATCTGGGCTATTACATTATCCATCAAGAAGGATATACTGTGTTTGAATTGTAACCGAAGTCCACGCTCCATTTGGGGCGACCGATAAAGCATTCGTGGGGATACCTTGATGTGGATTATCCATCAAAAGGAATACTATGTGATTATGATATGGATGATGGGTGGGATTCATGGCATATGACACCCATGGCATTACATTGGCATGATTTTATTATGAGTATCATGCACTATTTTGGTTTTATCAGCATGATTATGATCTCTATTATCATGCTCTGTTTTTAGGTATTATGTTTTACAAGTACGGTATGATCTTTTGTATATTGATTTCATATTTGTGTATAACCCTACTCGGAATACCTACTAGGCGCGTTGACTAACGCCCTACTTCTACCTTAGATGATGGTACAGGGAACGGAACGGACGATAAACTCGAAAGGAGCCAAGCTTAGGAGCTTAGGCAGCTTATTGCTTATTTAAGTTTCAGTTTTGGACAATGTTTTTGAGTTAACTGCATTTTGGGATTGTAATGACCTAGATATTATTTTACTATGGTTTGACATTACCTCGGATTTGAAGTTCAGTTAAATTTTGGGTGAGTGACTTCCTTGCTAGGTAAAGGTTATGGTTGTTTTATGTAATCAAATGATATTCAGCAATGGGTTTATTCAGTAAGTATAACTTTAATGCGTGTGAACTGTTTTAATGGACTCGGTCCACGCACTCGTATGGTTGGCCAGTTAAGGGTCGGGCTTTGAAAGCTCGGATTTAGCTCGCGTCGTGGCGTCCCGCTCTCTCTCACTCTTTTTTTTTTAAAAAAAAAAAATAGACTCTGATTTTTGGCGAGTGAAAAAGGGCGGGGTCTCACATCGGCCATGTTGTATGGCCGAACCCCATGGATGATTTTTATGGGTTAATAAGTTAAGAAATAAAAGGAAAACGAAATGATAGCCAAGATGGAAAGAAGATAAAATGGAAGAACGATGGGTTCGGCCATGTTGTATGGCCAAACCCCATGGAGGACTTTCATGGACCTAGGTGTGTTTAAATGATTAACCATGAAATATTAGATTAAGAAAAGAAGGAATGATGTTGGACCCTTTTTGTCTAAAATAAACAAGGACTAAAAAGAGGGTCAAGAAGACAAAAAAATGAGGTTCGGCCATGTTGTATGGCCGAACCCCATTGGTGGGTTTTTGTTGTGGACTTGAACATTTTTCAGCCCTAATGTATGGCCGAAACCCCTTGGGGGACTTAACCAGATAAAAGACTATGATTGTAAATGGAAGATGGGAATCAAATGGATCATCGATTTGATTTATTTATGTGTTAAATGTAATAAGGTAAGAAATTTCACAATCGGGTGTACGATTGGCTTTGACGCGATCTGTGATCGGTTTTGATGAAAACGCAAGGATACAATATTTGGTCGTTGGTAGGATTCCTACTTTGTTGAAACACTTGGACTTATGTATATGTGATGGTTTTTATTTCTATGTGTTATGATCTATTTTTGGTATCAAAGTGCTATGTTTTACGAATGGTATTTCAATGCTATTATGTCTAATATGAAATAGCATGTTTGTACTTACATCTCATGCATGGCATGGGAGGGATCATATGAGGGGAGTCCACGCTCCATTCGGATATTAGATAAACAAACGTGGGGAGGGATCTACACTGATTCCGATTATGATGTTTGAAATGAAAAAGGAGTCCACGCTCCGTTCGGTGGGACCGATAAGGCATACGTGGGGAGTCATGACAATTGAATACCTTGACGTGACTTGTACATCAAGAGGATTATTTATGTGATTGAGATATGGTTGATGGGTGGGAATCATGGCATATGACACCCATGGCATGGCATTGACTTGCATGATTTTGACATTATATATCTATTGTGATTTCTATACTAATCCATGTGTTTGACGCTACTCGGAATACCTACTAAGCGCGTTGACTAACACCCTACTTCTACCTTAGATGATGATACAGGGAATGGACGGAACGAAGGATGCGAAAGGAGCCAAGCTCAGGAGCTTGGATAATTTAGACTTGTTTTATTTACGTTTTTATTTCAGACAATCTAATTTGAGTTATTCGTATTTTGGGACTGTAATAACTTAGAACTATCTTGCTATATTTTGTTTTATTTTGGACATTGGAACTTAAGTTATTTAATGTGATGGACTTCCTTTCTTAAAATGGGTAGGAATAGTAACTCTATTATAATTCCGCATTAGGTTTATTCCGCAAGTATAGTTTTATCGCATGTGAACCGTTTTAGAGGACTTAGTCCACGCACATGTTGTAATAGCCCGGATTTTTAAATCAAGAAATATATTGGCTATTATTTATTTTAATTGTTGAAATTGAGAATTTTGATGAAATGGATGGTAGATGGATCAAAGTTGGAGCAATGGCCCAAGTATGGTCCAATGGACCCTGGGTAGGCTTGATTTTATTTAATTGGGTCAATGATGGTCAATTTGGTCAAATGCCCAATTGGGACCCAATGGGTCAAGATGGATTGAGCATTAGGGTAATTGGGTAAGAAATGGATTTAATTGGGTCATGGACCCAATTGTGATCAAAGGCATGGGGTCCACTTCATCAAGTGAGGTGGCAAGTGTAGGAGTGGAAATCCAAGTGGCATAGCCAAGTGGGACCCAACTCCACCTCAACAAGTGAGGTGGCGTGTGGGCTAAGGTACAAGTGGGGCCGGCCACCATGGTTGTCAACCATGGGTGAGTCAAAGATAAATTAAAGAAGATTAATTGTAGTAAGTGGAATTAAAGTATTTAATTGTAATGACCTAAGTTAGATATAAATTCAAATGGTTGAGTTGGGAAATGAGTTGCATTTAAATGGAGTGAGTCAAGTGGGGAGTGAGTCACATAAAAGACCAAAAGATGGAGTGAGTCAAGAGGGTGGTTTCATCTCATGGAAACCACTCCATCAAAACCGTTGGGGGGTGGTGTGTGTCATGTGGAGGGCATGCACTCCCTTGGCTAGACCAAGAGCTTAGGTGGAGGGTATACATTAGCCAAAAGAGAGGTGGTGGTTTCATCTCATGGAAACCACCAAACCACCAAGGAAAGCAAACCAAAACTGTTGGGCATAAGGGGTGGTATGTGCCATGTGGAGCGCATGCACCCCCCCTTGGCTAGACAAGGAGCTTGAATGGAGGACATGCAAGACCATACATTGGTCCAAGGAGAGGTGGTGGTTCCACCTCATCCAAACCACCAAACCACCCAAGGAAACCAAGCCAAAACCGTTGGGGAGGAGAGTGGTGTGTGCCATGTGGAGGGTATGCACCCTCTTGTTTGGTCAATGGGCTCATGGAGAAGACTCCACATTGATGAGGGTGGAGTCTAACCCAAGCAAACCCTAGACAAGATGGAATGGAGACTTTGATCTCATTCATCTCATCTCACTCTTTCCCTCTCTCACTCAAGGCCGACCATCACTCTAAGAGAAAGAAGAAAAAGACTTAGAAGTTTTCTACTGTAACACTTCAGAATTCCATGTTATTAATATTTACAGAATTTGCCATTTTAATTGTGAATTAACAGATATGAACCTTAGATGGGTAAGGTGTTGGGTCAATGGCCCAATTAGGACCCAACGGTTATGGTATAAGGTTCAATTTAAAGTAAATGGGTAAGGCACATTTAATTGGGTCAATGTTGCTATTTGGGTCAAAATGCCCAATTAGGACCCAATGGGTCATGGTTAACTTGGTTGACCACCAAGTGAGTTCAATTTAAATAAAATGGGGCTGAATTAAAATGGTAATGCAATATGTCTATAGATGAGGATGACACACACGCATACACAAAATCAAGGAATTATATTCGACCAAGGATTGTCATAAGATGACACACATGCATCGATAAGTTGGGATCAGGCAATGACATTTGATTGTCTAATCCAAATAAAGAAGATGTCTAAAATTAAACATAGGTGTCTTGGTCGTGTATAGGAGATATGCACATCCAAGATGATGAGCCAGAGTATCTCTTTAAAAGGGGTCTTTCTTTGTTGAGAGCTATAACGCCCGCCCCTTTTCACCGAAAATCAGAGTCTATTTTTTTTTTTTGAAACAAGAGTGACAAAAGGCGGGGACGTCACGACGCGAACTAAGTCCGAGCTTCTAAAGGCCGGCCCTTAACTGGCCAACCCTACGTGCACGTGGAACGAAGTCCACGAGAACTGTTCACACGTAGACGTAAGCTCGCGGAATATAACTTAATGCGGAACATTATCATAGAGACTATCCTACCAGTTTTCAGATAGCAGGGAAGAAATATTCATTTAATTACTAAAATACTACTAAATCGTAATGTCAAAAATAAAATCCAAAACATAGCAAGTAATCTAAGTTATTACATTTCGACGAGCTAAGTTACTCAAAATTACATTTCCAAAATAAAACTTAAATAAACTAAACAGGTTGCTTCCCCAACTCCTAAGCTTGGCTCCCATCTCGTCCTCCGTTTCCGCCATCTCTTGCGTCATCAGCTAGGGTAGAAGTAGGGCGTTAGACAACGCACCCAGTAGGACTCCGAGTAGGGCTAACACATGGATTAGTGATAACAAGCATACATATAATAATATAATGAAAACCGTAAAATGAATGCTTTGCCATGGGTGTCTTATGTCATGTGTCCCACCCATTATCCATACCATCATAATGTCATATCCCCCTTGATGGAAAAACCTCATCAAGATATCCCCCCGACGGAGCATGGACTCCAGTTATAGGTCAACACATTAAAGTATCCCCATGTTTGCTTCTCGGTCGCCCCGATGGAGCATGGACTCCGGTTATAGTACATCAGGCTATCCCCTTGCCTGCTTCTCGGTCGCCCCGACGGATCATGGATTCCGGTTATAGCACATCAGGCTATCCCCATGTCTATTTCTCGGTCGCCCCGAAGGAGCATGGACTCCGGTTTCTTTATTTTCCCGCCCATGCCATGCATGAGATGTAGATGCATTATGCTATGTAATATATATAATCCATAGTCTTAATATATAATTCATAACTTAGCATATAATTCATAGCCTTGCATTATGCCATATAAGATACATAAATCATGATCTTAAAACTCATCATAAACAAACCATATAATTTCCAAAATAAATCAAAGAAACCATCACACAATCCATGGCTTACAAAAATGTAGGAATCCTACCTAATACCGACTATCGCCCCTGTACGTTTCCGTTCACGAATCTGGTCGCCGATCGCGCACCGATTGCAACGTCAGATACCTTATTACATATGAATAATCAGTCCATGTTTTTAACCATTTCTAAGCCCATAAATCATACCTTAGTGGGGTTCGGCCATACCCCATGGCCGAACCTCACTATCTAGGTTTTGTGGGTCCCATTTAGTGCATCAACTATTTTAATCACATGAGTCTAAAAATCAGCCACCCTAGGCTTTATTTAACCATACATAAGTTTGTTACTTAGAGTCCCTAAGTCCATGATTATCTCCCATGGGGTTCGGCCATGTACCATGGCTGAACCCATGGTTCTTCATTTTAGCCATTATTTACAGTTTTGCCACTACCTCTTTTCCATGGTTAATCATTCACTTAACCATGTACCTTTTTGTTCATAATTCACCCATTTAATCATGCCATAAAATCATTAAAACAGCCCATTTTTCTTAACTTAATCCTCATTAATTAAACACATACACAAACCCCTCCTTAGCCCAAAAATGACTCTCAAATGAGTCATGGGTTCGGCCATACACCATGGCCGAACCCATGATGTCTTCTCCTCATTTTCCTTGGGTCTATTTCACCACATTTAGATCCATAATAAGTCCTCCCATGAGGGGGTTTACATCATGCATTTAAACCATCATTCTTAATCATACTTGAGTCCATTAACTTAACCACATTCCCATTTATTAATGCATATACATAGATCTTAATCTTAGCCCATCAATTGGTTCACAAAGTGGGTCCATTGATGTCTCATTAACCATGATATAACAACATTAGAAATCAGCCATTTAACTAACCTAATCTCCATTAAAATCAGCCCCTTTAAAACATTATAAACTATGTTTCAAAATCCATTTCAAACCATCAACTTTCTTAATCATTCTTCCCTCTTCTTCCACCCTTTAAATTTACAAACACATCACCTTTTTTAAGCCTCCATATTATTAATACATTACTCCATATTTTCCATAACTTCACACCCAAAAATCATTACAACACCTCACCATAGGGTTCATTCCCATCTATGCCTTTCAAGGCCATACAAACCATTTACCTCTTCTATGAATTTCATCATAAAAACCCCTTTAAAAATTACCTACATTTAATCATTCAAAAACCTTTAAAACCATTAATCATATTCCATGGTTTCCATTCTTTAAGAACCCCATTAAATCACATACATACATGCTTACAACAATTTTTAATACCAATGTCCTTAATGCATCTATTTATTTTTTCTTAATCTGTCCTTCCCATTTTGACAATTTCTCACTCATCTTTTGGATGGATTTTGAATTCAAGGCCCATGACATTTTTTGGCCACATTAAATCCAAGAAATGGACGCCAAATCTTAAACCTTAAAAAAAAAAATCTAATCTCTTGTTTAGAAATACTTACAATCTGACGGCTCCTCCGACTTTTCTTTCTCCTCTCGATTTCCTTAGCCCTTTCCTCTCTTTTTCTCCTTGATCTTTGGGTCAAGATGCTTGATCAAGATGGAGTCTCCAAGGTTTGGGTTTGGCTAGGGTAGGGTTAGATTTGAGAGAGAGAGATGGGGAGGGAAGGTCTCAAGTTTTGATCTTGAGGTGGAGGCTTATACTTACACTTCTCCTCTCTTTTCTTCTCTTCTTCTTCCAAATTTTTCTTCTTCTTTCTTCCTTGGTGTGGGACGGTGGTGGAGAGCAAGAGAGGAAGAGAATGAGATAAGAATGGGATTTGAAAGATAAGATAAAAAACAACACCTTTTGGTTTCTTAAATTTTACTCCACCATTAAGGCTTCCAACCACCAACATGGGATTTTTTTCAATGCTTTATGCTTTATGGTGGTGGTTGGGATAAACCACCACCATTAGCCAACGTTTTTTGGTGATTGAAGATAAGATGGCTTTTGGGTCCTCCACTTGACCATTTGACCACCTCATTTAATTAGCTTAATTAATTAATTAATTAGATCATTAGGTTAATTAATTCCATTTAACTTAATTCCATTTGCTTAACTTCCCTTCATGCATACACCCATGGTTGACCAATTCAACCATGGTGGCCGGCCCTACCAATCTTTGGTCCACATGCCACCTCACTTGGTGAGGTGGAGGTGGGTCCCAATCGACCATATCACCTTGGTCAAGTCATCACCAACTTAGGTGATTTAATTAAATCCATTTTCAACTACTTTGATCACCATTGGGCCCATGGCCCAATTACATTTATTTCCTACCCATTTATCTTAGAGCTTACATTATCTTAACCCATTGGGTCCTAAATGGATATTGGGCCCAATTTGACCATCCTTGACCATTTAAATGATTTTAAATCCAATCCATGGTCCATTGGGCCATACTTGGGCCTTTGTCCATATTTTGATCCACATAACATTTATTCCATCATATTTCCCAATTTCCATCATTAAAATTAAATAATAGCCACATATATATTGATTTAAAAATTTCGGGCTATTACAATACAATCCTTTTTTGAAATTTTCGTCCCGAAAATTCAAGCGAAGTAGAGGTTTCAAAACAACTCATACAAAGAGCTTCAGGTGAACGGCTCTCATCTCTTATTCATTTCCCAGTTGGCTTCCTCATTGCCATGTCGTTCCCATACCACCTTGACCAACTGAATAGCGCGGTTCCGTAACACTCTTTGTTCTCTCCCGATCACTCTTATCGGCTTCTCCATATACGTCACGTCGCTTTGTACATCAACGTCTTGCACGCTCAAGACATGTGAAGGATCAGGATTGTACTTCCTCAACATGGACACATGGAACACATCATGTAAAGATGATAACTGTGGAGGGAGTGCTAACTGATAGGCTACCCCCCTACCCTCTTCAGGATTGGAAACGGGCCCACAAATCTAGGCGATAGTTTCCCCTTCTTCCAGAATCTCATGTGTCCCTTCCGTGGTGAGACTTTCAAAAACACCAAGTCTCCCACCTCACACTCGAGAAACCTTCTCCTCTTGTCGGCGTAACTCTTCTGATGGCTCTGCGCAGTGAGTAGGTGTTGTCGTATCAACTTGATCTGCGCTGTAGTCTCCGCAACCAACTCCGGTCCAATCAGTGCAGGCTCACCGGCCTCTGTCCAACACACTGGCGATCTATACGGCCTCCCATACAAAGCCTCAAATGGAGCCATCTAGAGGCTTGCCTGGTAACTGTTATTGTAAGAGAACTCCACCAGTGCAAATGATCCTCCCATCCACCCTTGAAATCTAGTATGCATGCTCTGAATATATATTCCAGTGTCTGAATTGTCCTCTCTGACTGCCCATCAATCTGTGGATGAAATGTTGTGCTAGTCAGTATGTCGGTCCCCATAGCAGACTGCATGCCCTGCCATACTCTGCCGGTGAATCGGCCATCTCTATCGGACACAATAGTCCGAGGAATACCATGTAGTCTGATGATATCCCGGATGTACCGACGACCCAATGTCTCCGATGAATCTGTCATCTTAATGGGAAGGAAATGCGCAGACTTAGTCAACCGGTCCACGATGACCCATTTCGCATCGTTGCCCTTTGATGACCTTGGCAACCCTGTTACGAAATCCATAGATATGTGCTCCCATTTCCACTCCGGCACTGGTAAGGGTGCGAGTAAACCCGGTGGTTTCTGATGTTCTGCCTTAACCTGCTGGCAAGTTAGGCAATGAGCAACAAACTCCGCCATATCTCTCTTGAGTCCCCGCCACCAATAGTGCCTCTTAAGATCATGATACATCTTGGTGCTGCCCGGATGGATAGAGAGCTTGGTTTGGTGTGCTTCAATCAATAACTCTCTTCTGCAGCTCTTAGGCACATATGTTCTGCCTCGGAACACAAGACCCTGTCCTGGTCATAATTCCCACTCCGGTACAACCTCATCTGTAGACATCTTAGCCCATATCTCCTCCACCTCTGGATCTGTCCATTGCTCCGTTCAATCTCGGAGACCATGTTGGATCGAATTAAGTAAGGTTGTAAAGTGTGTTGATAAGGTTTAAAGGATGGAAATTTAGAACATGGAGTTCGGCCACTTGGGATGGCCGAACCCCATGGAAATAATTGGTTGATTTGGATGGTTTTTGGAATTTAAAACCATACAAGTTTGGGACTGTTTTTAGATGTTTTATTAGACTTAAAGTGTATGTTTTAAAAGGTTAAAACATAGATATGGAAGTTTGATTTAGACCTAGATGAATGATTAAGAAGTTCAAAACCAAAGGTCATAGAGTTCGGCAAATGAGCATGGCCGAACCCCATGTAATTAGGTTGGTTATTGGATGATTTTTTAAGTGGTAAGACTCGGTTATGTTATGCTGTTTATTACAAGGTTATTGAAACACAAAAGTATGTTTATGAGGATCAAGTCATGGACATAAGGTTCGGCCACCTTGGAGGGCCGAACCCCATGAAAGTATTTGATGATTTTGTGAGATAAAAACCATATAAGATTATGGTGTATTATGGGAATTAAATAAGGATATGTTTACTGTTTTTGGTTGGTCAATATATGGCTGAACCATGTATGGTTCATGGTTGAATTAGCATGTTAAAACCATGAGTAATCATGGTGAATATTGAACCAAGTGAACCATAGGGTTCGGCTATGGGTATTGCCGAACCCCATGGGCTATTTTTGGGTGAAAAGATTGGATTGATTTCCATTGGTAACTATGATATGTTTATGTATTGATTTAAGAATTACCTAGGTTTAGGTATGGATTTAATATCAAGCTGATTAATCATAAATTAGATTAAAAGTGGGGACAAAAATCAGATTTGGTGAGGTTCGGCCATGTGGTATGGCCGAACCCCACAAAGGGTCATTGGTGGCCTTAATGTGTAGTTAATTATGTGATTTAAAGGAGCAAATAAAGATGTGAGGTTCGTTCATGGGTATGGCCGAACCCCACCAAGGTGTTTTGGTCATAGTCAAGGATGTTTAAGGAAAAGGTTGGTCTCAATGGCATAATGGTAGATATGGGAGAAATGATCAAAGGTAGAATGATCATAGGTATGGTTGTATGGACCCAAAACAAAGGGGTATGGTTCGGCCATGCTGTATGGCCGAACCCTACCAAGGTATTTTTGTAGAATTTGATGCTTAATAGGGACTAAACGAATGAGAGACCAAAGGATAAAAAGGTGAGGTTCGGCCATGGGTATGGCCGAACCCCACATAGTGCATTTTGGGACTTAGACCAAGTTGGAATTACATAATGAATGTTTAATTTGCTGCTATGAAAATAAGGTATCGAGACTTGCGAGAACGGCGTACGAGTCGTGAACGGCTGACAATTAAAAAAGATCGAACACTGAAGAGAATCTTCAGTAGGTTTCCTACCTACTTGTAACCACATTTACACTTGTTTTCATGATGGTTTTTATGAGATATTGTCATACTATTATTTATCATATTTTGAATGATGAGTTATGTATTTACAAATGACATACAATGCATTGGCATCTCATGCATGGACATGGGATGATGATTGAGGATATGCTGTGTTACAATTATGAGTTACCGTCCTCCTTAAGCGATGAGAGTCCCGCCAGGAGGAGTAACATGATGATAAGAGTCACATTGGTCTCCTTAGGCGATGAGAGTCCCGCTAGGAGGACTAATATGTGATATGAAACAACTCAATGATGAAGTGTTTTTCCACAGGTAACGAGGATTATTGTGGCTTACCTTATCGTGTGAGTTCCAAATGAAAGTGTATTGTGATTTACCTTGACAGTGAGAGTCCCATCAAGTGATGGCTATGTATGTGTGATGGGGTGGGGCTCATTACATTTGCATACATACATAGCATGGTTTTATATGTTTTTAATGATCATGTACTATGATATATATGCATGTTTTATATGCTAACCATGTGGTAGCCCTGATCGGGAACCTACTGGGTTCATTGATCTAACGCCCTAATTCTATCCTTAGAGGATAATGCAGAAACAAGGAAAGGGAAAGAGAAGGTCGATGATCGGGAGGGGAGCCAAGCCTAAGCACTTGATTGATGAACATGACTCCTTATTTATTGTTGTTTGAGTTATATTTGATGGACATGTAATAAGTTAATACTTTGCTATGGTTTGATTAGGTTATTAACTATGGATGGTTATTTTACGTTAATTATTAATTGAGACTGTTACTTGCTATCTATTCATTCTATTTCCGCAATTAATCTAGTTTATTCCTCAAGTTATTGTTTAGTTCCATGTGTGGATTATTTATCATGGTCTAGTCCATGTACACATGGGTGGCCAGTTAAGGTTCAGACTTGAGTAGTCTGAACTTAACTCGCGTCGTGACGTCCCTCCGCCATTGTCCGGTGTTTAAGTTTAAAAAAAAAATAGACTCTGATTTTGTCTCGGAGAGGGCGGGGCGTTACACTTCAAGTCTTGGGGGATCATCAGCCCTATGTGAAGTACAACTGGTGTGAGTTTTGTTGCTAGAGGCTCAATTCCCGAGCACGAAGTGTCAGCTTAATATGTGGTCGTAGATCCGGCCAAGGTTGAGACCGTTATGAGATGGGAACGATCGCAAAGTCTGACCGAGATCCACACCTTTCGTGTCTTATGAGTTACTATCGATAGTTCATCATATGTTTTTCCAATATCGCCATGCCCATGACGAGGCTGGACCGCGAGAATGTGCCTTAAGTTCGGGACGAAACTTGTGAAACAACCTTTCAGAGGCTGAAGGAGAGTTTGACTTCCGCTCCAATGTTGATAGTACTGGAGAGAGCCCATGGCTATTACGATCTACTGTGATGATTTGGGATGTGTACTTATGTTTGAAAAAAAAATGGTAGTTTGTGGTTCAAGAAGACTTTAGTCCCATAGACGTAAATTTTCATACCCATGATTTGGAGCAAGTGCCTGTAGTTTTTACACTTAGGATCTGGAGACACTACTTAATGGTGAGAGGTTCGAGGTTTTCTCATATCTTCATAGCCTAAAATATCTGTTGACACAGAAGGAACTAAATATGAGGCAGAAACGATGGATATACTATCTTGGTGACTACGACTTCGTGTTGTTTTACCACCCCGTTAAGGCAGACGTAGTTACGAACGCCTTTAGTCGCAAAACAATGACAACCTTATCGAGTCTGATCGGAGGATATAAAGCATTTAGACCTTGCAACATGGTTGTTCAACAAGAGGTTTATGATAAATTTTTGAGATCTCAGTAGCAGATGAGAGGTGCATCGCATTGAGGAATGTTGTGGCCAGTGGAAGTGGACCCTTTGGATAGACTGCGAGACAAGATGGTGGTTTGACCTTTCGGAGTAGGCTTTTGAACCAATGTTTGGGCAGCGTCGCGAGGAGGTACTACGAAACTTTAATCGCTCTAGGTTCACCGTGCATCCGGGATGCACCAAGATGTATCATGTTTTGCATCAGCAGTTTTGGTGGAGAAGTGTGAAGAGGACAATGGCCGAGTTTATGACCCGCTGTTTGACTTGTCAATAGGTTAAGGTAGAACACTTGAGGCCCGCTGGTAATTGCAGTCCCCTTCTGGTCCCCGGTTGGAAGTGGGATCACATTACTTTGGGATTTGTGAATGGGTTTCCGAGGTTTTCTCGGAGACATGATGAAGTGTGAGTCTCGATTGATTCACTAAGTCAGCCCATTTTATTAGTATAAAGATGACAGATTCTCTTAAGACCTTGAGTCGGCTACATTTGTCGAAGATTGTCAGACTACTAGTGTAGCTAAGTCAATTGTTTCAGACTGGGACCCAAGGCTTATCTCTCGGTTCTAGTAGAGCCTACAGAAGTAGTTGGGCACACAGTTGTTGTAATAGCCCGAATTTTCGAATCAATATATATTGGACATTTAATTATTTTAATTTGGAATTTGATGTGATGAAAATGCCAAATAGATCAACTTTGGGACAAGGGTCCAAGAATGGCCCAATTGGGCCATAAATTGGATGAAATCCATTCAATGGGTCAATGAGAAGTAATTGGGTCAAAGATAGTCAATTTGAGTCAAAGTGGGCCCGATCACCATGTGGGACCCAATGGATCAAAATTGGTACAAACCCTAAGGTAAAGGGGTAGAAAATGATTGGTTGGGCCGTGGGCCCAATGGTGGGCCAATTAATTTAAAAAGGGTGATTTGGAATTAAAACCCCTAAGTTAGTAATGAAATGAAATGGTATGACCAAGTGGGGTCCACCTCCACCTCATCAAGTGAGGTGGTGTGTGGACTAAGGAAAAAGTGGGGCCAACCATCATGGTTGACTTGGTCAACCATGGGTAAATTGAAGAAGACTAAGGTGGATTAAGGTAAATTAAATTGATTAAAATTATTGTAAAAGTATCTAAGTTAAAATCAATGGAATTAAAATAACATGGCCAAGTGGGGCCCACCTCCACCTCATCAAGTGAGGTGGCGGGTGGGGTAGGTATAGGTGGGGGCCGTCCACCATGGTTGACTTGGTCAACCATGGGTGGATTTATTAGATAGATAATTTAATGGAATTAAATTGGATGGAAATTAATTAACCTAAGTGAGGACTTAACTTAATTAATTAGGTTGATTAATTAGGGTCAACATAAACAAGTCAAAGAGGACAAGAGAGCCATGCTTGGTGGTTGGGTCTCAACCACCACCACACCAAAGTCAAGCTAGCCCATGTTGGTTGGTGAGCAAAAATTAATGTGGAGTCTAGGTCACTCCACCCACCTCCATCTCCTCCCCAACTAACCCATTTCACTCTAGCTCTCCTCACACACAAAGAAAAACCGTCCCTCCATGTTGCAAAGGAAAGAGGGAAGAAAACTTAGAAGAAAAAGAAGAGAAGAAGAGAAGAAAATAGGTGAAACCTTGGATTCACCACTTGAAGATCAAGAGCTACCATCCTCATCATCATCTTCCCCTCTTCCCCTCTCCCAAACCTAACTCTACCTTAGCCGATCCAAGCATGTCCCACCATTGATCAAGCTCATCTAGCCGATCAAACAAGGAGAGGAAGAAGAAAGGAGGCCAAGGAAGTCGACGGGAGTGACAAAGACCCGAGGAGTCGTCGAATCGTAAGTATGTTCTAAACAAGAAATCTACTTTTTAGGGTTTTAAGTTTTGGAATCCATTTCCTTGGATTGGATGGTGGCCAAACCATCATAGGCTTTGAATTTAAAAATCCATCCAATGGTAGGATAAGGAATGAATAAAATGGAGGAATGGATTAAGTAATGGATTAGGGATGTTAAGTATCTAAAATAATGGATTTGTGAGGAAATTTTTGGGCCATAGGGTTCGGCCATGTAGCATGGCCGAACCCCATGGTGGGTGATTAGAAGATGTATTGAATTAATTCGGGTTTTGTAAGTAGGAAAAATGGTTTAGAGTTTTTTTTAAGTACAAAAAAATGATTAATGGTTTTTATGAAGATCTTAAAGTTGGTGATAGATAGTAATTTTAATGGATGAAAAAGGATAGAAATTAATGGAGGAAATAATAGTTGCAAATGGATTTCCAAAGTATATGACATAAGCTTTAAATGGACCAAATGAATGATATTATTGATTTTAAATGGAATTTTTAACAAAGAAAAATCATGGACAAATATTCATAGAACTTTGGTCTTAAAAGGCTCTAAAAAAGGTGGGCCATGAACCATGGGTTCGGCCATGGTGTATGGCCGAACCCTATGGTAATGGTTTGGGATTTCTAAGCATGGAAAATAATGTAGAGGAATGGAAATTTGAATAGATTGGTAAGTATGGTATGTAGCATTTCTTTTTATGGAAATGAGGATTTAGATGGATGATTTAATCTTCATTGGAAGTATGTTAAAATGGGTGAATGAAACCAAGAAAAAATGGAGAAAGAAACATCATGGGTTTGGCCATGGTGTATGGCCGAACCCATGACCCAATTTTGGATCAATTTTAGTCTAAGATTAATGTACGTATCGATGCTTAGGAGTTTGTTCTAAAGGGCCAAAATGAATGAAAGTTAGTGATTTTAAATTGGATTATTTTGGGACAAAACGTTGGTCTTTAAAATGACATCCATAAAGGTGAGCCATGAACCATGGGTTCGGCCATGGTGTATGGCCGAACCCTATTGTGGTAATTGGTAATTTTAAAATGGAGAAGAATGATAGAGGTTAATGGATTTTGTATGATATGTGATGTTTTAAAAGGATGAAAAATGAGGACTTGAATGGATAATTTAAATTCATTAGAGATAGGAATTAAAGGGGGTAAAATGAACCTAAGGAAATGAAATTTAGGTATCATGGGTTCGGCCATGGTGTATGGCTGAACCCATGATCCCTTTGTGGGCCACCTTTAGGGCCAAATATGAAATGACATATGTGATTAAATCTTTTTCAAAATTAAATAATAGGTGGCTGATTTTAGATATGTTAGGAAATCACAAATGGGCTCAAGTTTATGGGTCAAATGCGAATTCAAAATGTACATGGAAGAGGAGTGGCAAAACCGTAATTTAGTGCCACATTGAAAAACCATAGGTTCGACCATAGTACATGGCCGAACCCTATGGGGATTAGACATGAAATCGGATATTACGAATGATGAAACGAAACGTATAGATGCTGCGTTTTAGGCTCGCTCATTGGAATATTTGAAATGGTCAACAATCGGATTTATGTATATGTTTTAACCAATGGATAATGGGCTAAGTTAAGGGCTGATTTTCGATAAAATTGTAACATAATTAATGGCCATTAATGGGTCTAAGTAGATGGATCAATTATGAACGTAATTATGGATAACGTATGGACTAATTCGGTAAATGTAATAAGGTATCGGACGTCGCAAACGGTACGCGATCGGCGACCGGATTATCGAACGAAAAACGTAACGGAACGCGACACGGTATTCGGTAGGATTCCTACCTCTTTGTAAGCGATGGATATGTGATAGTATTTTAGATTATTTTGATTTGGCTTATGATGGATTTATGATTATGATTTACCTATGATGAGTTTTAAGTTATGAATCATATGTTCTATTGATGAGATTTTTAAAGCCATGGTTTGTACTATCATATTTATTACATGGCATATGGCATCTACATCTCATGCATGACATGGGAGGGATATGACAAGGAAATGATGAAATGGAACCGGGGTCCATGCTCCGTCGGGGCGACCGAGAAGCAGCCATGGGGATAGCCTGATAGGCTATAACCGGAGACCATGCTCCGTCGGGGCGACCGAGAACCAAACATGGGGATATCTTGATGTGATTCATCCATCAAGGGGGTACCATATGGAACAACCGGAATTCATGCTCCGTAGGGGTTACTGAGAAATAGCATGGGAACACCTTGACGAGGTCTTACCGTCAACGGGGATGATTTGTGATTGCTTGTATCTTGACGAGGTTTTGCCGTCAAAGGGGATATGATAGTATGATCATACGGATGATGGGTGGGACACATGACATAGGTACCCATGGCATAGCATTCATTACATGCTTATTTTGTTATATTTTATTGTATCGGTATGCGTGTTATCACTAATCCATGTGCTAGCCCTACTCGGAGTCCTATTGGGCTCGTTAACTAACGCCCTACTTCTACCCTAGCTGATGACGCAGGGGATGGTGGAAGCGGTGGATATGACAGGAGCCAAGATTAAGAGCTTGGGCAGCGCAATCTTAGTTTATTTACGTTTACATTTTTGGAGATGTAATTTTAAAGTAACTTAGCTTGTTGGGTTGTATAAGTTTACATTTCTTGCGATGGTTTGGACGTTACTTATGGACGATTACATTTTGTGATATAAATATGAACATAGGAGCATTTTGGTAATTCAATGTTGTATCTTCCCTTCTATCTAAAAACCGATAGGATAAACTCTATTATCATGTTCCGTAAATATTATAATCCGCGAACTTACTTCCTACGCGTGAACCGTTCTAGTGGACTTAGCTCCGCGCACGCGTGGGGTTGGCCAGTTAAGGGACGGCCTTTAGAAGCTCGGACTTAACTCGCGTCGTGGCGTCCGTGCCCTCTCTCACTCTTCTATTTCAAAAAAAAAAAAAAATAGACTCTGATTTTTGAAAAGCAAGTGAAAAAGGGGCGGGCGTTACAGTTGTGTTTCAGTACGACGTTCCATCCGCAGACAGATGATCAATCCAAGTTGACCATTCTGATCTTAGAGGATATCAGTTCAGTATCAAGATGGCACCGTATGAGACCTAGTATGACAGACTGTGTAAATCACCTTGTGTTGGGCAGAGATCAATGATATAGTGATGTCAGGACCAGATATGGTCAAGGAGACTACAGAGCAGGTGAGATCGATCAGGAAGAGACGGTTGACTACCTAGAGCCGATAGAAGGTTATGCTGACCGTTGGAGGAGGGCACTTGAGTCTGTTGTTGGAGACCATGTTCTCGTTCTGGTTTCGCCGCGTCTTGGGATTCAGAGGTTTGGGTGCCGAGAAAAGTTGTCGCCTCAATATTTTTTTTTTTGGTCCTTTGAGATACTAGAGATGATCGGGGAGGTGACCTTCAAGCTTACGCTTCCTCCAAGTCTCGCCCAATTGCACTATATCTTCCATGTTTCAATGCTTCTAAAGTATCATCATGATCCGTCTCAAGTGGTTAACTGGGAAGACGTGAAACTCGATGAGGACATTACCTATGAGGAAGGACCAATGCGGATCAAGGATTCCAAAGAGCAGAGGATTCGTGACAAGACTATCTGCCTGCTTATAGTGGTTTGGCAGCGCAAGGGCAGAGGGATTTCTATTTGGGAGAATGAGGCAACAATGCTGAAACTGTTTTCCGCCTTGCTTGTGATTAGAGATACGAGTTCAGTTTGAAATTCGAGAACGAATTTCTTTTGAGGGGGTAGTGTTGTAACGACACGATCCGAATCTTCCCGATTTTGAGGAGATTTTTTGATCTCCGAGTTGTTTGTGGGACTTTGGCAGCATTGGAGAGAGAGTGGACCATTGGTAGGCCCGAGTTTGTCTGAACGCGAGCTTGGCAGCTCAAGGGGTATTTTGGTAATTTTGAATTATTGTGTGTCATGTCCATTAAAAACGTTTGAAAAATCACACGATTTTCTCTCGACCTTCGACATTTAATTTTTCTAGGGTTTTCGATTCACATTTTATCAAACGCACGGTGTCGGCATCGAGATTTATCTAGATGATTTTCGAGGTTTTTCTATTATAAAATATATATATATATATACACATTGCAAATAGATATTAATATAGTAATTAAATAAATGATATAGCGAGACTTAGTTTTTTTTAAATAATGAATAAATAAAATAGAATAAAGTAAGGTTTTGTCATTTATGAGCTTTTTCCAAAATATGTAAAGGAATTAAAATGTAACCCCAAGATCCTAAAAAAGCCTGGGCCCTCTAAACCCTAACCCCTTAACTCTCAAATTTGCAACACTGTAGCAAATTGCTACAATGCCGCAGCCCTCTCCTCCCCTCTCTCGATT
This sequence comes from Chimonanthus praecox, assembly GCA_022113865.1. Lineage (NCBI taxonomy): Eukaryota > Viridiplantae > Streptophyta > Magnoliopsida > Laurales > Calycanthaceae > Chimonanthus > Chimonanthus praecox. The sequence goes on along the minus strand of CM039093.1, from coordinate 30,582,927 downwards.
CATTCTTTTCTTTGGATCTCTCCCTTCTCTCTCACTGCTCCTTCTCCTTCTTCTTCTTTCTGTTGCGAAGGGACCCTCCCCACTGCGGCTTTGACGCTGCTGCTGTTGGACTTCCATTGCCCCATTATCTCCTTCGTTACCGACAGAGATTCGGGCTTCCGCCACAGCCCCAACCTCCATGTTTCTTCAATTTCTCTCCTTCTCCTTTTCTCCTCTCCCTTTCTCTCTTTGGATTTCCCCGATTTCTTTGTGCCTTTTTTTGATTTTCAATGGTTTTCCTTGATTTTCAACAGTTTTACTGATTTTCAGCAGTTTTACTGATTTTCATCAGTTTCCCTGGTTTTTCGTGATTTTCCCTTGATTTCTCTCATTTTCCTAGTTTTTCCTTAGATTTCCCAATTTTTTTTTTCTCTTTTTCCCCTCTTCAATCTCAGTTGAGCAACCGAGTAGGCTCAGCTAATTTTCCGTGTCAACTCAGTTGGGCTTCTGAGTTAACCGAATCCTTGGGTTTGGGTTGTACTCAACCCAGTTACTTGGCCCAGTTGCCTGGCTCGGCCCAACAGTCTGGCTTGGACTTGGCCCAATCCTATCCGGACCAGGCCCAGCCCAACCAAATCTTGGCCCAGCCCTATTGTAGGCCCATCCCTTTAGGGCCAACCCATTTCGGCCCGTTTTGGGCCCAACCAAGTTTTTGGCCCATTTTTCGTTCGGCTTCGTTTTACTTTTTTACTTATTCATCTTTCATTATTTCAACAGATTAAGCTTCTTTCAACCCATCAAGTTGTTTGCTCGCTTCGGATATTCGACTCCACACACAGTGAGGGGATTATCACTGTTTTAGCATGCACTTGCATATATTAAACTGTTATCCATCGTCCTGGAGTGATTGAGTGTAACCCTCTATTCTTTTAGCCACTCGGTAAGGGAAAATTGTTGAAATAAATATGTGGCAGAGGGTTCGCTCGGGGGTGCTCCTTGCAACTATATGCATTTGTGGAGAACTTCAATTGGACAATTAGGATTTAATATGATTTTTGGTAATTGATAATGATGCCTTAAGTTTATTCACCAGATGCTATTGAGAACATGTGGAACGTAGATATGTCTGTCTAAATAACCCATTGTATGCTCTTGACTCGCATGATGAAATGTGTTATTGATTTGAGTTAGTTACATCAGGACAGATTCTTACAGTGGTACATGATCATGACATCATGTGTATCCATTGGAGAGATCTTTTACATGTGTATATGTTTATGATGATGTGATGAGTTTCGTTGTTAGGAGGACTTCCCTGTTACGCTCCGGCAATTGAGGCCCCTATAGGAGATGCGGGTTTCCCTGTCGCATTCCAACGATTGAGGTGCTTGCCCTTGAGATTAGCTTTCCCATTATGCTCCGGCGGTCGAGACCCCCATAGAAGATGCGGGTTTCCCCCTTGCATTCCAGCGATTGAGGCGGATGTGTATTGTGTGGTCTCCTGTTTGTATTGGTAGGGAAACTGAAGTTGTTAGAGGACAGTTGTGAGATTATAGAGATGATGTCTCAGATTGGTTGGCGGGACCATTGGATAGTTTTGTAGTTAAATACTCTTGTACGTTGACTTTCATTTTATTATGATGTCCATTATTTATCATACATGTGATATATGTTTATATAGCTGACATGTGATATGATTATTCCCTTCACTGGCCTGTTTAGCTCACCCCTTACATTTCAGGTACCCCGATCACGGAAGGGCCAGGCGGGCCCCTTTGCCAAGCACCTGACGGAGCGGTAGCAGTTATATATTTGTGTTCATGTTTATGTTCTAAATTTGAGAAACTCTAGTCTGCATGGAGATATTATTTCACGTTTGTTTAGATGATTGTATAACTATATTTTTTATCAGTATAAGGTTTGTTATGTTTCTTAGTATTATAGGCTTGTTGTTTGTTGGATGGGAGGTAGTTGCCCTTTTAAAAAAAAATACTCGATATCCATCCTTTTGTGATGTATTGAGATTTTTTTAGGAGATAACGCACCCGTACAGAGACGGGGCGTTAAACTTCTCTTCATAAAGGCGATTTTACTTTCAGTGATTTATAAGCAACCACTAATCTCAAAACCAAAACATTAACACACAAAGAATATATAAAATAATGGGATGCATCAGTGTCGAATAACACATGGGCTAATCAGCTACAGAGTGGTAAAATATCTTCCATTACTGCGTGATCCATTTGCTCGTCCCCTGACGGCCCCATTTTCTATTGATTGTAACAGCCCGTCCCTTCAGCACAATATTGTCCACTTTGGGTCCCACATGGGGTGGCCCACACGATTTTGCATTGGGCCTGGTCCTAAAAGGCCTTGTGCTAAGGAGAGGGGAACACCCTCTTATAATCCCATACCCTCTCCACCTCATGGGCGATGTGGGACTTTTTCCCACACCCCCATGTGGGTAGGGTGTTACAGTCCACCCCCCTTAAAATCAGAGCCGTCCCCGGCTCTGTCACGTCACACTAACAAGAGGTTTACACAAGCAACACAACACAGAAGGGTAGAGGGCCCACATAGTCTGAGTGTTGAACTGTGCTCTGATACCAAGTGTAACAACCCGTCCCTTCAACACAATATTGTCTGCTTTGGGCCCCACATGGGGCAGCTCGTACGGCTATGCATTGGGCCTGGCCTACAAGACCAAGCCCAAAAGTCCTTGTGCTAAGGAGAGGGGAGCACCATCTTATAACCCCGGACTTTAGACGAATGGAATCGAAGTGATAGACTGCATTTTGACCAGCAGTGAGTCCACATACTATGGTGTTAGGTGGGTTCTATTGAGGATCTGAGACTTAAGTGAGACCATTGCGACCCCTTCAGTTGCTTGGAAACTTAACCGGCCGTGTGATGGTTGGGCCCGAGGCTGTCAAATGCGATGTCCGAACTTCTGATCAAATGTTAATCAAGTCCATGTTGGGTTGTTAATTCTGCAATCGTTAGATGCTCTGTGTAAAGAAAAGAAAAAATTAGTCGCGTCTCAGACCCTAACAGAGCATAGCGTGACAACTAATATTGTGACTGAATCTTCTTTGGTTTTCTTTCAAGCAAGACTACATCACTACACCATGGACACTTTATTTAATTGGCCAAAATCGTCTAAAAATTAGCCCAAATTGATCTATTAAATTTTATACAATGATTAAGTATAATCTTTAAATTTCACAAATGTGGCTTCACTTTTTCTCCTGAGTCTTGTAATTGTCTGAATGTAATATCCTTTAATCATACTTTGTGTTGAAGTCTTCTTCAACATGAACCTTTTATCACAGATTGCCACGTGTATTAGGCAGATATAGAGGAGTATTTATTGTAAGACAGTCTTATCTAGAACATCTTCAACACGTTTACACTCCTACCAATCACTTGAAATCATTGAAAGAGGTATTTTGCTTAAGAATCTGGGAATAATTTGTTTTTCTATTTTTTTTCCAAGTTGAGTTGTTATTTGGCGGTTAACCGGGTCTCTGAAGTTTCGTTTTCCTCCAGGCATGCACTTCATACAATTATAATGTTATATTTTCTTCTCGCAAAGGACGCATTCCATAATATTTTTTTTAAAGGTTTTCCACTAATTAATTATCTAAGTAAAATGCAAAAAATCCAATTTTCTAAAATTGGCAATTAAAATTCACTAAATACCACTCGTAGTAATAAAATCTTCTACTCTTGTTGCGAGAAAAAAAAATGACGCGCCGCCCATCTCAACGTCCCTCTCTAAACTAATTTTAGGCGTACTTTTTAGGTTTTCATATTGAACTGCAGAGCAATGATGTAACGTAAGAGGAGTTCCGTAGCGACAAAAACTGCCGTCAAAACTTGCGGCTAAAGTCGAAGTCGTCGTCGTCTTCTTCGCTGTTTGCCACGAGTTGTACCAAAGGTGGCAACTCGTGCACGTGATTAAATCTGGACCTTTTAAAGTGGTGGGCCTCATAGTTCGGGCGGAATAAAGAACGATCTTAAAAATCGGATCTAATTCCGCATTTTTTTCACGTGATCGACATCTATCTATCTTTATAAACTGAAGTCCATGTCCACCTGAATCAACCAACCATTCAAATTGCAATTCCAGTTCCAATACCTCCTTCAGCTTCTCTCTCCGCTGTTTCCATATTTTCTTACATGAGCAACATGACGATTCATGCCTCCTCCCACCCAACAACATCCATAAAGTCGTTGTTTCTTCTGCTTTGTTTCTTCTTCTTTCTGTTCTTATTCTTAAATCATTTGCTGCGATTACTGAGGGGTGTCAAGGGGCATTCCTACCATGGTCCCCCTGCATACCCTCTTATTGGATGCTTGATCTGCTTCTACAAGAATCGACACCGTCTGCTAGACTGGTATACTGATCTATTGGCTGAATCGCCGAGCCAAACGATTGTGGTGCACCGGTTGGGCGCTAGGCGGACCATCATCACTGCAAATCCCAACAATGTCGAACACATTCTAAAAACTAAGTTCGACAACTACCCCAAGGGAAAGCCCTTCACAGAAATTCTGGGCGATTTTCTGGGCCACGGCATATTCAATGTGGACGGGGAGCTGTGGCACACCCAGAGAAAGTTGGCCAGCTATGAATTCACCACCAAGTCCTTGAGAGAATTTGTGGTGAGCATACTCGAAAGCGAAGTGAATGACCGATTGTTGCCCATCTTGGAGTCCGCCTGCCACAGTGGAGAAGCATTAGACCTGCAAGATTTATTAAGAAGGTTTGCATTTGATACCGTATGCAAGGTATCGCTGGGGACTGATCCAAGTTGCTTAGACCCTTCCATGCCAGAATCCCGTCTAGTGACTGCGTTTGATGTGGCATCAGCAATAAGCGCTGGGAGGGGGATGTCGCCTGTGTATGCAGCATGGAAGGTGAAGAGGGCACTACGTATTGGGTCGGAGAGGAAACTGAAGGAGGCAGTCCAGCTTGTTCAAAGATCAGTCATGGAGATAATTCAGACAAAGAAGCTTGAACACCAACAAGAATCGAAAGACTGTAAAGACCTTCTAACAAGATTGATTTTAGGTGGCCATGATGAAGAGGTAATTAGGGACATGGCCATAAGCTTCATAATGGCCGGCAGGGACACCACATCGGCTGCGCTCACATGGTTCTTCTGGTTGCTTTCCTGCCACCCCAAAGTCGAAAGGGAGGTAATTGAAGAATTACAAACGATTTCTCCAATGAAAGAGACGCGACTGGAGTACGGAATGTTGAAAAACATGAGAGTCTTGAAGGCGAGCCTTTGTGAAGGCATGCGGCTCTATCCTCCAGTAGCATGGGACTCCAAGCATGCAATGAATCACGACACACTCCCTGATGGCACTCACATTGCAAAGGGCGATAGGGTTACATATTTCCCTTATGGAATGGGAAGGATGGAGACATTGTGGGGAGAGGACTGCCTGAAATTTAATCCTCATCGATGGCTGGCTTCACATGGAAGTGTGAGTCCTTTCAAGTTCCCTGTGTTTCAAGCTGGACCTAGGGTCTGCCTAGGGAAGGAGATGGCTCTTATTCAAATGAAGTATGTAGCTGCCGCAATATTGCCAAAGTTCGAGCTCCGGCCCGTTAGTCAAGATCGGCCAATCTTCATTCCTTTGCTGACTGCTCACATGGACGGTGGTTTCAAAGTCACTGTCAGGGAGAGGAAAATGAAATGCCACAGCCCTTGAGCAGGCAATTACATAAACATGGAAATTGCCTAATCAATTCACAGGAATAGGAGATATTAAAGAATTCAGCATCTTTATAGTATTTTACCTTCCTTGTTGGAATGGAGTGAGGCTAGTTGTCTTCTCCATTCTGTTATCTCTATGTTGTTCTGGATTTCAGTCCATGCACATGAGTAGTATGGGCAATGTCTGTACCTTTCTTTATATGAGCAAGAAAAAATACATCAAACACTTCATCCTGTAGCTCCACTTTGATTCTGTCTTTTAAATTACGAAATTTCACTTTCAGTTAATTATCTTAAGCTTTTAATAGTCAATAATTATATATTAAAAGAAAAATTAATTAAAAAATAAAGATTATTAAAATAGACTATGAGACTTTACGTACTTTATATCTCTATAATCACCTATTAATGTATGATAGTTTTTATAGTCCTTGGATTGATTCGCTGAAATATCTTATTAGTGAGTCTCTCTGGATTATCTGAATTCAGGTGCTTTAAAATTGATGTCTGCCTACTAATTTTTGTCAATTGTATGACAAAATGAGAGAGAAATTAGTATAAGTTATAAGACATCAAAATCAATTATGGAGAGTAAATTGGTGAAGCCTAAGTGCTTGGGCCTCTAGAAAGAGAGAGTCATAAAGGGGATGAATATGAAGAAGCCAATGGATATGTGAGAATGTCTATGCTTGGAGTTTGGGACTTCAAACTCAAAGAAGATTGGGGGAGAAAATCTTCTCAACACTGATAGCTTAGATATACTATGGGTAGTGTTGGTTTCTAAGAAATCATGGTGTATGGGGGAGCATGAATACAAATCTACTTTAGTCCATGGATACCTATTTATGTTTTGGACTAACCCCTCTAATAATTTTCTAGTGTTGTTTGCTTATATGTTGAAGCAAGAAAACATGATTTCAAGTAAGCTGAACAAGTATATGAAAAGATCATAGTCTTGTTGTTTCTATTTGAATATGTACATGTAAACAATAAAATATTTTTGTATTCAAATGTGATGTAATAAGGGTGGGCTTGTATTTGGTTTTGCTTCTAGGTTTTGTCATGAAATTGACAAAGGTGGAGATTGTTAGTGCCCCGGCTTGGTGAGCCTTAAGTTTGTCAATTCCATGACTTGGGAAGAAGCACTTGCTAGAAGTTTGAAGACTCAAGATAATCAAGATTGAATATCATGATCCACCAAATTGAAGTGCATCGTTATGGCAATCACAAAATAGGTATTTAGCCATAGATGACTTTCGGTGGTACCCACACCGTAGGAGAACCATTCTTATGCTTAGTTGAACAAGTGATAAAATCATAAGAAGCCTATAGAGGAAGCTTGACAGTGAATTGGATGCGAACTTGTAAATATGAATTAAGTTCACTGTTACCTCGACAAGTCATTCTCACCGACCCCTCGGTGGAGACAAGATCGACCCATCGTGGTCAAAGACTGGTCGGCTAGATTAACAAAAGTTCTCGATCATAGAACTGTCATTCTGGGTATTCCTCTAATCGAGAGTTTCGTATGCATCGACCCCTCAGTGAAAAGCTGAAATGACCCCTCGTTTTCAACGACTCTTCGATAAAGACTTATGAGTTCTGGGGCTTAGAACTCAGATGAACTGTAGTGCAAAACAGACATCTCGGTAACTCAAGACCGATCGAGAGTACCAGGACCAACCCCTCGGTAAAAGGCGACATGTCGATATGGGTATGACTAGTTTCTGGACTTCAAACTCTCTCAGCATGGTGTTACCCCAGACTGAGCCTCTCGTATGGACTAACCTCTCGATGCCATGTCTGTCGATCCATCGACGACACCGACTTGTCGACGGGAAAAGAATTATACCGTTGGGAGTGAATTTAATGCTCAACAGTTGGGTAATTGAACGGTAATATTTGTAGTCACCGACCCCTCGATGGGTCCGACCTATTGGTACATGACCGTTACTGATATAGGTTGTCTTCTCTATAAATACCAATCCTTATACAACCAGTTGGCATCCTTTGGCAAATCCGTTGGACCCTCATCATTATCAGTGAGCTTAAACTAGGGCCAACAAAAGGATCACTCTGTCCCTTGTGTGCTTACACTTGGGAAATCTAATACAACCAATCATATGAATTGAATTTGTGAGAGAGAGAGAAGAAAGGATAATAAACTAGGAAAGATTTGGCAGAACTAGTTTCCTAGTCACCTCTGAATTGTGATTGCTCTACAACGGCTACAAGGTAGAGCGTCGGCATACATTGGATGGATCTTGAAGAAACATACATCAAAGACAAAGAGCTTTAAATGCAAGTGCTTCTTGGTTTTAAGTTTATTTAAAATCTTTGTTCTGTAAAGTGGATTAAGAAAGCTTGACTCTGGAACCAGTATAAAAAATCTAGAGCGTCGTCTCTAGCACATGTGATGGGTGGAATTCCCAGCCAAATAAATACCCGGAATTCCTATTCTACTTGTGGTGGGTGAAATTCTCAACCGATTGAGTGAGGTGGAATTTCTAATCTAATTGTGAGGGTGTAAGTCCCCACTCAGTGAATTCAGAGATAGCGCAAGGTTGAGCTACTCCTAACAGTGGATGTAGGTTGGTTAACCGAACCACTATAAATTTGGCCTTATGGTGTTTGATCATTGCGTATTTGTGTTATAGTATTTAAGCACTCTTTTCAACACACATCACTTTGTATTTGATTATTTTTATTTATATATTGTGCACAAGCATAGATAACCAAGCAAAGGGCTCTAAACTTAGTGTGATCGTTAAAGAAATTATAAACAATTTATCACACTAAACAAATCTCTTGATTAATATTATTATTCTGCTACACTTAAACTTTAAACAATTAAGAAATTTTTAAACACTATGGAAACTAGGATTGACCTATTCACTCCTCTAGGGTCAATCGTGTTCTAGCACCAAAGGGAGGACCTTAACAGATAATCTCTCATGATCGTACATGGACAGTGGTGAATGGACATCCTTCACTTGTAACACCCCGAATTTTCATTTCATGAATATATATGGAAATTGTCCATTTAATATGTGAATTAATGGAATTTGAAATTAAATAATGGAGATGGACCTTAAATGGGTAAGTAGTTGGGTCAATTTCCCAATTAAGACCCAACGGGTTATGGATAAGGTTCAATTGAAATAAATGATTAAGATTTTTTTAATTGGGTCAAGGTGGTCAATTGGGTCAAATGCCAATTGGGACCCAATCGGTCATAGATGAGCTAATTAGAAGTAAATGGATAAGGTTTGATAATTGGGTCTAATAACCAATTAAGATACAAGGCATGAGATCCACCTCATCAAGTGAGGTGGCTTGTATGTGACATGGATAAGTGGGACCCTAAATACCATATGGTTCATAGTCGGCTAAGCCATGGTTGACTTGGTCAACCATGGGTGAGTTCAATAGAGTTGAGTTGATGAATGAGTTCAAGAGGGATAAATAATACTTGAGTTGGAAAGTGAATTCACATGAGCTAAGAATTTATTAATGTGAGTTCAAGTGCTTGAGTTGGAAAATGAGTTCATTTAAGTTGAGTTGAGTGGAATTGAAATGAGTGGAGTGGGAAGATGGAGGGTTTCCATCTCAAAGGAGGAAACCCAAAAGGCACAATCAAGGTGTACACGTTGGAGGTGAATGGATGCCATGGTGAAGACCAAGGGATACCTTGGTTGGTTAATAGTTAAGATGGGGGGGGGGGGGGGGGGGGGGGGGGGGGGGGGGGGGGGGGGGGTTTCCATCTTGAATGCACAAATTGGGAAGGTGAAGGGTTTCATCTCATGAGATGAAACCCATGGATACACGTTGGGGAGATGAAGGGTTTCCATCTCATGATGGAAACCTAAGGGGCACATGGTTGGGGAGTTTCATCCCATGGGATGAAACCCCAAAGGAAACATTAATGAGGGAGGTGAAAGGTTTTGGTTGTTACAAAGGGGCATAACCCAAGATACACCACACTTTTGGCTGATTGGATCTTATTGGAACAAAGAAATTGTGCTCTCAAACTCTCCCTTGGCCAATCCTCTCACTAAGACAAGAAAGACTTAGAGTTTTCTATCACAACTCCTCTCCCTCTCACTCTTTGGGCCGATCTCTCACAGACAAAGAAAAGACTTAGGGTTTTCCATTCTCAAATCCTTTCCCTCTCTCTCAAACCTCTTCCTTGGCCGAACCATCTTTTGGGGGTTTTTCATCTTAGACCCTCTCCCTCTCAAGCAACACACTTTGGCCAAAGATCAAGGAGGAAAAAAGAAAAAACCAAGGAACGAAAGAAGATCGGAGGAGTCGCGAAATCGGTAAGTGGTACTTGACAAGATTTTATTAAGTAAAAAGAGATTAAATGGAACATTCCATATAGATTGGAAATGATTGGCCAAAATGTTATGGGCCATGGATTCAAATCCATCCAAGGAATGAGATGGAATGATGGAAGTAGGTTATTAATTTTAATGGGTTTTTAAAGGATCAAATGATGGAGAAGTATTGATGGATTTACATGCATTTAGACCATGGAAAAATGGAAACAAAGGACCATGGGTTCGGCCACACAATATAGCCGAACCCCATGAACCATTTTGATGGATCACTTGGTAGATCTATGCTTGTTTAAAGGATGAATGATCAAGCTAAGAAAATGGAGGAAGTTATTATGGATCTATGTTTATGTTAATAAATCCTTCATGGACCTAAGTAATGTGTAAATAAGTTAGGTGATTAACTATAAAAATGAATGGTGGTTAAGATGAGAAATGACAAAATAAGGAACCATGGGTTCGGTCATGTTGTATGGCCGAAACCCATGAAGGGCTTTTCATGAACCTAGGTGTATGATGAAGATGACATCTTTATGGACTTAGGTTGTTAAATGATTAACTATATGTGATTGAATGAATAAATCAAAAGATGGATGGTGTTGGACCCATTTTGTGTATAATAAAACAAGGGTTAAAAATGAGGGTCGAAACAAAATAGTGAGGTTCAGCCATGTTGTATGGCCGAACCCCACAAGTGAGTTTTGGTGGACAGTGGGTAGTGGATAGTGGATAGTGGAGAGTGGAGAGTGGACAGTGGACAGTGGGTAGTGGACAGCGGGTAACCGACTGATTTTAGAGACAAAATATTTATATGATTTTCCAAATGGTTAGGTTAAATAGGAAGGATGAAGGGAATGGTTTAAATCAATTGGAATAATTAATTTGGTTATTTTATGGGATTTCATAAAATAACCAAATTAATGTATGTATGTGTTAAATGTAATAAGGTAACGGGATTTCACAAACGGTGTACGATCGGCTTGACGCGATCGGCGATCGATTTTTGGACGGAAACACAAGGACCCGATAATTGAATGTTGGTAGGATTCCTACCTTATTGAAAACCATGGAATATGTATATGATTTTACTTCATGTTTTGATAAGTTGTTTTGGTATCAAATGATATGTTTCAATTATGGGATTTTAATGCTATGATGTTTATTATTACATAGCATATTGTTATTTGCATCTCATGCATGGCATGAGAGGGATCAAATGAGGGGAGTCCACGCTCCATTCGGATTTCTGATAAATAACCGTGGGGAGGAATCCACACAGATTCCTGTGGATACATGATTGAATTGTAAACGGAGTCCACGGTTCATTCAGTTAGACCGATAAAACAATCATGGGGAGGAATCTAAATTGATTCCAAGAGATGTATGATTGAATTGTAACCGGAGTCTGCACTCCGTTCGGGGCGACCGATAAGGCATTCGTGGGGATACTTTGATGAGAATTTTTCATCAAGAGGAATACTATGTTTGTAATGTAATCGGAGTCCATGCTCCGTTCGGGGCGACCGATAAGGCATTCGTGGGGATACCTTGATGAGGATTTTCCATCAAGAGGATACTATCTGATTGTGATATGGATAATGGGTGGGACTCATGTCATATGACACCCATGGCATGGCATTGACTTGCATGGTTTTGATATTATGTTATCTATGTGATTTTTATACTTGTAACGCCCTGTCCTTTTTTCACTCGCTTCTTCCTGTAAATTCAGAGTCTATTTTTTTTTATAACAGAGTAGAGTGATAGAGCACGGGACGTCACGACGCGAGCTAAGTCCCAACTTCCAAAGTCCAACCCTTAACTAGCTAACCCTATGTGTGTATGGACTCAGTCCAATAAAACGGTTCATACATAGCAATATCAACTTGCGGAATACAATCATAACCTGTGGAATCATAACATCAAAATGCGGAATCATAATAGAACCAAGTTCTATTCCATTCAGATAGCAAAGTACGTCAAGTCTTTAATCATCATTATCATATCATAATTATTCAATAAGACATTCAACCATAGCAAATCCATCTAAGTTATTAAAATTTGAATTCTAGATACTCAAATACAAGCCCATGAGTATCTTAAACAAAATATAAACTAAAAGCGTTCTGAGCTCTTATGCTTGTCCCTTTCCATGTTTAGCGTTTTCCTCGTTTCCAGTTATAATAAATTGTTCCATACTTTCAAAGCATTATATCCAAAACAGTGTATGAAAAATAGGGATCCAATCATAACGATAAAAACCAGAAACCTTGCATGATAATAAGACCATAATCATGTCGATGCAATGCCATGCCATGCTATCATATGCAATGAGTCCCGCCCATCACAAAATATAGGACTCTTGATGGAATTCTCCTCCTCATCAAAGTATCATCCTGGTGGAATTCTCATCACCAAGGTCTTCTCTCTTGATGGAATTCTCATCGTCAAGGTATCCTTCCACGAGTATTTTACGTGTAATGGCCCGGAATTTGTAAGTCAATGAATATGTGAATATTATTTATTGTAATGATGAAAATAGGGAAATTTGATGGAATAAAGGGTAAATGGACCAAAATTTGGACAAAGGCCCAAGTATGGCCTAATGGATTATGGATTGGAATTAAAATCATTTAAGTGGTCAAGGATGGTCAAATTGGGCCCAATACCCATTTGGGACCCAATGGGTCAAGACAATGTAAACTCTACGATAAATGGGTAAGAATGAATGTAATTGGGCCATGGGCCCATTGGTGGTCCAATTAGTTGGAATGGGTTGAATTAAATTTAAATCACCTAAGTTAATTTGAATTAAGCCAAGGTGATGTGGCCAATAGGGACCCACTTCCACCTCATCAAGTGAGGTGGCGTGTGAACCAAGAATTGGTGGGGCCGGCCACCATGGTTGACTTGGTCAACCACGGGTGGATTTCATAAAGGGAATTTAATGGAATTAAATTAGGTGGAAATTAATTAACTTAACCTAATGATCAAATTAATTAAATTAACTAAACTAATCTAATCATGGTCAAAGGGGTCAAAGGAGGGGAGACCAAAACAATCCTATCTTCAAACACCTTATCCATGAAAAACGTTGGCTAGTGGTTGGGTCATAAAGCATGAGAAATATCTCATGTGGGGTGGTTGGGATAATTAATGTAAAGTGTAAATTAAGTAACCAAATGGGGATAAGCCTTATCTTTTCTTTTCTCCCTCTCTTTTCATCCTCATTTCACTCTTTCCTCTCTTTCACTCTCTCATGGCCATCCCACACTAGGAAGGAAAAGAGAAGAAGGAAATTAAGGAAAGGAAGCTAAGAAGAGAACAAAAATTCAAAGTAAACGCCCACCACTCCAAGATCAAAGGTTGGGATCTTATTTCTCATCATCTCTCTCTCTCTCTCTCTCTCTCAAGCAAACCCTACCTTAGCCGACCCTAAGTTTGGAGGTTTTCACCATGGATCAAGCATCTTAACCGATCAAACAAGGAGAGGAAGAAGAAAGGAGGCCAAACAGTCCGACGAGAGCAAAGAAAGTCGGAGGAGACGACGGATTTTAAGTATTTTCTAAAACAAGAGATTTGGATTTTCTTAGGGTTTAAGAGGCTATGAAATCTATTTTTTGGATTTAGAGGTGGCCAAATCATAGTTTTGGATCTAAAATCCATAAAATGGAAGGATGGAAAGATGGCCAAATCCTAAATGGGTAAATTAGGATTAAGGAAAAAAAAAGTGGATTAAGAATGATATGTAATTAAATAATTAAGCATGGAAGTATGGGTTTTTAATGAATTGATGGACCATAGGGTTCGGCCATTTAGTATGGCCGAACCCCATGGTAAATGGTTGAGGATTTTAATTAGGGTTTTAAGGTTTAAAGCCATGGAGAATGATTATGATTTTTAGGGTTGTAAAATGATTAAATGTTGGAAAATTTAAAGGGGTTTAAATGAGGAAAAATCATGGAGTGTGTGAATGATATTGTGGCCTTAAGAGGCATAGGAAAATGGTGGATCATGAACCATGGGTTCGGCCATGGTGTATGGCCGAACCCTATGGTGATCAAATGATGGATTTAATGGTTGTGAGTAATGGAAAAATAAATGGCAATGTTGGTGGTGTTGATGGACCCAAAAAGGGACCTAATGTTGTTAGTTGTAATGAGAATGTGGCTAAGTTTATAAGCTTGGATGTGATTAAGGATGATGGGTCCAAGTGTGTAAATGGGCCAAAGAAAAAATGGGATAAAGACATCATGGGTTTGGCCATGGTGTATGGCCGAACCCATGACCCATTTGTGGGTAAACTTATGGATAAATTTTGGTAGTATGTGTGTGAGAAATGAATGAGGATTAGAGTGTCTAAATGGCTGATTTTCTAGTGTTGTTATGTTATGGTTAATGAGACAATAGTAAACCCAATTGTAGATCATTTTTTTTGGCCTAAGATTAGTGTATATGTGTATGTTAAATTAATGGAGTTTAAGTAAGTTAAATGGCTAATTTTAATGGTCATAGGACATAATTAAATGGGTCATTACCTAAGTTAGGGATCCAAGTCTATGATCGTTTATGGACTTAATCATGCATGCATGAATGAGTGATTAGCCAAGGAAAAAAGTGGTAGTGGCAAAACCGTAATTACTGGCCAAAATGAAGAACTCCATGGGAGATGACCATGGACTTAGGGGTTCCAAGTAACAAATTTATTTATGGCTAAATAAAGCCTAGGGGGGCTGATTTTTAGACTTATGTGATTAAAGTAGTTGATAGATTAAATGGGACCCACAAAACCTAGTTAGTGAGGTTCGGCCATGGTATATGGCCGAACCCCGCTAAGGTGTGATTAATGGACTTAAAAGGTTAAAATATGGATTGATTATGTGTATGTAATAAGGTATTGGATATCGCGAGCAGTACGCGTGTCGGTAGCCGGATTATCGGACGAAATGAAAAAGGACGCGAGTCGGTATTCGGTAGGATTCCTACTTTTTTGTAAGCTGTGGATTGTGTGATGGTTTCTTTGATTTATTTTGGGAATTTTATGGTTTATTTTATGATGAATTTTAAGATCATGGTTTATGTATCTTATATGGCATAATGCAAGATTATGAATTATATGCCAAGTTATGAATTCTATATTATGACTATGGATTATACATATTACATAGCATAATGCATTACATCTCATGCATGGCATGGGCAGGAAAATAAAGGAACCGGAGTCCATGCTCCTTCGGGGCGACCGAGAACAGGCATGGGGATAGCCTAATAGGCTATAACTAGAGTCCATGCTCCGTCGGGGCGACCGAGAACAGACATGGGGACACCTTGACGAGGCCTTGCCGTCAAGGGGGATATTTTATGATTGGATATATCTTGACGAGTTTTTTCCGTCAAGGGGGATATGACATCATGATGGGTTGGATTCATAACACAGACACCCATGGCATGGCATTCACTGTATAGTTTCATTATATGATTGTCTACCAGTTTTCACTATATTATTATCGGTATGCTTGTTATCACTAATCCATTTGCTAGCCCTACTCGGAGTCCTACTGGCATGTGGTCTAACGCCCTACTTCTACCCTAGCTAATGACGCAGGAGCTGGCGCAGCGGAAGGGCGTGACGGTAGCCAAGGTTAGGAGTTTGAGAAGGCGGACTATTTACTTTATTTAAGTTTATTTCAGGAAATGTATTTGAGCAGCCTAGCTTGTTGGAAATGTAATATTTTAGACTTATTGCTATGTTTTGGATTTTATTGTAGACATATGATGTTATGGCATTTTAGTAATTAAATGATGAAATCTTCCCTGCTATCTAGAAAAATTGGTAGGATAGTATCTATTATCATTTCGCATTTAATGTATTATTCCTCGAGCTTAATTCTACGGGTGAACCATTCTCTGTGGACTCCATTCCACGCACCCGTAGGGTTGGCCAGTTAAGGGCCGGGCTTTAGAAGCTCAGACTTAACTCGCGTCGTGACGTCCGCGCCTTTTGTCACTTTTAATTCTTTAAAAAAAAAAAAGACTCTGATTTTCGGTAAAAAAAAGGGGCGGGCGTTACATTACGGACGCCCCGTCGGAGTGTGGATCTCCGGATATATAGTATCCTCTTGATGGGATTCTCATCATCAAGGTATCCCATGATGGAATGCTCATCACCAGGGTCTTCATACATAGTGTCCTCTTGATGGGATTCTCATCATCAAGGTATCCCCAACTAGTGCTTTACGGAAGCCCCGACAGAGTGTGGGTCACCGGTTACCTGTCATCCCTCCCATGGCATTCATGAGATGCAAATGTCCATATGCTATGCAATTATACAAATCATAGCATTTAAAAGCTTATATTTGAAACATATAAAACACATGCTACTTTAATAACATAAATATGGCATTTAGAATCACCTTTTTGAAAACATATTCAACACATGCTATTTAAACAATTAAACATAGCATTTGAAAATCATATAAAGCATATCCTTTGAAAAATATTTTCATCAAATGTAAGATAAACACAAAGTACATAAACCCATGGTTTCAAAGAGGTGGAATCCTACCTAAGACCGCTACGTGTCCTTGCGTCTTTCGTCCGATAACCGCTCACAATCATAAACACCTTGTGAAGTTCGTTACCTTATAACATATTAATCAATCAAAACCAAGTCCTACTTGATTTACAATTATTTTAAGTCTATAAACCAATCCCCATGGTTTATCATTTTCACACTTATTTACCAAATTGTCATTGGTCTAATGTTTAAGTTCCAAAACATAATTACATTCATTCTACGTAATTACCAAATTGCCATCCATATCTATCATTCCATTTTAGCATGTATTTACAATTTTTGCCATTACTTTAGATTTATGCCCAAAACTCATCCATAATATTAATACATAAACTTAATATATCCATAATTGGTTCCTTAGTCCAAACATGATTCATCCAATATTTCCCATGTTTAGATCCAATTATATAGATCCTAAACATCTAAGTTCTCCAAATAATTTCTCATATAATTACCTTATTGCCATACAAGGCTAAACTTCCATCTTTAACAAGTATTTACAATTTTGCCACTCATGGCTTACATAACCCATAGTTTCTTTTAAAATCCTTCACCCGTTACATGGTCCATAATAATTTCCCAACAACTTAATTTTATACTTAGAAAGTCCACATTTAGAAACTTTCTAATTTCATTATCCAACTTCCATACTTAGAAAGTTCCTAAAATGGAAACTTTCTAAATTTATCATTTCCTAATCTTGGATCCATAACTCCAAGTTCTTTCCATAAATAGGTCCTTTCTAAATTAAAGACTTTCCAATTTAATCCTACCTTCCAAAAACAATTAACATACTTTAAAAATGTCATTACAACTCCATGGGGTTCGGCCATACACCATGGCCGAACCCTATGGTTGACAAGGTTCTCTTTTAAAATCCATACATAGTATTCAATGGCTTTCATCATTCACACTTCCATAAATAAATAGTTTCCAAATTTAATCTCCACTTTCTATAATTGGAGACTTACCAATTTAATCTCCACTTTCCATAAATAATTACTATACATTAAGATTACCATAACCACTCCATGGGGTTCGGCCATACACCATTGCCGAACCCAATGGTTTTCATCATTCTTAACTCCATAATAGATTCACTAAAGTCGTTCCATGGTTTCCAACTATAAACATATAATCAACAACCTTCCATTAAAGCCATACAATAACCATGATCCTTCCCAATTTTCTTCCATAAAATAACCAACAATCTTTCATGGGGTTTGGCCCTTCACCATGGCCGAACCCTATGGTTTATCAACCTCTTCTTAAACCATTTTTAATCCCTTTTAAAACATGCATAATCAGTCCATGATTTTCATCATTAAAGTTCCATAATTAAACCATGTTTTTCCATGGGGTTCGGCCATACATCATGGCTGAACCATATGGTCCATTCTTTCCATTAAAATCATCATATTCATCCATCAATCTTCTTTCATGGGGTTCGGTCATACACCTTGGCCGAACCCTATGGTTCCTTATTTCATTAAAACAAATTAATCACAAAACATAAAATCACTTACCGGTTCCGCAACTCCTTCGGTTTTCCTTCGGTGGATCTTGTTCTTCTAACCATTTTCCTTTTCTTAGCCTTTTTCCTCTTAGATCTTCCCCTCTTGCTGGCTGTTTTTCCTTCTCTTTGATGTAGTCGAGAATAAGAACTTGTGAGAGAGAAAGAGAGAGAGAAATCGCCCTACAGGGTTATCTCCTATATAAGCTCCAATTAATCCAAATGGGAAAGGTGCCATGCGCTCCTTCCTTGCCTTAAATGGAAATGCCGACCTCCCTTGCTTAGATTAGTAATTTTCGACCTCCCTTGCTTAATTTAGTAACCTCCCAATCGGCCAATGCTAAAAATAAATATAGTAATGCTGTGTGCCCTTGTGTTCCCCTGTTTTTACACATATACCATATTGCAGATCAGTTTTGACCTTGTTAACTTCCGAATTAGGAAAAGTGCTATTATAGCTCTTGAAGTCTTCTTTCCAACGCAAAAAGAATCAAGCAATCGGACATTAGAGTGGAACTTTATAACCAAAATACTGAATATATGTCAAACCTTCCTTATTTTTCTCCCTTTCTTATTTTCTTTCTTTTTCCTTAATCCCTATTTAGAATGTGCTATGTGCCCTTGCTACCTTCTTTAATTACCTCATGCCGTGTGCACTTGTTTGTCTCTTATAAAACCTTCCTTAAATCAAGAATAGAAAGTGCCATGCGCCCCATTCTTGTTGCCTCTTCCATTTTATTAAACCTTCCATTTAATTATACTTCCCATTATAATTTCCAACTTCTAAACTTAGAAACTGACTAACTTAATAACCATTCTCCATATTTAGACACTTTCCAAATTTAGCTTCAATGTTTCCATATTTAGGCACTTTCCAAATTTAGCCATTGCCTTAACTTAAATCCATCCACATCATGCGCATATAATTAATTATAGGCATCTTATTGTTTGGCAATAAGATATCATTGCCTAAACCCAACGTGTGACCTATTTTAGGACCATCCTAAAATCTTTCCACTTAATCTTAAATATCTCATCTCATCCAAAATATTATGCGCATATAATCCCCTTGATTTTTTGTGATATAAAATCTTATATTCGGCCATGCAATCTTTTATCTATTTAATTTTGCATTACTAAAATAATTCAACCCATTTAAATTTATTTGAAACCATTTAATTTTATTAAAGTCCTTTCCCATAATCCGTTGGGTCATAATTGGGCAAAGACCCAACATTTTTACCCATCTAAGATCCCTATCCAATAATTCACAAATATAAATGGGTAATAATAATAACTTGAAAATCTAGGATATTACAATACTAACCCATGTGTTGACCCTACTTGGAGTACCTACTAGGCGTGTCGTCTAACGCCCTACTTCTACCTTAGATGATGACACAGGAAATTGACGAAACGAAAGACGCAATCGGAGCCAAGTTTAGGAGCTTGGATGCGCTAGATCTATTTTATTTAAGTTTACATTATGGACATGTAATTTGAGTAGCTAATATGTGGGACTATAATAACTTAGATTATTTGCTATGGTTTGGATTGTTAATTTTGGATATTTTAACTTAAGGTAATTATTGTTAAGTGATGGACTTCCTTGCTATCTAAAATGGAATAGGATAGTTATTCTATTATAATTCTGCATCTATGAATTATTCCACATGTATAACCTTATTGTTGTGAACCATTCTCGTGGACTTAATCCATGCACACGTAGGGTTGGCCAGTTAAGGGACAGGCTTTGGAACGTCGGATGTAGCTCACGTCGTGACGTTCCCGCTCTCTCTCTCTTTATTTCAAAAAAAAAAATAGACTCTAATTTTCGACGAGTGAAAAAGGGCAGGGCGTTAGAGTTGGTATCAGAGCGAAACGGGAAGGATGAATCTTTCGAAGTAAGATTAAGAAGGTATCATGTCTCACTGACAAGATAAGAATCCCAACTGACCGACTCTTCGGAGTCTGCTGCACGGGGACCGGATTAATTTACTTTGTTAGACTCAGACTGAAGCATTCAATCTGAGAGCAACACTTGTCGAAAAAGGAATGATAGCAAGGGAAGGACAATCATTATAAATAGAGTTACCAAACATTGCAAATTAGGACATATTTTCCCGAAAAAGAGAAACATTTGGATTTTTCCCCCCAACATTGAGAAACACCACTTGATACATAGGAAAGTTTCCTCGAAAACAAGAAAACAACAGGATTTTTGCAAATTGAGAAACAACACTTGATACTTAGAAAGTTTCCACAAAAACAAAGAAATACAAAGATGCTTATTTGGCGATTTCCCCAAAATACGTAAACACGAAACTTTACGAAGAAGCTAAGTCAACGATGTTGGAAAATGCCTCCGAAAAGAAGACATACACAACAGGACGGGCACCTACTTCGACAGGATCTGGACGACTAAATACTTTGGTTTCTCCTCCAGAGACAGTGGATCATTTGGTGATTCAAGGTATGGCAGTAGTTTGTAGTTCATATGCTTATGCGTTATTTGATCTATTGCCTTCATATCTGTTACTAGCACTTTAGTACAACAATAGCCCACTGCACTTACTATAGTATCTCCTATTGGTAGTGTGAGGGACATTTTGATCCCATAAGTTGACATATTGGTCTTATGATAGACATTTTGATTCCATAGCCGACGCATTCGTCTTATGTAATACCGGTTAGTCCTATGGTAGACATATTAGTCCTACGAAGGTATTAGTTATGACCATGAATGGATTATACCCATGGAGGGGTTATATTCATGGATCTGATGAACAAAAATCTTTCGTCCCTATTTGGACAAGTTTGAAATCGTTTCCATTAACGATACCCTGATTTATTCCAACCATCGGGAGGAGCATGCAGAACATCTAAGGATAACCTTGAACACCCGGAAGAAAAATCAATTATATGCCAAAGCAAACAAGTACGAGTTCTGGCTATCTGAGACATTTCTTAGGACATGTCACATCAACATAAGGAAAAGTCGTGGACCCGGCTAAAATGGAAGCAGTTAAAGAGTGGAAAGCACCGAAGAATGTGACCGAGATCCACAGCTTTTTGGGATTGGCTGGTTACTATAGGAAGTTTATCATGGACTTCTCCAAGATTGCATCTCCAATTACCCGACTCACTCAGAAAGGAGTCAAATTTAAGTGGTCGGATGTATGCAACCGGAGATTCGAGGAACTGAAGGAGAGGCTAACAACTGCTCCTATCCTGATTTTGTAGGAAGGGGGCAAGGGTATGAAGTATGTTGTGATGCTTCAGGAGAGGGACTTGGGTGTTCTCTCACTCAAAGTCATCATGTGGTGGCTTATGGTTCAAGACAGTTGAAGATTCATGAACGCCTCTATCCCACGCATGATCTGGAACTAGGCGCAGTGGTCTTCGCTCTCAAAAGTTGGAGATACTATCTTTATGGCAAGAAGTTTGAGGTGTTTTCAGATTACAAGAGCTTGAAATACTTGTTTGATTAGAAGGAACTTAACATGAGGCAGAGCAGATGGATGGAATATCTGCAAGATTATGAGTTCGCGCTTCGATATCATCCTGGCAAGGCGAACAAAGTAGCGGATGCCCTTAGCCGCATATCACATGCAACAGTGGCCAGTTTGATCACGAAGGAATGGGAGATGCTGAATACCATTCGAGAGTTCAATCTATATATCAAGAACCATGGGAGTATGTATAATCTGATCATACGGTCCAACATGGTCTCCAAGATTGAACAGGAGCAACGGATAGATCCGGAAGTGGAGGAGATATGGGCTAAGATGTCTACTAGTGAGGTCATACCAGAATAGGAGTTATGACTAGGACAGGGTCTTGTATTTCGAGGTAGGACATATGTGCCTAAGAGTTGTAGGAGAGAGTTATTGATCGAGGCACACCAAACCAAACTCTCTATTCATCCGGGCAGCACCAAGATTTATCATGACCTGAAGAGACACTATTGGTGGCACGGACTCAAAAGAGATGTGGCAGAGTTTGTTGCCCACTGCCTAACTTGTCAGCAAGTCAAGACTGAACATCAGAAGCCACCAAGGTTACTCAAACCCTTACCAGTGCCGGAGTGGAAATGAGAATATATCTCCATGGATTTTGTAAAAGGGTTGCCAAGGTCATCAAAGGGCAACGATGCGATATGGGTCTTGGTAGATCGATTGACCAAGTCTACACAATTCCTCCCCATCAAGATGACAGATTCATCTGAGACCTTGGGTCGACGGTACATCAGGGATATCATAAGACTACATGGTATTCCCCAGAGTATTGTGTCCGACAGAGAGATGGCCGATTCACTGGCAGAGTGTGGCAGAGCATGCAGTCGGCTATGGGAACAGATCTATTGACTAACACAACATTCCATCCACAGATTGATGGACAGTCGGAGAGGACGATACAGACATTGGAGGATATGCTGAGAGCATGTATGCTAGACTTCAAGGGTGGATGGGAGGATCACTTGCCGCTAGTGGAGTTCTGTTACAAGAACAGTTACCAGGCAAGCCTCCAGATGGCTCCATTCGAGGCCTTGTATGGTAGACCATGTAGATCACCAATGCGCTGGACAAAGGCCGATGAGCTTGCACTTATTGGACCCAATCTAGTTGCAGAGACTACAACGTAGATTCAGTTGATACGACAACACCTACTTGCTGTACAGAGTCGTCAGAAGAGCTACGCTGACAAGAGAAGGAGGTTCCTGGAGTTTGAGGTGGGAGACTTAGTGTTCTTGAAAGTCTCGCCAAGAAAGGGACACATGAAGATTTAGAAAAAAGGGGAAATTGTCGCCTAGATTTGTGGGGCCACTTCCAATCCTAAAGAGGGTGGGGGAGGTAGCTTACCAATTGACACTTCCTCCGCGGTTGTCATCTTTGCATGATATGTTCCATGTATCTATGTTGAGGAAGTACAATCCTGATCCCTCGTACGTACTGAATGTACAAGACATAGAGGTGCAAAGCTACGTGACTTACGTCGAAAAACCTGTCAGAGTGGTGGAGACAGAACAAAGGGTGTTATGGAACCGAGCAATTCAGTTCGTCAAGGTGGTATGGGATCGACATGATAATGAGGAAGCCACTTGGGAACCTGAATCGGAAATGAGAAAAGCTCACCCTGAGCTATTTATGTAATCTGTTTGAAACCCTACTTCACTCGATTTTCAGGACGAAAATTTTCAAAAGAGGGTAATATTGTAACACCCCGAATTTTCATTTCATGAATATATATGGAAATTGTCCATTTAATTTGTGAATTAATGGAATTTGAAATTAAATAATGGAGATGGATCTTAAATGGGTAAGGAGTTGGGTCAATTGCCCAATTAAGACCCAACGGGTTATGG
This sequence comes from Chimonanthus praecox, assembly GCA_022113865.1. Classification (NCBI taxonomy): domain Eukaryota; kingdom Viridiplantae; phylum Streptophyta; class Magnoliopsida; order Laurales; family Calycanthaceae; genus Chimonanthus; species Chimonanthus praecox. The sequence goes on along the minus strand of CM039093.1, from coordinate 30,559,421 downwards.
ATAAGGTTCAATTGAAATAAATGATTAAGATTTATTTAATTGGGTCAAGGTGGTCAATTGGGTCAAATGCCAATTGGGACCCAATAGGTCATAGATGAGCTCATTAGAAGTAAATGGGTAAGGTTTGAACATAAAAACATTAGCAATTAACCACTTAATTAACCTAACCTCCATTTATTTAAAACATAAATATATAACCCCATACTTAGACCATTAAGTGGCTCATAACAATGGGTCATGGGTTCATTAAAAATCAGCCTTTTCTACTTAACCAAATACCCATTTTTTTTCTTTGGCCTATTTACACATTTGCACCCATCACAAGCCCTTCCATGAAGGGTTTAATTTATACATTTAAATCATCATTCTTAATCACATTCAAGTCCATAAACCTAGCCATATTCCCATTACAACTAATAACATTGGGTCCCTTTTGGTCCATGAACACCACCCACATTTCCCATTTATTTTTCCATAATTCATAACCATTAATCCACCATTGGATCACCATAGGATTCATTATCCATTCATGCCTTTTTAAGGCCACCAAATCATTCACATCATTCATAAACTCCCTCATAATTCTTTTAAAATTTGTAACATTTAGTCATTAAGCACTTAAAATTCTAAACCATTCTCCATGCTTCCATTCTTAATTAATTAAATTACACAATGTCCTCCATTCCTTAAAACCCTAAGAAAATCACACATTACCTAATCACCCACCATAGTATGGCCGAACCCTATGGCTCACAATTTCCTTCCAATTCCACATAATTCCATGCTTAATAACTTAATTACATTATATTCCTTAATCCATTTATTTTTCCTTAAACTAACCCTAATTTACCCATTAGGGTTTCCTCCACTTTCCATCTTTCAAATTGATGGATTAAAAATCCATAGCATAAAATCATTTGGCCACCATTAATTTTACAAAATGAATCCCAAATGTTAAACCCTAAAATCCAAAATTTCTTGTTTAAGAAAATACTTACAATCCAACGCCTCCTCCAACTTCCGCCACTCCTGTCGGACTCCTTGGCCTCCTTTCTCCTTCTTCTTGATCTTTGGTCGGCCAAGATGCTTGATAAATGGTGAAACCCTCCTAACTTAGGATCGGCTAAGGTAGGGTTTTCTTGAGAGAGGGAAAGGAGGAGATGATGAGAAGAAGATGGTAGATCTTGACCTTAGAATGGTGGACCATGCTTGCACCTCTTCTCTTCTTTCTTCTCTTCTCCTCTTCCTTTCTTAATTTTCTTCTTCTCTTCTTGGAGTGTGGGACGGTGGTGGAGAGCAAGATGGGAAAAATGAAATGAGAGTGAAAGAGCATCGATGGGAAAAAGATGGGTAAAAGAGATAAGGTTTATCTCAATTGGGTGGAGTAATTAATTCCTCCCACCAACCCATGAGATCTTTTTTTTTCTTTTTTGCTTTAATGGTGGTGGTTGGCACCCAAGCCCAACGTGTTTTAACTTTTGAGATAATAAGATTGAATGGTTTGGGTCTTCCACCTCTTTGACCCCTTTTTTGGATAAGCTTACTTAATTATTTAATTAAATCATTAGGCTAATTAACCCCATTTAGCTTAATTCCACTTACTTAACTTGCCTTCATACACCCATAGTTGACCAATTCAACCATGGTGGCCGGCCCCACCAAACCTTGGGTCCACATGCCACCTCACTTGATGAGGTGGAGGTGGGTCCCATTGGCCCATGTTACCTTGGTCAACTTCAAATTGACTTAGGTGAATTGAACCCATTCAATTCATTCCAATTGGATCACCATTGGGCCCATGGCCCAATTACATTTTGATCTTACCCATTTACCTTAAATCTTAAATCATCTTAATCCATTGGGTCCCAAATGGGTATTGGGCCCAATTTGACCATCCTTGGCCCAATTGACCACCATTGATCTTTTAAGTAAACTTAAATCCAATCCATAATCCATTGGGCCCTAGTTGGGCCTTTGTCCAAATTTTGGTCCATTTACCATTTATTCCATCAAATTTCTCATTTCCACCATTAAAAATAAAAAATAACCACATATTTATTGATTTAAAAATTTTGGGCCATTACAAATATTCCCTCCATTCATGTATATTTTTGTCTATAATTCATCCACATACTTAGTCCCATTAATGATTTAATGACCATGACATAACATCCCTAAAATCGGCCACTTAATTTAATTTAATTTGCAATCATCTAATCCCATACATAATTTAATATTTAGCCCATAACATGACCTACAAATGGGTCATGGGTTCGGTCATACACCATGGCCGAACCCATGATGCCTATTTTCCATTTTTCTTGGGTCCATTCTACCTCATTTGTCCTACCATAAATAAATTTAAATCATACATTTAAATCACCCTTTCATAACCATCATGAGATGTACTTTAGTCCATTTAATTTAACCATCATTCCATTTTATTTTCCATGGTTCCAAGACCCCATATTTTCCTCAAAGTCTCCCCATGGGGTTCGGCCATGGTGGTCCATAATTTTATTTTAAAACTTCATTTCCAACCATTTACACCTTTTTTAAAATACTAAATAAAATCCACTTAATTACCATTAACATTCTTCATTAATTTCCATACTCTTATAACCATTTAAATATCTCATTCCATCACCATAGGGTTCAGCCATACACCATGGCTGAACCCATGGTTCATGATTCACCATTTTTCCTATGCTTCTTGGGGCCATAAAATCATTCACACACTCCATGATTTTTCCTCATTTAAACCCCTTTAAATTTTTTGCAATATTTAATCATTTACAAGCCTACAATCATAATCATTCTCCATAGCCTTTAAACCTTAAAACCCTAATTAAATCATCAGCCATTTACCATGGGGTTCGGCCACACTACATGGCCGAACCCTATGGTCCATCAATCCATTCAAAAACCCATTACTTCCATGCTTAAATCCATTTAATTTCATAACCTCCTTAATCCTTTTACTTATTATTTTTCTTAATCTATCTCTCCCCTTTTCATCCATTTCTCATCTTATCATTGAATGGATCTTAGATCTAAGGTCCATAACATTTGTGGCGACCATTCATTCTAAGAAATGGATTCCATAAATACATCTTAACCTTTAAAAAAAATATAAATTCTTGTCTAAAAAATTCTTACCGCACCGACGACTCCTCCGGTCTTTCTTTCTCCTTTTGCTTTCCTTAGCCCTTTCTCTTCTTCTTCTCCTTGTTGTTCGGCGACTATGTGCTTGATCAAGATGAACTCTCCATGGTTAGGGTTTGGCTAAGGTAGGTTTAGATTTTGAGAGAGGGAGAGGGGAGGAAGGGATAAAAAATTATCTCAAGCTTGGGTCTTGGGGTGGTGGTTGGCCAAGCCTAGTTTTTTCCTTCTGTTCTTCTAAGTTTCTTCTTCTTTCTTGGTGTCTTCCTTGGGAGAGAGAGGGAGGACGTTTTTTGAGAGTGCATGAGAGGGAGAGAGTGAAATGAGAGTGGAAAGGAGAGAATGAGATGAAAACTCATCTCATCCTTTGGTTGCATTAACTCCTCCCACCAACCAACATGGGTTAGTGTGCTTAGTGGTGGTGGTTGGGATAAAACCACCACCCTAAGTACATGGTTTATTTTGTGTTTGTTTTAAGTGGTTTGTGTTTCTTTGGGTGGTTTTAAGGAGATGAAACCACCCCTTGAGTTATCTCTTTGACTCCCCCTTGACCCACTTGACTTCCCTAAGTCTTTAATTTAATTGAATCATTAACTTAGGCTAATTAATTCCTATTTAATTTAATTCCAATAAATTTCCTCTATCAAATCCACCCATGGTTGACTTGGTCAACCATGGTGACCGGCCCCACCAATCCTAGCCTACCCGCCACCTCACTTGGTGAGGTGGAGGTGGGCCCCATTCGGCCATGTCACCTAAGTTTAATCAAAATTAATCTTAGGTGATACACATTAATTAAAACACATTAATTCACTTTGATCCTCTTTAGTTACCTTTGACTTATTCATGGTTGACCAAGTCAACCATGATGGTCGAACCCACCTATGCCATCTTGATTATTTCATCACTAATTTAGGTGGTTTAACTCCAATTCAACCCATTTCGATTAATTGGCTCACCATTGGGCACATGGCCCAATTAAATTATTTTCTATCATTTGCCTTAGAGTTTGACTCATTTTGACCCATTGGGTCCCAAATGGTTATCAGGCCCACTTTGACCATTATTGACCCCTTAAATGAATTCCATCAAATCCATGGTCCATTGGACCATACTTGGGCCCTTGCCCCAAAATTTGATCCATTTAACATCCACAACATCAAAATTCCAATTTTTCCATTATTAAAATAAATACATGCCATATATATGATGATTTAAAAATTCGGGCTATTACATCCCAAGTCAACAGATGAGAAGGGTCTGCAAGATACCTTCAATGCCTCGACACATGAAAGATGTTATGAATTCGGGCGAGTTGAGGCGGGAGTGCAAGTTGATAAGCCACATCTTCCACTTTACCCAAGACTTCAAACAAAACATATCTATTCCCTTTTCTTCCAAACCATTGAATGCCACGACCAGGAGAAATCTTAAGAAACACATGGTCACCAATTACAAACTCCAAAGGTCTACGCTTACGGTCTGCATAATTTTCTGGCGACTTTGAGCTATTATTAGTCTTTGCCCAACTTGTAACACCTCAGATTTTCAGACTATTATTTTATATGACAATTATTCTTTTAGATGGTGGATTTTAGAATTGGACCTTATTTGGATCAAGAATTGGGCCATGACACAATTAGGATCCAACCAATGTTGGAATTGGTTTTATTAAATACAAATGGGTTGAATTAATTTAGTGATGAATTATATCTAATTTTAAACAAAAGATTTTTATGGCCGAATTTTGAATGTGGAACCTATAAATTTTGCGCATGAGAAATATGTGGGATTTTAAATCCACAATGATATACTAGATATTTAAAAAGGGATGAAATATCTATGAAATAAATAAAAGATTAAGCATGGCCGAAATTTGGATAATAATATCCATATTATGCACATAGGATATTCTAAAAGGGAAGGTAGACTGTCTTAAATTAAATTAAAAGATTATTTGGATTATGATTAAGGTTATGCGCATAGTACTTACTAATTAGAGTTAAAGGGAAGGTTTTAAATTAAGAAAGAGAGGTCGACCATGGCAAAATAAGACAAGGGAAAGTCGGCTATGGCTAATTAAAGAGGGAAAGTCGGCCATGGTTAAATAAGGAAGGTTTGACATATGTCCAGTGTTTTGGTTATAACATTTCACTTCGATATCCGATTGCTTTGATTCTTTTTGCTTTGGAAAGAATACTTCAAGGGATACAACTTTGTAGTTTACCACGTTTTCTGATTCGGAATTTACCGAGGTCAAAACTGAGCTACAATATATTATACGTGTAAAAAAAAAAGGGGAAACGCAAGAGGCGCACGGCTAAGAGTTGCTGATCTTAAGAACATTCTAATATTGGATTAAGAAAGGCTATAAAAGGACAGATCAAGAGGGATACACAGTTTTAGATATCTTTTATTGTTGAGTTTATTCCTCTCTCTCCCTCTCTCAATTCATCATTCTCTTCCACGCCAAGAGCAAGAGAAGAAAGGGCAGCAACAAGAAAGAGTTCTTGTTTGGAGAAAAGCAAAGGGAAAAGAAAGAAAATTGGAGAACAAGAAACCAAAGGGGAAAAGGTTAGTATCTTGCTTAATAATTTTATGTTTTGAAACAAAATGAACTATAGGGTTTGGCCATAGTGCATGGCCGAACCCCATGGAGAAAGATTGGTGATGAGTATTAATGGATTAAATGGAGAAAAAGAACCATAGGGTTAGGCCTTATGGCATGGCCGAACCCCATGGAAAGATATGATTAGTTATTGGGTTTTAAAGATTGAAAACCATGGAGAGTGTTGATTTATTAATTGGGTTTATGTTCCTAGATCTTAAATCATAGAAACCTTTGGTGATTGTATGTTTTAGATTCAAGAAAATCAATGAAAGAATATGGAATATGGGTCGGCCATGGCATGGCCGAACCATGGCTGTTTTATGGCTAATTGAGTGGATCTAAATTAATAAAAAGGAGGGGTGAGGTTTGGCCATAGTGCATGGCCGAACCCCACCAAACATTTTATGGATAATAATCGATTAATGTTATGAGTAAAGGTTTTATTAAATCTAAGCTAATGACTAAGATCAAGAACCATAGGGTTCGGCCATGGTGCTTGGCCAAACCCCATGGGTTAAGTTGGAATGTTAGATGGAAATGGTTGCTAAATTTGGAGAGCAATCCAAATATGGAAAGGTTCCAAATATGGTTAGTATTGCTAAAACTAGAAAACATCTAAGTATGGTAAGGATTGCTAAATTTGGAAAGCAATCTAAAAATGGAAGGAAGGTGGTTATTTTTTGAGACAATCTATTTTTAGAAAGTGTTTCCAATTATGGAAAGGAGGATTGAATACTAAGAAAGTTTCTATTCTTGGAAGCTGTTATTAAAATTAGAAAATATCTAATTATTGACCATGAAGATTATTTATGGAAACTATCTAAGAATGGAAAGTGGGGTTTAATTATGGAGCATGATATCTAAGTATGGAAAGGTAGAGTTAATTTGGAAACTATACACCATAGGGTTCGGCCAAGGTGTATGGCCGAACCCCATGGTCCAAATTAAGGGATTAATGACATCTTTAATTCATGGTTTAAGGGCTGATTTATGAATCAGATTATGAACCTATATTATGAGTTATGTTATGTGTAGTTTTAAAATAAAATAAAGGATACTATGTATAATACCTTGATGATGAGAATCCCATCAAGAGGAATACTATGTATGAAGACCCTGGTGATGAGCATTCCATCAGGGGATACCTTGATGATGAGAATCCCATCAAGAGGATACTATATAGCCGGAGATCCACCACTCCGTCGGGGCGACTGTAAAACAATCGTGGGGGATACCTTGATGTGATTGCCATCAAGTAAATTCCGGAGATCCACCACTCCGTCGGGGCGTCCGTAAAATAATCGTGGAGGATACCTTGATGAGAGCTTTCCATCAAGAGGATAGTTTATGATGGGTGGGACTCATTCCATATGATAGTATGGCATGGCATTGAATCAGCATGATTATGATCTTTAATTATCATGCAAGTTTTCTGGTTTTATGGGTATGATTGGATCTCTATTATCATACACTGTTTTTGATACAATGTTTTATAAGTATGGTATGATTTATCATATTGGATTTGATATATTTATTATATCTGAATTTTTGGTACTAACCCATGTGTTAACCCTAATTGGAATACCTACTGGGCGCGTTGTACTAACGCCCTACTTCTACCCTTTAGTGGATGATGCAGGAAACGAGAAAAACGCTGAACGCGGAAAGGGACAAGCATAGGAGCTTGGAACACTCTTTGTTTTATATTTTGTTTAAGATACTCAGAGATTTGTATTTAGAGTATCCAGATTTTGGAATTTAATAACTTAGATGAATTTGCTATGGTTGGATGTTTTATTTGGATAATGATGATTGTGATTTTATTCACTAAGTACTTTGCTATCAATGGAATGGAACTAGGTTCTATTATGATTCCGCAAATTGATATTATGATTCCGCATGTTGATATTGCTATGTGTGAACCATTTTAGTGGACTGAGTCCATGTACATATAGGGTTGGCCAGTTAAGGGTCGGACTTTAGAAGTTCGGACTTAGCTCGTGTCGTGACGTCCCCCGCTCTATCACTCTACTCTGTTACAAAAAAAATATACACTAAATTTATGGGAAAAAATGAGTGAAAAAGGGCGGGGCGTTACACAACTAACTTTGCCTTCTCAGTCATCTCTCTAACAATATTTGGCCCTAAAATGACCTTATCATTGACATCTTCCCAACACAAGGGTGATCTACATGGCCTACCATACATGGTTTCATAGGGTGTCATCGTGATACTAGACTAATAACTATTGTTGTATACAAATTCCACCATGGGAAAGTGGTCTTCCCAACTGCCCTTCATATCCAGCACACAAACGCGAAGCATGTCTACGAAGATCTAACCCAACTCTCTCTGAAGACTCTCCCAAAACTGAGAAACAAATCTAGAGTCCTTGTTTGACACAATAGAATCAGGCACACCGTGCAAAGAAACAATCTTATCAATATACAAGTTACTCAAAGTTTCCATGGAATCTTTCACTTTCATGACTACGAAATGGGTTGATTTAGTCAATTGGTCTACTACAACCCAAATTGCATCACGGTCTTCCATGATTTAGATAAACCAGTCACAAAATCCATAGTAACATGCTCCCACTTCCATTCTAAGATCGGAAGAGGTTTCAATTCTCCTGTAGATTTCTGGTGTCCTGCCTCCACCTGCTGACAAGTCAAGCAACGAGCCACAAACCTAACCACTTCTTTGTTCATGTCTCTCCACCAAAACTTGCGATGCATGCCTTTATACATTTTGGTACCACCTGGATGCACTGCAAAACGAGTATGTTTGAAGTGCTTGAGTAATTCTTCTCTACATTGTTCAAATTTAGCCACATATAATCTGCCTTGAAAAAGTAATCCACCATCAGTTCTCATGGTCTGACCTTTCAGTCCGTTACCTTTTGTGATCAATTCTTTAATTTTCATTGTACTGCTATTAGTCTGGTGGACTTTCAAAACAAAATCAAACAAACTACGATGCGTCACCATGCTACTCAATCCAACCAAATCATGGTCGCCAAACAAACAAGCAACTGACCCTCGAGACTTTCGACTCAAGGCATCGGACAACATTAGCTCTACTAGGGTGATAGGAGATCTCAAAGTCAAAGTCTCTCAAATATTCCAAACTGTTGTTGCGTTTTAAATTTATATTTACAAGCGCATGAACCATTTTTAATATAGCTTAGGAGTGAAAGGTCAAACCCATCGGAACTTAGGAAAATATATCCATGAAAAAAACATCATTGAATTATATATTTTAAGAAATTTAAAAAATCATAAAAATAAATCTTAAACATGGAATTAATTCTCTAATCTAAGAAATCTAACTTTAATTTAGAAACATTCTAAATATAGAAAACTTGATCTAAAATTAGAAACCACATCTAAACATAGAAACTATCCATTAAAGAAATCTAATTCCATGAAAAACACAAATTTAATCTAATTTCAATTTAAGATGCTGGAATTAATCTAAAAATTATAAATAATCTTAACCTAACTTAGAACACAAAATTAAGATGCAATAAATTAATTTACCAACCTAGTTCCACAGTTTTCAAGAATGTTGAATTTATAAACAAAAGAAATCAAAAAAATAAAAACAAGATATGTATAAATTTACAATGGAATTGGATTAGAAATGTAACGCCCCGCCCTTTTCCACCCTTCCGAAAACCAGAGTCTAATTTTTTTTAAATAAGTAAAGTGGAAGAGAGCGGAGAGCGTCACGACGCGAGCTAAGTTCGGACTTCTAAAGTCCGACCCTTAACTGGCCAAACCTATGTGTGCATGGACCAAGTCCATGAAAATCAAACCACACATAGAACTAAATAAAACTTGCGGAATAAATCAAATATGCGGAAAATTAATAGGATAACAATCCTATTCCAAATGAGATAGCAAAGTACAAGTCCTAACCAAAATAACTTAAAACAAATATCCAACTCAAACAAACCAAACCATAGCAAATCCAAATCAAACCATAGCAGTATAACTAAGTTATTACATGTCCATATAAAAGTATTCAAAAGTCAATAAATAATTCTGTTCCATATCCAAGCTCCTATGCTTGGCTTCCCTTGCGATCCTCGACCTTTCCTTTTCCCTTTCCTGCGTCATCCACTAAGGATAGAAATAGGGCGTTAGATCAACGCGCCCAATAGGTCTTCCAATTAGGCTTACCACAAGGTTAGTATAAAAACATGCGTATAACATATAATACATGATCATCAAATACTTACAAAACAATGCTATGTATGTATGCAAATGTAATGAGTCCCACCCATCACAAATATACATAGCCATCACTTGAAGGGACTCTCATCGTCAAGGTAATCCACAGTGTTCTTTCGTTTCCTCTTGATGGGACTCTCATCATCAATGCATTCCTCCTGGTGGGACTCTCATCACCTAAGGAGGCCCCACAGTTGCATCACGGACATTCCGACGGAGTGTGGGCTCCGGATTTCATATTCATCACCCCATGCCATGCATGAGATGTCAATGAGTATATGCCATTTGTAAATAAATCTTAACATTCAAATGTCATTTGAAACATAATACTTCAACAAATATCTCATATAAATCAAGATAAAACATCAATATAATATGTGGTTATAAGGAGGTAGGAAACCTACAGAAAGTTACTTAAGTTGCCCTTTCTTCTCAATCCGTCACCCGTTCACAACTTGTGCACCGTTCAAGTCCTGTTACCTTGTTTATATAACAGCAAGTCAAACACATAAAGCCTTTTGATTTCCAATTAATTCTAAGTCCCAAAAATCATCTTGTGGGGTTCGGCCATACCCCATGGCCGAACCTCACTTACTTTGAATTTGTTCTTCCTTTGTTTTGGATCAATACCATCTAAATAACTTTATTTAAAAACTTCTACCTACTAACCATAACTTGGTGGGGTTCAGCCATACAACATAGCCGAATCTCACAATTTTGGTTTGAGCCCCTTTTTCAAGTCCTTTAATCTTTCATTCCATATTTACAATAATGCCACTAGGCTAAGCCTTGTTTAATTTTCCTTAATAACCAAGTTAATAATAAATCCACCTTAGTGGGGTTCGGCCATACAACATGGCCGAACCTCACCACCTTAAATTTGGTCTTTTTTTTTAATCCTTCTTCATAAGATTACTTACCAATCAATCCATTTAATTATCTTAGTCCTTAACCATCTACTAATGTCATTTTATGGGGTTCGGCCCTATACATGGCCGAACCTTATATTTCCTTTTATTCATCAAAGGATGGTTCTCATAACCCCATCCATTGGAATATTTTAGACTTTTTAACAATCAAACACCATACATAGCACTTGGTGGGGTTTGGCCATACCCCATGGCCGAACCGTCCCCTTTGGTTTTGGTGCTCCCCTTTGTCATCCTTTATGATGAGCATAAATATCCAAATCCCTCATTATTTCAGCTATGTTAAACCCTTTTTAAACATCACAGATTTAATAATAACTCTAACCATACTCATACTCCATTTATCCCATAAAATGGTCAATGTGAATGGCCAAACCCTATGGTTCTCTTGATGCAAAACTCTCAATAATTATGCATAGTTTATTCACTGCAACTTAGCCATAAAAACAATAGGGTCCAGCCATCCCATAGCCGACCCAAAACTTTAGTCTTAATCTCCATTTAAAACACCTTAAAACCTTCAATCATTGTATGGCTTTTATCTCTCAAAACCATACAATTATCCAATCATTTTCATGGGGTTTGGCCATCCAAAGTGGCCGAACCCTATGATCCACTTTCTACCCTTTTTAAACCTCATCATCCATAATTTAAACCTTTGGTAGATTCAGCCATACCATGGCCAAATCATGTTCCCTTAACCCATTTTTCTTAACAAAATTTTATGAAATACTTACCAATCTCCTTTCCTTCTCTTCTCTCCTTTGATCCTTCCTTCCTTCCTTCCTTCTTGCTCCCTTAGTCCTTAGCTGATTGTGTGTTTTGATCAATGGTGAAAATACCAAGGGCTGGTTCGGCCAAGGAGGTAGATTTTGAGAGAGTGAGAGAGAGATGAAATTCTATGCTTTCTTTGAGATGGAATTCGGCCAAGTGATGGTGTGTATCCATTTTGTTAAAACAGCCCTTGAAATCCTCTCATTACCCTCATGAATGTTGGTCTAACCAAGGAGTCCCATTGCATAACTATGGGACACTTGGCTTAAGCTCAAGCAGCCCCTCCATCTTCCCAACGTTGGGTCTTGGGTTTCCATCATGAGATGGAAACCCTCCAAATTCCCAAGGTAATTCTTATCTCATCCCATTAAGATTGTGCATGGGATGTCACTCCCAAGTACCCAACGTGTGGGATTTGTCGTGGAGTCTTTGAGATCAAGGCAACTCCTCACCTCCCCACTTAACTCATTTGAATTAAAAGGTCTCCATGGCTTCCAATTTAACTCACCCAACTCATTAACTCAACTCACCCCATTTAATACCACTCATTTAATGCACTTGAGTCAACTCCATTGTTTGATTCAAATCCAACTCACTTCAGCCCCAACTCAATATGATTTAACTCAACCCTTTTAGCTCACTTGATGATCCACATGGTCAACGTGGTCAACATGATCAACTCGACCCATTGGGTCCCATTTGAACCTCTTGACCCAATTAGGCGCCATGACCCATTTGAGTGACCATTGTCCATTTAAATGGGGTTTACCCAATTGCACATAGCTTACCCATTTATCCTACATTACACTCACATTCCATTCAGCCTAACCCAATTAGATTTGAGCTCATCCAAGGGTCAAACAAGTCTACCACGACCCATTGGGTCCCAATTGGGTCCTTTGACCCAAATAACCACCTTGACCCAATTAGATGTACATTACCCATTTAATTTAATTTGATCCTTATAATATGTACATTGGGTCTTAATTTGAGCAATGGGCCCACCATTTTCTCATCTACGATCATAACCTTTTAATTTACCATACCAATGGCATTTTTGTAGATATTGATATCTTTGAAAAATCGGGGTGTTACAAGAAAATCAATGAGGCATTATTTTTCGTATTTTAAAAATAAAATAACGGCATAGAATATGGAGCTCACGTAAATCACCAATCATGTACTCAAAATTTTCATTCATAATTATTCTAAGAATTAGATCTATGGATTTCGTTAAATCAAGAATCTCAAATTAAACCTTAGAATGAATAGAATTTAATTCTTTTCTCTAAATCTAATATATTTCATCGCACTCTTAAAATAAGAGCCTTAGATCGAAGAAGGAAGTCTATTCAATCTAAATTTTCATCACATTTAATATAAAACACCGAAATTAAATCCATACATAGAGTTAATCAAAGAATAAAAATAAAATCAAATAATTACCATACATCAATTGAATAATTGGAAAACAATAAACTAAATATTTCATCACACCTTTATTTTATTAATGAAACATGAAATAGAAATTACAAATCTTGGAATTGAATTGAATTGAAGAAATAAACACAAGAAAAATAACGTTAAAATTCATAATCCACCAACCTAGAAACCCTTTGTAGAAATTGAAAATCCCATAGCCTTCTTGATCTTCTCTTCTCTACTTTTCTCCTCCTCTCCAAGCTCTCCTAGAATCTCCTAAGCCAAGTTCGAATTACACAAGGAGAGGGTGGCCTTATTTTTTTTTTAAAGAAAGGGTAAGTATCATCCAAGAGAAGGGGAAGGGGAAAGTCCCCAAAATAATGACATCAAAAGAAGCCCAGTCAGAGAGGGCATCAAAAACAACAAAATGTATGAGCCCACAGCCCGGGTCGGACGGTTAGACAAAAGAGACAAAAATGCCATCACTACAAGTATCATGAGTGAACTTATCAGTAGCCCAAATTGTAAGCATCTCAAGGTTGCGGGTGAGGCCTTAGAAACAGTGCATTGGAGCCTCAGCAGAAGACATCTAATAGCAAAGATATGAGATCGAATGGCCCAGCTATTAGAGCTATGGTGAGATAACTGGTACAATATATCAGAGTTGATACATTGAATCTCAGGGACAGGTAGCTCAGAAGCAAGGCAGAAGAGAAGCAGTTTCTGGCAAAAGATAAAGATGTTGGAACAACAGTTGGTAAGCAATGGGCTGATGTGGTGGCTGATGGCACTAGTGTAGGGGTCAAAGTAGAGGGCAGCAAGCATCTGAGAGTTGTGGGTGTTAAGCAATCCAAAAAGGAGGGAAGCATTGTGAGGGTGGGGGGTTGCAGCTAGGTTGCTAGGCTGTATAGGTGAGGAAGGGGGAGGCAAGTTCTAGCAAGCAGAAAAAAAGTTACTAACCTCCCGAAGGTCATCATTGAAAGCCAGGAAAAAGATCTGTTCCTGACATTAGACTGGATCTGACTTCTGAGAACAGTAGGCGAGCTGAATGAGTTGGCAAATGTGCGTTTGTTTCTCTCCATCCAGACATGCCAAATAAGAGTAGGGAGAAGGAGATTGATGGCCAAGGACTCGATCTTACTGGTCTTAGCTTGAGCAAGCGTGGCATGGTCAATGATTAAGGCACTGCTAGAATGATGGTAGCTGAATTTGTCAATGAGCAGGTCCCAATTGGAGTGGACAAGGTTGCAATGGAGGAGATGCAGAGAGGTCTCTGGGCTGCAGTTACAGAGGATGCAGATAGGGTTGAGAGATAAATCAATTCTTTGCAGTAAATCCTTTGTCTTCAATCCATAATTGAACATGAACCAGAGGTAGGTCGAGTGTTGAGGTATGCAGCCATAGAACCACACGAGCGGAGTCCAAGGAGGCTCAGGGAGGCTGGAAAAGTGGTGGGAAATAATGGTTGCAATGGAAAGGATGCCACGATCATCACCAGTCCAGAGAATTTCGTCAGTGGAGCCGCAAAGTGAAAGGCTCACCTCTCTGATCAAGGTCCAGATTTCAGCAAAAGTTGCAGAGGCAGGAGGAGGTAGATTCCAAGTACCGTCACAGATAAGTTTAGAGACCAAAACATTTCTACCAAGACCCAAATCATAGATCGGGCGATGACCGAAATGGTACATAAGAATAAAGCCAGGACGGAGCCAAAGATCTCTCCAAAAATTTGTGTTGGTGCCATTGCCAATAGTGTGGACGGTAAGACCTTTAACATTGTCGTGCACAGAGAGTAGGGACCTCCAAGCCCATGAAGGATTGCTGCCAAGGCAGGCCTCCCAAATGTTTCTACCTCTGAGATATTTAGCGTGAATCCATTTCATCCAGTGATCGTCTTTGGAATTAGCAATGTTCCAAACCTGTTTCATCAAACAAGGCTGATTGATAAGTCGAATGGGCCTTAGACCAAGACCACCTTTGTTCTTGGGGCAGCAGATTTTCTCCCAGCAGATGGTATGAAGCTTATGGTTATGGGAACTTCCCCAAAGGAAATCTCTCCTCATCTTCTCAATTCTCTCAATGTAGTAGAGAGGCAGAAGGAAAGCATTTGCCCAGTAGATATGGAAATTGTTAATAGTGGATCTAAGCAACTCAGTATACCCAGCGAATGAGAGAGAACTACCATTCCAACCCGAGAGTCGTGCCTTAATCCTGGAGAGCAAGGGGGTGAAACTAGCAGCACGGAATCTAGAAGAGAAGAGGGGAAGCCCAAGATATCTAATTGGGAGCTTAGCATTACACATACCAAGGATGGCCATGATGTTGTGCCAATCAACCGTGGAGCCCGAGAAGGTCACCTGACTCTTGGCAGCATTAACACAAAGGCCAGAGAACAAGCTGAAATTATCGAGCAGCTTCTTAAAAACGTGGGCAGACTTAGCATTAGAGGAATAAATTATCATGAGATCATCTGCAAACATGAGGTGGGAGATGACCACATTAAGCTTAGAGAAGGGGCAGCTAATGTCACCAGAAATGACTGCCCGATTGAGTGCACAAGAGAGAGACTCCATCACTAGACAAAAGAGGTGGAAATCAAGGGTTGAGATCGATTTCCATTATGTAAAGAAAGTTGGAAATGAGGGCTTGAATCGACTGAAGTATTTGAGGAAGGAGGCAAACTGGAAGGCTAGGATCAAAAGTGCTGAATGAGGAAAGGGTATGTGTATGGTCAATGATGCATGGTCTCAAATAAGGAGAGAACTAAGAAAGAAAGAAGACTTGGACGTGTACATCATAGTCGACCATTCCATGGGTTATTCAATTAAGAATGGTGGAGTGTGGGCCTTAGGGGTCCCATCTCAAATTCGATCTCCTCATTTTTCCTATCTATTATTCTCAATTTCCAAACGAATATCTATATATTTTTTTCTTATTCTTTCTTACACAGCAACTTTTGTCTCTGCAATATATTTTTCAGTCAAATCAGATGTGCAATTATTTCCTTCTGTACTCTTTGATTCTGTAAACAACAAAAAAGGAAACTTTCCAAGCTTCTGCAACATTGCTCTTTTACTTTTGTTCTCTGCTTCTAGAGCCGCTTCTGTTGTGTTATGCAGCCATGATGATGTTGCCTTGTTTATTGCTGTTTGATAAATGCTCTGGTTGCCAACGCTTTGGTAACTTTCAGATCTTGCATCTTTTCCTATAACTTGGTAAGTATTGTTTCACCAACTGCTCAAGCTGAAACATGTATTGTTACATAAGAGGCCACTCAACCTGATACAAGCCATCCATTGTTGCAAGAACTGATTCTTTCAACAAAGCAACTGCTTGCCAAAACACATCTCCTTTACTCATATTTTATAAGCAACAAGCCAACTACAAACCCCATTCCCTGAACATATCCAATATCTCTGTCATACAGAATATGCTTACAAAAGGTTGTATAGAAACCTTTGACTTGGCCCATGTCTTCGCTGAGTTAAGATAGTTTGGTTCTCAGACGTTCAACTGTCTCATGCACTATAAGAGACACATTGCAATCCAACGCCACCACGTTGATCAATGAAATCAGCCGCTCAGATCTTTTTCTTTTTCTTTTTGAATGACAGGTAAAATATATATTCACTCAAAGGAGAAGAAAACAAGCCCAAAGAAAATAATGAAGGAGCAAAGGCGGGGCCAAGCCAGAAAAGTTCCCCAAGAGGGACACCCACACCTCGGGCTAGGGATGGGCCAGCCCCAAAAAGATGGTTGCCCAACATGCCAGGGGAAATAAAAACTTGCAGAGCCCAATAAGGGATGAAAACTATGGTGTCAGGATCCGATTGAAAATGCCAGAATCGTGGGGGTTCTGATTGCCGATGATGAGTTCCCTACCAAGAGAGGAATCTTTAGGCCAAAAGGATATATATATATATATATATATATATATATATATATATATATATATATTTGTTCTTGCAATTCAGACGAGTGAGAGGGTTGCAAGACTCAGCTGGAGAGTGCAAGAATTCCAAGAAGTAGCAGCCAGTTTCCAATTACAGATGATGTCGTGGTTACTCGATAGAATTTTCTCAACTTGGAGGTCATTCTCAACGAGCGCACGAAGGCCATGGATGCCAATACAGAGCTCGATGAGATTTATCAAGTGAGAGATAGGAAGAAGGAATTCTCCAATCGCTTTGCCAAAAGGTCCCAGAAAAATAGCAGAAAGATAACAATCATTACCACTCTGGAGATGGTTGATGATCAAGGAGTTACTAATGACAATACGCGGTTTCAGTGTAGTTGGATCAGGTGGTTTTGGTGGGAGGTTCCACATAGCATTGAAGGAACCAGGAATCCTTCTCAGCTCATCGTTGGATAGAAGGAAATAGATACGCAGGCAAATATCTCTACAAATCGCCGCGAAGGTAGACGAAGGATTGCATTGCTTGTTTTTTAAGACAAGCGTTCCAAGCACTCCAACAGTGCCAGATGCGGGCCGGGATGGATAGCTTAGCAGCCAGCAAGGGTACCTGGTCATTGGAAGAAGAAATGATCGAGCTAGCATCGAACATAACGTTGTTGCTCAGAGGAACAGAGTCTAACTTACTAAGCAGGAGGTGCCAGACTTGGTTGACGAATGAGCAATGAAAGAGATGCAATCTAGATTCACTTTCAGTTAGGTACAATGGGCATTTGTTGTCGTTGATAACACCAATGTCATGCAGGAATTGCTTAGTTTTGAGTCCCCTATTAAAATAAAACTAGCTGACGACGGAGTGCCGATGGATTTTTCCGCTGAACCAGATAAAGTCAGTCCAAGGAGGAATGGGACTCTGAGAACCGTGAGAGCAGGAGATGGCAGAAGAAATGCTGAAATTGCCAGTAGTGCACGGGGTCCAAATAACCTAGTCTTCAGTGTGAGAGTAGGGCAGAGTGATATTGGACCAGTACAGGTGCATGGTGTCTGACTTTTAGAATCGATTTCCATTCCCCAAAAGGTTGAACGGGTAAAGTTGATTTCCCATATACTGCAGCCGCGAAGGTATTTGGCATGAATCCACTGTATCCACAGACTAACTTTACCAGAGGTGATTTCCTAAACTTGCTTCATGAGGCATCTCTTGTTTAATAAATGAAGATTTCTGATGCCTAGATCACCTTTTTTCTTCGGTTTACAGATGAAGCTACAACATGCCATATGTATCTTCTTATTGGTATGAGAGCTTCCCCAGAGGAATGCCCTCATAATTTTCTCAATCTCTTCCATGTAGGATTTAGGAAGGAGGGAAGAATTGGACCAGTACATGTGCATTATGTTGATAGTTGATTTTAGTAGTTCCACTCTACCGGCATACGAGAGGTTTTTTGAGGTCCAACCGTTAATCTTGTTGCATACTTTGAGCAGGAGAGTAGATAGAGTTCTTGATGGAAGCATAGGGAGACCCAAGTAGGTGATTGGAAGGATTGCTTCATTCATACCGAAGATGGATAGGATCTCCTCTTTAGAGTTGCAGGATTTCGAAAAAATGATTTGAGTTTTGGTAGAGTTTGTTGCAAGGATAGAGAAGCTGGCGAATTTATCCAGTAAACATTTCAGGTTTCTGGTAGTGGAGATATCTGCAGAGCAAAAAATCATCATGTCATCAGCAAAAAGGAGATGAGAGATGTATAGGTTACCAGCAGAGAAAAGGGCAGAGGATAGTGTTCGAGTCCACCGTATTAGACAAGGCAGCCGAGAAGTTCTCTAAGACGAGCGAGAAAAGGAAAGAAGAGAGAGGGTCTCCCTGCCTTAGGCCTTTGGAGCTGGAGAAAAATCCATTAAGAATACCGTTAAGCAGAATGGAGAACTTTGGAGAGTGAATGCAACACTCAATCCAGTTAACAACAACTAGTTCTGTAACACCCCAATTTCTCAATGAAGTGGAAAATTACCAAAATGCCCCTGAGTTGTTAAATTAATTATTTTGTGATGTTAAGTAAGGAAATAGTGGGGCCCATTGCTCAAAATAAAATCATATGAGCACATTATGAATGTTAAGCTTGATTGGTTGGGTAATTTTCATCATTTGGGTCAAAAATGGCTAAATGGGTCAAAGGGCCCAAATGGGGCCCATCGGGTCTTGCTGGGTTATTTGACCGTTTTGTGATTTTAAATTAAATGGGGTTAAGCCTATTTGATTGGAAATCAAGTGGAGGAGTTTTGGGGGCTGAACTACAAAAACAATAAGCACACAAGGTTGGCCATTTTTCACATTGGAAATCCAAGAATTTCCATCTCTCTCTCTCTCCCTCTCTCAAATTCGTTTTTCCTAGCTGGAATAGCAGAGGTGTTTGCCAGTAGATCAAGCAAAACAGCAAAAGAAAGGAAGAAATAAAAGGGAGAAACCAAGGACCAAAGGCAAGAAGAAAGATTGGAAGTTTGGTAAGTATTTTTATGTTATTTTGGTTTAATAACATGGAACAAATGAGGTGTGTATTGGGCCATGGTTATGGCCGAATACACCAAGATTTTAACCTTGATTAACAGAGGTTTAAGAATGGTGAAAATAACCATTGGGTTCGGCCACCATGGAGGGCCGAACCCCATGTAAAAGATTGGTGGTTTTCATGTTTTGAAACATGAAAACCATGGAGTTTTATGGACTGTTTTTAAATGATTTAAACTATATGCTTTAAAAAGGTTTAAACATAAGTAAGGAAGTCTGATTTAGACCTAGAAGAAGATTAAGAAATTCAAAACTAAAGGTCATAGGGTTCGGCCACCATGGAGGGCTGAACCCCATGCAAATGATGTTTGGTTTGATGTTTTTGAAACATGGAAACCATAGAGTTTGGTGGACTGTTTTGGGTTTTATTTAAGGTGCAAATGCATGTTTTAGAAAGGTTTAAAACATGGATCTGAATGATGAATGGCTGAATGTATCATGGGTCTAAAACCTTGGGTATCAAATGATGAAAGGGTTCATTGGGTTCGGCCACCTTGGATGGCCAAACCCCATGAATTGATGTTGGAATTTTTGATGGTTTTGTAAGTCAAAACCATGCAAATGTTTTACTGTTTTGGATGATTAGATTAGACATAAGGTGAAATGTTTAATAGGTTCAAACCAAAGGCTATAGGGTTCAGCCAATGAGCATGGCCGAACCCATGAAATGGTGTGATAATTTTATGGGTAATGGTGATGGTTTTGAGAGATAAAAACCATACATTACCATGGGGTTTTTTATGTGATTTACATGAAGATTGTTTACTGATTTTGGTTGGCCAATATGGCTGAACCATGATAATGTTATGGTTAAGTTACTGATCTAAAACAGTGGATTAAAACTGGAAAAATGGACCATGGGGATCGGCCATCTTGGATGGCCGAATCCCATGAGGTGTTATGGTTATTTGGACAAAATAATGAATTTATTAGATGGTTTTGAGAGGTTAAAGTGCAGCAATGATGTGCTGATTTTTATATGAATAAGTGACACCAAAAAAATATGTATGAAAGACCAAAACATGGACCTAGGGTTCGGCCACCTTGGATGGCCGAACCCCATGTAAGTCTTTCATGTTTTTGGTGAGTTAAAAACCATATGAAAATATGGTGTTCTTATGGTAATAAATGGATTAATATGTTACTGTTTTAGTGGATTAATATGTGGCTGAACCATGTTTAATTCATGGTTGAGTTAGCATGATTAAACCATGAGTGATCATGGTGATGATTGGATCAAGTGAACCCTAGGGTTCGGCTATGAGTATGGCCGAACCCCATGGGCTGTTTTGATAATTAATGGACTATTTTCATGGGTCAAGTTATGGATGTATATGTGATTTTAAATAGAATTATGGTTGCTGTTTTATGGCTAAGATGTATGATAAATGATGAGAGATCATTAGGAGAATTGGACTTTATGCTAATTCATAATGAAATGGGTTAAATAGCCTAAGCTTATGAGTAGTAGTTGGTAATGGTTCTATGTTGTTTTAAAAGGTTTAAAATACCCAAATGAAGAGATTGATCAAAAGGACTTATAAGATGTCTTAGGTCTCATATGTGAATGGACATGTAAATAAGATTATGATTTACTTATTGTTGCATAATAAGGTACCGAAAGTTGAACGACGAACAAGTCGTGACCGGTTAAAGCCTAAGAAAGAACGGACACTGAAGTGATTCTTCAGTAGGTTTCCTACCTACTTGTAACCACGGTTTTATCCAGTTTTTCTTATGATACTCTTGTTTTAATATATGTGTTTCAAATATATATTATGCATTAACAAATGGCATACAGGCATTGGCATCTCATGCATAGTCATGGGATAATGAATGAAGTTCTACAGTGATGGCTACAATTGTACATGATGGGGGTTGCCCATTGCATGTACATATTGTATAGAAGAGATGAATGTTGTTGTAATTTACCTTGTCGGTGCAAGGCACGTCAAGTGATGGCTACGATGGTACATGATGGGGTTGCTCATTACATGTACATCGCTTATAGAAGAGATGAAGGTGTGTTGTAATTTACCTTGTCGGTGCAAGGCACGTCAAGTGATGGCTATGGAAGTACATGATGGGGATGCTCATTGCATGTGCATATTTCATAGCATTGTTTTTACCTGTTTTGATGATCATGTATTATGATATGTATATGCATGTTTTATATGCTAACATGTGGTAGCCCTGATTCGGGAACCTACTGGGCGCGTTGATCTAACGCCCTAATTCTATCGTCAGAGGAGATTGCAGGTACAAGCAAGGGGAAAGGAAAGGTCATTGACCGGGAGGGGAGCTGAACCTAAGTGCTTTAATGATGGATTTGGATTACGTTATATTACTGTCATTTGAATACTATTGTTGGACATGTAATAATTCGTTATTTGCTATGGTTTGATTAGGATAATAACCTGTGGATGGTTGATCTATGTTATAAAATATTTAAGACTGTTACTTGCTATCTCGTCTTTCTTTTCCGCAATTATCTAGATTATTCCGCATGTTGATGTTAGTTCCATGTGTGATTCACTATCATGGTCTATTCCATGTACACATGGGTGGCCAGTTAAGGTTCAGACTTGAGTAGTCTGAACTTAACTCGCGTCGTGACGCCGCCCGCTCTCTTCTGATGTTTATTTTAAAAAAAAAAATTAGGCTCTGAAATTTTAAAAAGAGGGCGGGGCGTTACAGTTGGTATCAGAGCGAAACGGGAAGTTGAATCATCGAAGTAAGATTAAGACGGTTTCATGTCTCACTGACGATAAAAACAACTGACCTCCCTACTTTCTTTCTTGAAACTGAAACAATAACAAAAAAATACAAAGTACAAATCAAAACAAACGTAGCAATAGGATGTCCTGAAATCCCACACTGAGAAACAGACAATAGGAAATTAGAGATTTCCCCAGAAACAAAAGAAAACAGAGAATGTTGAATTGGTAATCTTCCCAAACAAAGTACATGACTTTATGCCTGATCAAATTCCCCTGAAAACCAAGGTTGGTTTATTAGAATTGTTGTTAAATATGCTTGTGTTCTATCGATATGATACAGATATGTCGAGTAATGTGGAGTACTCGGAATGGCACAGCGGAACTCCTAACCATCCCATAGACTTGGTATCTGCTTCTAACAACACCGACGTAGAAGCTCAAGTGGACCTTCAGGAGGGACCTCCTGAAGAAGTTGAGATGGACTTAGCACCTATTGCAGAGGATTTGAGGGATGATATTCCTGGGATGGTGAACCTCCTGAGGAAGAAGAGGAGGAGGATCTGGGATTTTTCTTTTATGAGGATCCGATGGAAGACTTTCCTATAATACTGGAATCGGCGGGGAAGTAGATCCCTATGATACCTGTGAGTTGTGTAATCAGGATGACCACAATAGGTTGTATTGTCCTCATCCATTGGGAGTTGTATGTCCGGTTTGTGGACTACACGGGCATGAGAGGCGAGGACTAATTGTCCTTGTATTGGAGGACCTGGAATAATCCCCTGCACGACATGTGAAGTATTGGGGCACACGGCGATGACGTGTCCTGATAACCGATTCAAGTTCGCTTTTGATGCGGAGTCTTCTACGGAAGACTAGGATAGGAAGTAATAGTAGGGGTATTAAAAAGAGGGTTATTTTTGTAAGGGGGTATATTTTGTTATACATAGGGTTTGTTTCACCCTACCCACCTTTGTACAAAGATGCAGTTTGAATTTATATAAATATGTGATTTCATGTTTTTATGAGGATTCATGGCATGTGTTGCATATTGTTAATGGAAACTAAGTCTATGATGTTTCCATGAATTAGGAATAAATGGCGCCACAGAAAAAGGTGGTAAAAGATCCGAAGGAAAAGAGAAAGTTTTACAGATCGGACTAGGTGAGGGGTGTCAAAGAGAAGGACTCGTCAGGACGATAAAAAGAAGGATGACGTGCTCATTATCACACCACAAGGGAAGGTGGTACCCCGACGCAAGAAGGCGTCATCGGAACCTGAAAGAGAGCCGTCCGTTCATGACAAAGAGAGATCTGTTCATGAACGATCTCACAGTGAGGAAGAGAGTCTCACCACTCTAGGCGGGAAGAAGAAGAGAGTGACCCTACATATCAACAGGACGAAGAGGAGGGATATGACTCGTCATATCGATGCGAGGAGGATGAGAACAGTAACATGACTGTACCCTTTGTGCCTCCTGAACTGCACAGCTTGGTGCAAGTGGTTACATCCGTCCTCCAACAACATTTGAACGGAGGGGGAAGTACGAGCGAAAATAATGACCGTAACATGGTTAGAGATTTTCAGCAACAGCGGCCACCTTACTTTAAGGGCAGAGAAGGGCCAGTCGGAGCCGAGAACTGGTTGGAGAAGATTTCCCACATATTGACTCTTCTGAACATCAGGAGTCATGCTCATAAAATATTATTGGCCACGTCACAGCTGGTAGATGACGCTGCCAAATGGTGGAAGGTGGTGGAGAAACAGCAGGCACTTGTGCCAAGAAGAGAAGGAGTTGCTATGACCTGGGAGCAATTCTCAGCGACATAGAGCGCTACTTTCCAGAGGAAGAAAGAGAACGACAAATTCAGGCCTTTATGACTTTGGTGCAAGGTCAATGACGGTGGCTGAGTATCACCAGGAATTCCTCAGCCTGTCAATCTATGCATACTATATTGTGGACACGGAATATCGAAAAGCTCGCAAGTTCGAGCGTGGGTTACGGCCAAACATTAGGGCCAGGGTAACCGTGTTCAAAGCAGCCACACTGGCAGAAGTGGTCAGCAGGGCCACCATTGTGGAACAGGAAATGGCGGAATTTGCCAGAGTTGACAACCGCCGAGCTCCAAGTGGGAGGGGTGTGTACCAACCCATCAAAAAGTTCAGATCGAACTTCAGCACCCTCACCTTTCTGTTGGATCAAGTGGGGGCTTTCGCCCCAACCAGCCCACTCAATCTGTTGCGGTCACTCAAGCATCTCGAGGAGTGAATACTTGCTTTCACTGTGATCAACCTGGTCACTACAAAAAGGACTGCCCTGCTGGAGCGGGAAGATTATTCACTCTAACTTCTCCAGAGGAAGAGGAGGAGGATCATCCTGTGATACAAGGTATGGCGGTAGTGAGTAGCTCATATGCATATGCACTATTTGATTCCGGAGCATCACACTCCTTTGTAGCTGCATCGTTTATTACTGCTACTGGTACATTAGTTCAAAGATTAGCCACAGAACTTACTATTGTATCCCCTGTCGGAGATTCGGCATTGGGACTTATTTGTACTGCGGTTAACACCGAATTAGCTGGACTCAGATTTGAGTTCAATTATTTAGTGCTGGACATGTCAGAATATGATATTATATTCGGAATGGATTGGTTGGCAAAGTTTCATGCCAACATCGACTGTTATGGTCGAAGAGTGACATTTAAGTCACCCGAGGGCAAGCAATATGTAGTTCGTGCAGATAAACAAAGTGGATTACAGGAAGGGTTAAACCACGTGGTATTGAATAATATCACCATAAACAAAGCTCCAGTTACTGAACTTCCGGAAATTGTACAAGAATTTGTGGATGTGTTCCCAAAGGAACTCCCTGGTTTACCACCTATGAGGGAGATTAACTTCGATCAGGCTGTACCCTGGCACAATACCAGTGTCGTTACCACACTATCGGATGGCACCAGCAGAGATGTCGGAGCTAAAGAAGCAGATTGATGAACTGCTTAGGCTGGGTTGCATCCGGAACAGTACGTCATCATGGGGAGCACCAGTGTTGTTTGTAAAGAAGAAGGACGGTTCACTACGGATGTGCGTGGACTACCGGAAGCTGAATCAGTTAACAGTCCGGAACAAGTACCCTCTACCCAGGATTGACGATTTATTTGATCAATTGAGGGGTTCTAGTCATTTTTCAAAGATCGATTGATGTCTGGTTATCATCAAATCCGAGTTAGAGAGGAAGATATAGAAAGACAGCTTTTCGGACGCGATATGGACTGTTTGAGTTCGTGGTCATGCCATTTGGACTCACAATGCGCCGGCTGTGTTCATGGATTTAATGAACAGAATCTTCTGTCCCTATCTGGATCAGTTTGTAATCGTATTCATTGATGATATCCTGATCTATTCTAAGAGTCAGGAGGAACATGCAAAGCATCTACGGATAGTTTTGAATACTTTGAGGCAGAATAAACTGTATGCCAAGGCCAGTAAGTGTGAATTCTGGCTATCTCATGTGAATTTCTTAGGACATGTTATATCTGAGGAAGGAATAGCCGTGGATCCAGCTAAGGTGACGGCCGTGAAAGACTGGAAAGCGCCAAAGAACGTAACTGAGATCCGCAGTTTCTTAGGATTGGCGGGTTATTATCGGAAATTTATTATGGATTTTTCCAAATTAGCGTCTCCATTGACTCGACTCACTCAGAAAGGAGTCAAGTATGAGTGGTCAGATCTGTGCAACCAAAGGTTTGAAGAGCTAAAGACAGACTTACAACCGCTCCTATTTTGATTTTGCCGGAAAAGGGCAAAGGTTATGAAGTAGAATGCGACGCTTCGGGAGAAGGACTGGGGTGTGTCCTCAGTCAAGATCATCGTGTGGTGGCTTATGGTTCAAGACAACTAAAAATACATGAACGCCTCTATCCTACGCATGATCTTGAACTAGCCGCAGTGGTCTTCGCTCTCAAAAGCTGGAGACATTATCTTTTATGGCGAGAAGTTTGAAGTGTATTCTGATCATAAGAGTTTGAAAATTTATTTGATCAGAAGGAGCTTAATCTAAGGCAGCGTAGATGGATGGAGTATCTGGCGGATTATGAGTTCGAGCTTCGATACCATCCAGGCAAGGCGAACAAGGTGGCTGATGCTCTTAGCCGCATATCACATGCATCCGTGGCATGTCTGATCAGAACCGAGTGGGAGATGTTGAATACCATTCGAGAGTTCAATCTATACATTACAAACCGTGGAGTTTTGCATAATTTAATCATACGGTCCAATATAGTCACCAAGATTGAACAAGAACAAAGAGCAGACCCGGAAGTGGAGGACATATGGGCCAAGATGTCTACTGGCACCATTGTACCGGAATGGGAATTACGACCGGGACAAGGTCTTTTATTCCGGGGAAGAACGTATGTGCCACAGAGTTGCAGGAAAAAGCTACTAATTGAGGCACATCAGTCCAAGCTCTCTATTCATCCGGGTAGCACCAAAATGTATCACGATCTAAAGAGGCATTATTGGTGGCATGGACTAAAAAGGGATGTGGCGGAATTCGTGGCACATTGTCTAACTTGTCAACAAGTTAAGACTGAACACCAAAAGCCACCAGGGTTGCTCAAACCCTTAGCCGTGCCAGAATGGAAATGGGAACATATTTCCATGGACTTTGTATCTGGGTTGCCGAGGTCTTCAAAGGGTAATGACGCCATTTGGGTCGTAGTCGACCGGCTGACCAAGTCTGCACATTTCATTCCTATCAAGATGACGGATTCATCTGAGACGTTGGGTCGGCGTTATTAAAGAGATCATTCGACTACATGGTATTCCCCGAACGATAGTATCGGACAGAGATGGCCGTTTTACTGGCAGAGTATGGCAAAGCATGCACAGCCATGGGGACTGAGCTATTGACTAGCACCGCATTCCATCCACAGACTGATGGACAGTCTGAAAGAACAATACAAACCTTGGAAGACATGCTGAGAGCGTGTATGTTAGATTTCAAAGGAGGATGGGAGGACCACTTACCACTGGTGGAGTTCTCGTATAATAACAGCTATCAGGCAAGCCTTCAAATGGCTCCATACGAGGCTTTTATGGTAGACCGTGTAGGTCACCGGTATGTTGGACAGAGGCAGGTGAGCCTGCATTGATTGGACCGGAACTAGTCGCAGAAACTACTGAACAAATTAAGTTGATACGTCAACACTTACTGACTGCACAGAGTCGGCAGAAAAGTTATGCTGATAAAAAGACGGTTTCTGGAATTTGAAGTGGGAGACTTGGTGTTTCTAAAAGTCTCACCACGGAAGGGACATATGAGGTTTGGTAAGAAAGGAAAACTGTCGCCAAGATATGTGGGACCGTTTTCCATCATAAGAAGGATGGGGATGTAGCTTACCAATTAGCACTTCCATCGCAATTAGCAGCTCTACACGATGTTTTCCACGTGTCGATGCTAAGGAAATACAATCCGGATCCGTCCCATGTTTTAAATGTTCAAGATATTGAAGTACAAAGCGACGTGACGTACGTCGAGAAGCCGGTCAGGATAGTGGGACCGAACAAGAGTGTTGCGAAACAGAGCGATTCAGTTCGTAAAAGTGGTATGGGACCGTCATGGTGATGAAGAGGCCACATGGGAACTTGAGTCGGAGATGAGAACAGCTCACCCCGAGTTATTTGTGTAATTTAATTTGAGAACCCTACTTCACTCGATTTTCGGGCGAAAATTTTAAAAAGAGGGTTATATTGTAACACCCCAATTTCTCAATGAAGTGGAAAATTACCAAAATGCCCCTGAGTTGTTAAATTAATTTTTTTGTGTTAAGTAAGGAAATAGTGGGGCCCATTGCTCAAAATAAAATCATATGAGCACATTATGAATGTTAAGCTTGATTGGTTGGGTAATTTTCATCATTTGGGTCAAAAATGGCTAAATGGGTCAAAGGGCCCAAATGGGGCCCATCGGGTCTTGCTGGGTTATTTGACCGTTTTGTGATTTTAAATTAAATGGGGTTAAGCCTATTTGATTGGAAATCAAGTGGAGGAGTTTTGGGGGCTGAACTACAAA
The DNA here is from genome assembly GCA_022113865.1 of Chimonanthus praecox. Lineage (NCBI taxonomy): Eukaryota > Viridiplantae > Streptophyta > Magnoliopsida > Laurales > Calycanthaceae > Chimonanthus > Chimonanthus praecox. The sequence goes on along the minus strand of CM039093.1, from coordinate 30,531,010 downwards.
AACAATAAGCACACAAGGTTGGCCATTTTTCACATTGGAAATCCAAGAATTTCCATCTCTCTCTCTCTCCCTCTCTCAAATTCGTTTTTCCTAGCTGGAATAGCAGAGGTGTTTGCACCAGTAGATCAAGCACAAAACAGCAAAAGAAAGGAAGAAATAAAAGGGAGAAACCAAGGACCAAAGGCAAGAAGAAAGATTGGAAGTTTGGTAAGTATTTTTATGTTTATTTTGGTTTAATAACATGGAACAAATGAGGTGTGTATTGGGCCATGGTTATGGCCGAATACACCAAGATTTTAACCTTGATTAACAGGTTTAAGAATGGTGAAAATAACCATTGGGTTCGGCCACCATGGGCCGAACCCCATGTAAAGATTGGTGGTTTTCATGTTTTGAAACATGAAAACCATGGAGTTTTATGGACTGTTTTTAAATGATTTAAACTATATGCTTTAAAAAGGTTTAAACATAAGTAAGGAAGTCTGATTTAGACCTAGAAGAAGATTAAGAAATTCAAAACTAAAGGTCATAGGGTTCGGCCACCATGGAGGGCTGAACCCCATGCAAATGATGTTTGGTTTTGATGTTTTTGAAACATGGAAACCATAGAGTTTTGGTGGACTGTTTTGGGTTTTATTTAAGGTGCAAATGCATGTTTTAGAAGGTTTAAAACATGGATCTGAATGATGAATGGCTGAATGTATCATGGGTCTAAAACCTTGGGTATCAAATGATGAAGGGTTCATTGGGTTCGGCCACCTTGGATGGCCAAACCCCATGAATTGATGTTGGAATTTTTGATGGTTTTGTAAGTCAAAACCATGCAAATGTTTTACTGTTTGGATGATTAGATTAGACATAAGGTGAAATGTTTAATAGGTTCAAACCAAAGGCTATAGGGTTCAGCCAATGAGCATGGCCGAACCCCATGAAATGGTGTGATAATTTTATGGGTAATGGTGATGGTTTTGAGAGATAAAAACCATACATTACCATGGGGTTTTTATGTGATTTACATGAAGATTGTTTACTGATTTTGGTTGGCCAATATGGCTGAACCATGATAATGTTATGGTTAAGTTACTGATCTAAAACAGTGGATTAAAACTGGAAAAATGGACCATGGGGATCGGCCATCTTGGATGGCCGAATCCCATGAGGTGTTATGGTTATTTGGAAAATAATGAATTTATTAGATGGTTTTGAGAGGTTAAAGTGCAGCAATGATGCTGATTTTTATATGAATAAGTGACACCAAAAATATGTATGAAAGACCAAAACATGGACCTAGGGTTCGGCCACCTTGGATGGCCGAACCCCATGTAAGTCTTTCATGTTTTTGGTGAGTTAAAAACCATATGAAAATATGGTGTTCTTATGGTAATAAATGGATTAATATGTTACTGTTTTAGTGGATTAATATGTGGCTGAACCATGTTTTAATTCATGGTTGAGTTAGCATGATTAAACCATGAGTGATCATGGTGATGATTGGATCAAGTGAACCCTAGGGTTCGGCTATGAGTATGGCCGAACCCCATGGGGCTGTTTTGATAATTAATGGACTATTTTCATGGGTCAAGTTATGGATGTATATGTGATTTTAAATAGAATTATGGTTGCTGTTTTTATGGCTAAGATGTATGATAAATGATGAGAGATCATTAGGAGAATTGGACTTTATGCTAATTCATAATGAATGGGTTAAATAGCCTAAGCTTATGAGTAGTAGTTGGTAATGGTTCTATGTTGTTTTAAAAGGTTTAAAATACCCAAATGAAGAGATTGATCAAAAGGACTTATAAGATGTCTTTAGGTCTCATATGTGAATGGACATGTAAATAAGATTATGATTTACTTATTGTTGCATAATAAGGTACCGAAAGTTGAACGACGAACAAGTCGTGACCGGTTAAAGCCTAAGAAAGAACGGACACTGAAGTGATTCTTCAGTAGGTTTCCTACCTACTTGTAACCACGGTTTTATCCAGTTTTTCTTATGATACTCTTGTTTTAATATATGTGTTTCAAATATATATTATGCATTAACAAATGGCATACAGGCATTGGCATCTCATGCATAGTCATGGGATAATGAATGAAGTTCTACAGTGATGGCTACAATTGTACATGATGGGGGTTGCCCATTGCATGTACATATTGTATAGAAGAGATGAATGTTGTTGTAATTTACCTTGTCGGTGCAAGGCACGTCAAGTGATGGCTACGATGGTACATGGGGGTTGCTCATTACATGTACATCGCTTATAGAAGAGATGAAGGTGTGTTGTAATTTACCTTGTCGGTGCAAGGCACGTCAAGTGATGGCTATGGAAGTACATGATGGGGGATGCTCATTGCATGTGCATATTTTCATAGCATTGTTTTTACCTGTTTTGATGATCATGTATTATGATATGTATATGCATGTTTTATATGCTAACATGTGGTAGCCCTGATTCGGGAACCTACTGGGCGCGTTGATCTAACGCCCTAATTCTATCGTCAGAGGAGATTGCAGGTACAAGCAAGGGGAAAGGAAAGGTCATTGACCGGGAGGGGAGCTGAACCTAAGTGCTTTAATGATGGATTTGGATTACGTTATATTACTGTCATTTGAATACTATTGTTGGACATGTAATAATTCGTTATTTGCTATGGTTTGATTAGGATAATAACCTGTGGATGGTTGATCTATGTTATAAAATATTTAAGACTGTTACTTGCTATCTCGTCTTTCTTTTCCGCAATTATCTAGATTATTCCGCATGTTGATGTTAGTTCCATGTGTGATTCACTATCATGGTCTATTCCATGTACACATGGGTGGCCAGTTAAGGTTCAGACTTGAGTAGTCTGAACTTAACTCGCGTCGTGACGCCGCCCGCTCTCTTCTGATGTTTATTTTAAAAAAAAAAATTAGGCTCTGAAATTTTAAAAAGAGGGCGGGGCGTTACAAGTTCAAATACAGAGGTAAAATATATCAATTTTCTATGCATATCGCCAGCCACCTGCCTGTAACGCCTCACCCTTTTTCATTCGCTTTTACTCGTAAATTCAGAGTCTATTTTTTTTTTTTAATAACAGAGTAGAGTGATAGAGCACGGGAGGTCACGACGCGAGCTAAGTCCGAACCTCTAAAGTCCGACCCTTAACTGGCCAACCTTATGTATATATGGACTCAGTCCAAGAAAATGATTCACACATAGTAATATCAACTTGCGGAATAAAAATCATAACCTGCGGAATCATAACATCAATTTGCGGAAACATAATAGAACCAAGTTCTATTCCATTGATAACAAAGTACTTAGTCAATAAATCACAATCGTCATTATCCAAATAAAACATCCAACCATAGCATTTCATCTAAGTTATTACATTCTGAAATCTGGATACTCTCAATATAAATCCCTAAGTATCTTAAACATAATATAAAACTAAAAACATTCCAAGCTCCTATGCTTGTCCCTTTCTGCATTTAGCGTTTTCCTCGTTTCCTGCATCCACTAAAGGGTAGAAGTAGGGCGTTAGTACAACTCGCCCAGTAGGTATTCCAATTAGGGTTAACACATGATTAGTATAAAACATATATTATAACATAATATATAAAACCAGGTAAAATCCATGCCATGTAATGATGACAAATATGCAATGAGACCCACCCTTCACATGTACATAAAGTACCCACCACATAGGTCTTCCGGATGCCCCAGCGGAGTGTGTGGACCCTCTGGATTCTTCTTGATGGAAATCACATCAAGGTATTGCACATAGGTTTTGCGAACGCCCCGACGGAGTGTGACCCCTCCGGTTATAAATCCTCCACCCCATGCCATGCATGAGATGCCAATGAAACACATGCTATTTTATAACATAAACATAGCATTTAAAAATCATACTTTAAAACACATGCTTTTTCCTCATATAAACAAAGCATATAAAATCAACCTTTGAAATATATCAATACATGCTATTTACAACATGAACATAGTATTTAAAATCCATAATAAAACATATCCTTTGAAACATATTTTCATCAAAATATAAGATAAGAACAAAGTACATAATCCATGGTTTCAATGAGGTGGAATCCTACCAAAGACCTTTCATAAGTCCTTGCGTTCCTGTCCAAGATTCGATCACCGATCGCGCACCGCTTGCGAGATCCCGTTACCTTGTAACATAATGATAAATCAACACCAAGTCTCACCTAATTATAAGGTTCTAAGTCTATAAACAAAACCCCATGGGGTTCGGCCATACACCATGGCCGAAACCCATGGTCTACCATTTTTGTCCATAATTACAATAATGCCATTGAGGCTAACCATAGACTTCTTTATTGCTTAGATCTCGAATAATCATTCATTCTTCCAAAGCATATAATCCCATAAAATAATTCATGGGGTTCGGCCATACACCATGGCCGAACCCAATGTCCAATATTCTCTCATATTTACAAAAATGCCATTGGTTTCCTTTTTCTTTTAAATCTTCCATAATTAGACCCTATAAATTTCATTAATTACCAACATTATTTCATGGGGTTCGGCCTACATTGTGGCCGAACCCTATGGTTCATGTTTCCCTTTATTCCCTTCAAACTTCATTTAAAATTTATCTAACACTTTCCATGGGTTTCCATCATTCAAATCCATTAATTTAAACCATGACTTTCCATGGTTTCTAACCCATAGAAATAACCAAAGTTCCTCCATGGTTTTCCATAATTAAACACTTTCTAAATTAAGCACCCATGTTTCCATAAATAATCCCTACCTTCCATTTTAATCTAAGATCCATAATTAGAAAGTTACTAATTTACTCTCCACCTTTCCATTATTAGAAGGTTTCCATTATTAGAAACCAAGTTTCCTTAATTGGATGCTTTCCAAATTTAGCAACTTCCAATTAATCCAAGGTCCATGATTAGATATTTTCTAATCTAGTAACATCCTTTAAAATCCATACTTTGGTACTTTCTAAAATAATAATTCTCTTCCATGGATCTAAAATCATATATCTGTAATAGCCCGAAATTTTAAATCAATATATATTTGGCATTTATTTACATTAATTTGAATTTTGATGTGATGGAATGCCAAATGGATCAAATTTTGGGACAAAAGCCCAAGGACTCAATGGACCATAGAGTGAATGGAATTCGTCGGAAAGGTCAACAATAGTCAAAGTGGGGCCCACCTCCACCTCACCAAGTGAGGTGGCGTGTGGACCAAGGCAAAGGTGGGGCCAACCATCATGGTTGACTTGGTCAACCATGGATAAATTGAGAGGACTAAGGTGGATTAAGGAGAATTAAATTGATTAAAATTATTGTAAAATTATCTAATTTAAAATTAATGGAATTAAAGTGACATGGCCAAGTGGGGCCCACCTCCACCTCATAAAGTGAGGTGGCGAGTGGGGTAGGTATAGATGGGGGCCATCCACCATAGTTGACTTGGTCAACCATGGGTGGATTTCTTAGATAGATAAATTTTATGAAATTAAATTGGATGGAAATTAATTAACCTAAGTGAGGATTTAATTTAATTAATTAGGTTGGTCAAGGGGTCAACATGGGAAGACCAAACCACCAAATTCAAACACCCAAAACCATTGGCTAGTGGTGGTTTTGTCTCAACCACCACCACCAAAGTCAAGGTAGCCCATACTTTGGTTGGTGAGGCCATCATGGAGGAGTATGGTCCAAGTAAGACCAAAGAAATGAGATGGGTTTTCCATCTCATCCCTCTCATTCTCACCACCTCTCCACCGTCCTACACCAAGAGAAAATAAGAAAAAAAAAGAAAAATTTCGAAGAGAAGGAAAGAAAGATTAAGCTTGGCCAAACCATTATCACTTCAAGACCAAGGAAGCTAGACATTTTCTATCCCCTCCTCCTCTCTCTCTCTGTCTCTCTCTCTCAAGCAAACCCACTCAATCTTGGCCGACCCTAAGCTTAGAGGGCCTCACCATTTGATCAAGCTCATCTTGACCGTACATCAAGGAGAAGAAGAGAAGAGAAGGCTAAAGAGAGCAAGAGGAGAAGCAAAGAAGGACCGGAGGAGTCGTCGGGTGGTAAGAATTCTTAAAACAAGAGTTTTTTCTTAAGAGAAGATATGGAATCCATTTCTTAGACTAAATATGGCCAAAAATGCTATGGGCCATGGATCTAAGATCCATCCAATGATAGGATAAGAAATGGATGAGATGGAAGAGATGGTTTAAGGAAAAATAAAATGAATGGATTAAGCATGGAAAAAAATAGAAATTTTAATGGGTTGATGGACCATAGGGTTCGGCCATGCATGGTAAATGATGGATGATTTTTAATTAGGGTTTGAGGTCTAAAATTATGGAGAAGGGTTAATGATGTTGAGGTTTTTAAGTGATTAAAAAGTTGGTGATTTTTAAGGAGTTTTAATGAGAAAACCATGAGGAATGTAAATAGGTATGTTGGTTTTAAAAATGGCATGGATAAGATGGACCATGAGCCATGGGTTCGGCCATGGTGTATGGCCGAACCCTATGGTGGTGATTAGTGATTTTAATGAAAGGAAAATGATGGAGATGGATGAAAAAAATTTAAATGGATTTGTAAGTATTAAACGAGATGAAAATGGGGAGTTCAATGAATGATTTAAATTCAATTGTGATAGGAATAAATAGGCAAGATGGACCCAAGAAATTGGAAAATGGACATCATGGGTTCGGCCATGGTGTATGGCCGAACCCATGACCCCTTTTTGTGGGCCACATTTTGGGCCAAATATTGAATGATATATGGGATTAAATGTTTTTCAAATTTAATTAAATAGGTGGCTGATTTTAGGTACATGATGTCATGGTTAGGGAATCACAAATGGGCCCAAGCTTATGGGTCAAATATGAATTTAAAATGTGCATGGAAGAGGAGTGGCAAAGCCGTAATGTGTAGCCACCTTGAAGAACCATGGGTTCGACCATGGTACATGGCCCAACCCTATGTGGTTGGACATGAAAATGGATATATTATGAATGAGTAAATGAAACGGATAGTTGCTGCGTTTTAGGCTCGCAAATCGGAATATTTAAAATGGGCAAAAATGGGAAATATGCATAGGTTAAGCCAATGGGAAATGTGGCTAGGTTAGGGGATGATTTTGATAAACGTGTAACGTAATTAGAAATCTAAGGTTGTAATCAGTTAGGGATTTAATCATGAAAAAATACGGACTAATTCGGTAAATGTGTAATAAGATATCGGGATGTCACAAAACAGTGCGCGATCGGCGACAGGTTTATCAAACGGAAACGTAACGGGACGCTAAGCGGCATTCGGTAGGATTCCTACCTCTTTGTAAGCCGTGGATATGTGATGGTGATTTTAAATTATTTTGATGATTATGTGATTTGGCTTATGATGGATTTTTATTATGAATTATATGTTCATACTATGGTTTATATTTTTAATGTTATGCATTATATGGCTATGTATGATATATTAAGTTTATGAGATATATATGTATATTACATAGCATAATGCACTTACATCTCATGCATGGCATGGGCGGGAAAATAATGAAACTCGAGTCCATGCTCTATCGGGGCGCCGAGAAGCAAACACGGGAATAGCCCGAGGGGCTATAACCGGAGTCCATGCTCCGTCGGGGCGACCGAGAATCAGACATGGGGATAGCTCTTATGCTATAACCGGAGTCCATGCTCCGTCGGGGCGACCGAGAAGCAAACATGGGGACGTCTTGACGAGGCTTTGCCGTCAAGGGGGATACGATATTTTATGATGATACGGTGGATGGGTGGGACACATGACATAGGCACCCATGGCATGGCATTCATCATATGTTTATTATACTATTGTCGGTATGCATGTTATCACTAACCCATGTGCTAGCCCTACTCGGAGTCCTACTGGGCGCGTTGACTAACGCCCTACTTCTACCCTAGCTGATGATGCAGGAGATGGCGGAAACGGTGGACATGCCGGGAGCCAAGCTTAGGAGCTTGGGAAGCGGATATCTAGTTTTATTTTAGTTTCATTTTGGAGATGTAATTTAAAGTAGCTTAGCTCGTCGGACTGCATAATTTATATTTCTTGCTATGGTTTGGACTGCATTATGAACAATATCGTTTTGAGGCATAAATGTGAATTTAGGGGTATTTTGGTAATTTAATGTTGTATCTTCCCTTCTATCTAAAACCGGTAGGATAGTCTCTATTATAACGTTCCGCACGTAATTATTTTCCGCGAGCTTACTTCCTACGCGTGAACCGTTCTCGTGGACTAGTTCCGCGTACGCGTGGGGTTGGCCAGTTGAGGGCCGGGCTTTAGAAGCTCTAACTCAACTCGCGTCGTGACGTCCGCGCCCCCTCTCACTCTCCATTTCAAAAAAAAAAAAAATAGACTCTGATTTTTGAAAAGCGAGTGAAAAAGGGGCGGGCTTTACAATATCAAATCAAAGACATAGAATCACTTACCGGTTCAGTGACTTCTTCGACTTTCCATCGGTTGATCTTGTTCTTCCAATCCTTCTCCTTTCCTTAGCCTTTTCTTGTGTATGCCGTGAACCACTTTGTGCTGCTGTTCTTGTGCTTGCTGCTGCCTCTCCTTCCTTTGATAATGATTACCGTGAGACAAGGTTTGAGAGAGAGAGAGAGAGGAAAATCGGCCTAAGGTGTAGGTGTACCGTGCGCCCCCTCCTTCTCTCCTTTTATTGATCTCCAATTGTCCAATCTTAGAAGGTTCTTGAGATAGTAATTGCCCCTTGCCGTGAGCCCTTGTGTTCCCCATTTTTTACACATATACCATATTGTAGATCAATTTTTACTTTGTTAAATTCTGAATCAGGAAAAGTGGTAAACTACAAAGTTGTATCCCTTGAAGTCTTCTTTCCAATACAAAAAGAATCAAAGCAATCGAACATCGAAGTGAAACTTTATAACCAACATACTGAACATATGTCAAACCTTCTTTATTTTTCTCCCTTTCTTATTTTCTTTCTTTTTCCTTAATCCCTATTTAGAATGTGCTATGCGCCCTTGCTCCCTTCTTTAATTACCTCATGACTTGTGCACTTGTTTACCTCTTATAAAACCTTCCCTTAATTCTAACTTAGAGAAGGTGCCAAACCCTTTCTTTCTTATTTAGTAATTCCTAGTATCACTCCAACACCTCATGCGCATATCTCAAGGATATTCATATCTCTTCTTGCGACCATGCATTCTTTCTTAGATTCCATTCCATGCGCATATCATGGATTTATTATCTCATATACACGACCATGCAATACTATCTCCTTTATTATTTATATAATATTGCAATACCAATTTAAATTCAACTCCATTTAATTTTTATTGGAAACAACTCCAAAACCGTTGGGTCTTAATTGGGTCATGGCCCAATTCTTTATCCACATAAGGTCCATAACCTATGTTCACAAATTAAAAGGATTATTTTCACAAGCGCACGTTAGCGGTCTTTGGTAGGATTCCACCTTTTTGAAACCATGGGTTTATGTACTTTGTGTTTATCTTACGTTTGATGAAAATATTTTCAAAGGATATGCTTTATATGATTTTCAAATGCTACGTTTAATTGTTTAAATAGCATGTGTTGGATATGTTTTCAAAAAGGTGATTCTAAATGCTATATTTATGTTATTAAAGTATCATGTGTTTTATATGTTTCAAGTATGAGCTTTTAAATACTATGATTTATATAATTACATAGCATATGGACATTTGCATCTCATGCATGGCATTAGAGGGATGACAGGTAACCGGGGACCCACACTTCGTCGGGGCATCCGTAAAGCACTAGTGGGGGATACCTTGATTATGAGAATCCCATCAAGAGGACACTATGTATGAAGACCCTGGTGATGAGCATTCCATCAGGGGATACCTTGATGATGAGAATCCCATCAAGAGGATACTAAGTAACCGGAGCCCACACTCCGTCAGAATATCCGTAAGGCAACTGTGGGAAATACCTTGATGAGGAGAATTCCATCAAGATAGAAGACCTTGGTGATGAGAATTCCACCAGAAAAATACCTTGATGAGGAGAATTCCATCAAGAGTATACCCTATATTTTGTGATGGGCGGGACTCATTGCATATGATACCATTGCATGGCATTGAATCAGCATAATTATGATCTTTATTATCATGCAAGGTTTCTAGTTTTATCGGTATGATTGGATCTCTATCATCATACACTGTTTTGGATACGATGTTTTATAAGTATGGTATGATTTAGTATAACTGGTTTTGTTATATATTATATCTGGATCTTTGGTACTAACCCATGTGTTAACCCTAATTGGAATACCTATTGGGTGCGTTGTACTAACGCCCTACTTCTACCCTTTAGTGGATGATGTAGGAAACGAGGGAAACGCTGAACGCGGAAAGGGGCAAGCATAGGAGCTTGGAACGCTTTTAGTTTTATATTTGTTTAAGATATTCAGGGATTTGTATTTTGAGTATCTAGAGTTCGGATGTAATAACTTAGATGGATTTGCAATGGTTGGATATTTTACTGAATAATTATGTTAAGATAGTGATGATTAAAGACTTGACGTATTTTGCTATCTGAATGGAATAGAACTTGGTTCTATTATGTTTCCGCATTTTGATATTATGATTCCGCAGGTTATGATTTTGATTCCGCATATTGATATTGCTATGTGTGAACCATTTTCGTGGACTTAGTCCATGCACACATAGGGTTGGCCAGTTAAGGGTCAGAATTTAGAAGTTCGGACTTAGCTTGCGTCGTGACGTCCCGCGCTCTATCACTCTACTCTTTTATAAAAAAAAAAAAAAAAGACTCTGATTTACGGAAAAAAGCCGAGTGAAAAAGGGCGGGGCGTTACATTCCCCAGTCTCCATTTGACTTGTGGAACGTAAAAAAAGAACACTTACACATTCCGTATTTCTATGAATTTTTATATATAATTTTACATATATAAATGAAGGTTTTATTTCATATTTTTTGAAATTCTTGTGACGTATTTTCATCTAGATATTAAACTGATCTTTATGGATATACAAAATCAATTGTAACTTTTATGTATAAATTATACTGAGAGTCAAATTTAAAATCATGAGATAATACGAATTTCTGCTGCATGTAATCTTGATCTTTAACATGGTTGGAGATCGTCTATTTTGATTCTTTTGAAGATATTAAGTGTCACGTAGATATTGCTCTTTTTCTCCTTAAATGATGAAAGTCAAATGGATATGGAATCAAATCGAATCCAGAACTTAACAAAAATGTACATCACGTGGAAATATCAACTCATAAAGATCAATAGGCCACAAAATCCAATGGTTGAGAAATTGATTACTTGAATAGTTGAATTGGTGTATTGTCAACTGTTTTACACTTTTACATGAAATGGTGATTGGTTAACTGTATTAATTAAGAACTATTTTTCCCTTTTTGGTCCATGTCAGCATCCATAGGCCCTTCATATACTACGATTGAGGTTTTATGATAAAATGATAACTGAACTATGTTTTAACATACTCTAGCTGCGGAATTCAATTAGCTTCCAAGTTAATCGGTGTCTTCTCCCCAACTAAGGATAGACTCATAAGTGGTGGGTATTTTGGTGTTAAAACAGCTAGACCAAAAAACCCTAATTTCCAATTACAAAAAGAGGATTTTTTAAAATCTTAAGTCTAAACTTTTAAGTAACATTACAAATATCGGCAATAAATTCAAATTCACTATGTTTTTATTAGCAAAATATCATTAATGCGTTAACAAAATATATTTATCGGCACTCCGATAAAATAGTGTTAAAAATGTGATAAATGATAATATCCCAATAATTTCCTTATTTTAATAAAAAATTATTAATATATTTTTCGTGAGATTTTCCCATTAATTTTCTAGTCAAAATCTAAAAATTTGAAAACATTTCAATATTATCAATCGCTTTAATATTTCGATAATGACATTTGTTACAATGCTTTTGAGAATAGTATGAGAGACGAGAAAACTGAAACCAATTCTAGTTTGTGATTTGGTAGCAAGAAATAAAGGAGAAAACCATTTTCATATGGTGGTCAATGAAATCACTTTGTATTCTTCTTCCTTAGCCTATGAAACTCTTAATTTGTGGAGGCGTGTGGCATAGGAAACCATTTGGCCCAATGGATCCCACCTTTTCCCTGTTTCCAATCTCATTAGAGCCCAACTTTTGTAGTAGAGGTTAAAAGATTTGTCGATCTAACCGCCTTTAATCATTTAAAATTCACATGATCGAGCCGATGGGCATCAATAGTCATCCGGAAACAAATATGTAAATCCAACTACTGATAGATTCCCAAATCTTGTAATCTAGCATATTATCACCATACAAGAATCCCCTTTTGTCTCTAGTCCATCTGCAACATGGAAGCTGGATTCAAAGGATCACACTTCTTATGTCGGTATTTGCTACCAAAAAGATTACCTCTAAGATCTTTTGTTTATGGAAAATGCATTTCCTTTTGTAATACATTTTGGATTGGTGAAGTGTTACAACTGCAAGTAGTGGGGACATGTGGTTAGGACATGCCTTCAGTTGAGGAGGTAACTTCAGCAGCAAGGAGAATAATTGTGCTATAATTGCAAGCACTTGGGTCATATATCCAAATTTTGCCCTAAGAAGACTGGACCTTCTCAGCATGCCATGCCATCTCCTATTGTTTAATCAATCCTTGGGACTTTAGTGGTGCAGAGTGACGGCCAGTAGGTAACCAAGAAGGGTTTGGGACGTCGACGTCCGATGACTCAGGGTAGCATCTATGCCATTATCCCTCAGGATGATGAGACTGTAGAGCCAATGTTATGCTTGGTATGCTTTTATTGTTTCGTACTTGGGTTAAAGTATTGTTTGATTCTGGAGCTTCGAATTCTTATATATCTAGCATACTTGCTTGTAAATTGGAATTGTAAGTTGAGGCGGCAGATGAGCCTTTGTTCATTAAGGTCCCATTAGGACGGACAACTAGAGTAACCCGAATTTTCCGGTATTGTGTGTTAGCCATTGGTGGGGTTGAGTTAGAGTTTGATCTGTTGGTTTTGGGTATGACTAGGTTTGAGGCCATTTTTGGCATTGATTGGTTCTTTGCTTATCGAGTTATCTTAGATTGTTTTCAGAGGCGAGTGTCAGGTTGTTCACCCGCCGGAGTTACCTTTAGTGAGAAGTTGAGTACCTCTCCCAAACTGTGTTTGGTGAAGACCAAGTTGTTTGGTCAAGTAGCTAAGGTTACAGCCACAGTTGCACCTATGTTCTCAATTGCCAATTTTAGTGTCCAAAAGTCTATGTTGAGTGTCCTTGTGTTCTCTGGAAGCGTCAAGACTAGAAGTAGTGAAGACCTTGTTGGTAGAGCAACAACTTGAGAGGTGAATCAGCTGGAAGATCAACTAAGGCAGGTAAAATAACCTAATAGACTTAGGTGATCTTTGACTACTCCCATGTTATGAATGGACTTAGAATTGGACTCATATAGGAGGATTATATTGAGTAGATAATTCTAAGTGTAATATCCTCAATTTTCAATATAGCAATATTTACAGAAATTACCATTGAAGTGGTGAATTAAAAGGATATAACCTTAGATGAGTAAATTGTGGGGTTCATTGTTCAATCTAGATCCAATGTACATGTTATGTGGATTAAACTAAATTAAATAGGTATTGTACATTTATTTGGGTCAAAGTGGTTAATTGGGTCAAAGGACCCAATTGGGACCCAATGGGTCGTTGTGGACATAATTGATCATTAGGTGAGCTTGAGATTAATTGGGTTAGGCTGAATTAAATGGGAATGCCAACAAGTATTTAGTTAACTCAAATTAAAGAGATGAGTTGAGTTTAGAAGTGAGTTGAATTAAAGGAGGTGAGTTGAGTTAAATGAATTGAATGGAATGTTAACAAGTGTTTAAGATAACTCAAATTGAAGATTGAGTTGAAATAAATGATGGAGTTTAGTTGAGTTGAATTTATGGGTTATGTGTTGGAAATTAAATAAATGGGTAATGTATACTCAAGTGGGTCAAGAATTTTAAATGGGTCATAATTTGATAAAAGGGTCAAAATGGCCAATTTGGATCCAATGGATTGGGTTTGACTTTGTTGACCACTAAATGAGTCCAAGTTTGATTAAATTGGGGTTGTTTGGAGTTTGAAATAAAATTATATAATTGAGTTAAATAAGTGAGCTGATTTAGAATAATTATAGTGAGTGAGTTGATTGAAATAAATTTAAGTGAGTGAGTTGTTAATAAGTTTTAAATGAGTGGTGTGTGGAGTGGAAGAGTTGATGTTTCAAACTCACACCACTCCACATGTTGGAGGGTAGCTAGAGGAGGTGGGGGAGTTTCATCTCAAAGATGAAACCCCCACACATAGTCTTTAATGAGAAACAAATGGGAGATGAGCGGCCACATGGTCTTAACCCAAGTTGAACATCCACAACGTTGGAGTACATGGGAGTGTTATTGTATGCATGTAACTCAAAAGATGGAGAATGAATGGAGTTGCTGTTATGTGGAGTTACAAAAAGGGGTTTTTGACATTTTAAATTCAAAATACTAGTCTACAAGTTGGAGGAGGGGGGAAAGGTTTTATCTCAAGATGAAACCCCCATGTGAGATGATAATGAGAGAAGGAGGAAAGGGGGGTTACACCAATGCAATCCATGAGTGACGTTGGATGCTTTGGGAGTTTCATTTCATAAATGAAACCCCAAGTAAAACATAAAGGATTTTGGTTAATGGGTATGGGAGTTTCATGTCATGCAACATTAGGCTGAATTTCATTAGCCAAATGGAAGAATTGAAGATGAGAAGGAGGGGAGTTACAAGTGGTAAACTCTAGAGACAACACCAAGGACGTTTTGCATTAGACAAAGGATTCTCATTGCACTCTCTCTCTCTCTCTCTCTCTCTCTCTCTCTCTCTCACTCTTAGCCGACCAGCAACTTAAGAAAAGAAGATCAAACATTTGGAGAATTTTATCCTCTCTTAGCCGTTCCTCTTAAGTCAAAGACTTGGGTATTTTCATCCCAAGTTTCTCTCTCTCTCTCTCTCTCAAATCTAAACCTTGGTTGAATTATTCCAAGGAGGTTGCAACAAGGTTAGTCTCAGCTAAGAGAACAAGAAGGAAGGAGAAAGGCTAAGGATCTAAGAGGAGCGAAAGGAACGGAAGAACAAGCAAAGATCAAATCGATGGAGTCGCGGAAACGGTAGGTGTTCTATAATTTTTGTTAAGTAAGATAACCAAAGAAACATGATCAGTACATTGTATGTCCAAATCTTAAAAAGGGATGTACAAAAACCATTGAGTATGAAAAGGAGGTGATCAGGTTTGGCCATGATGTATGGCCAAACCCATCAAAGGGTATGATCATGGTTATGAAGTTTAAAGGAATAAGTAAAGGAACCATAGGGTTCGGCCATGAGTATGGCTGAACCCCATGGAAGAAAATGGATGGATAATGATGTGTAAAAAGGATAAGAAATGGATCATAGGGTTCAGCCACTTGGGATGGCCGAACCCCATGAAAAGACTTGGTGAATTTTAGTGTTTTTTGAGGGATAAAAACCATACTATGTAAGGAAGGTTTAAAGGGTTTTTAAATGGGATAAGTTCACTATTTTGGAGCAGCTATGGCATGGCTTAACCATATTTATTTATGGCTAAGTTGCTGATCAAAACCATGGACAAATAGTGGAGGGTTTGCATTAAGAAAACCATAGGGTTCGGCTAAGTGTATGACCGAACCCCATGGACTGTTTTTATGGGTTAATTAGGGTAAGATCGTAGTTGGAAATTATGGATGATGATATGTTTTTGATTTAAGAATCAAATATGTTAATCTATGAACTAAGTATAAGTAAATAACCAGCCATCAAAGATGATGGAAAGAGGGATAAAAATCAGATTGGTGAGGTTCGGCCATGTAGTATGGCCGAACCCCACTAATGGTGATTGATGGACTTAGTGGTTAATTTATATGGATGTATGAAGGATTTAAAAAAGGACCAAATTAAGATGTGAGGTTCAGCCATGTGGTATGGCCGAACCCCACTAAGATGGTTTTATTTTAGGCGATGGAAGTTAGCAAAATTAAGCATTGGTTAGACCAATGGCAAAACTGTAAATACAAGATAAATTGTAAATGTGAATGGATTGATCAAAGGACTTGAAAAGAGGGGTCCAAAATCAAAGGGGTAAGGTTCGGCCATGTTGTATGGCCGAACCCTACCAAAGTATGTTTGAGGTGTGAGGAGGTTTAATATGATTAAATGAAAAGAGAGACCAAAATTTAGATGGGTGAGGTTCGGCCATGGGTTATGGCCAAACCCCACAAAGTGGATTTTTGGGACTTAAACTAAGTTGGAATCACATGGATGAATGTTTAACTTGATGTTATGTAAATAAGGTATTGGGTTTGCTAGAACGGTTTACAAGTCGTGAACGAGAGACGGTTCAAAAGAAGAGTCAAACTAAGTATCATTGAGTAGGTTTCCTACCTTTTTGAACCACACTCATACTTGATGTTTTATCGTAATTTTGATAAGTTATGTGCTAAGTTATTATGTTTCAAAGTGGTTTTATATGTTAAGTTATGTTTACAAATGGCATGAAATCATGGACATCTCATGCATGGCATGGGGTGGTACTTATGAAAACCGGAGGCCACACTCCGTCGGGGCGTCCGAAAGACCACTGTGGGGTACCTTGATGATGAGAATCCCATCAAGAGGAATCCGGAGGCCACACTCCGTCGGGGCGTCCGAAAGACTACTGTGGGGTACCTTGACGATGAGAATCCCGTCAAGAGGAAGCTATGTATAATTGTGATGGGTGGGACTCATTACATGTGCATTTCATACATAGCATTGTTTTATGTGATTTTGATGAACATGTATTATTCTATTATTTGCACGTTTTGTTACTAACCTTGTGGTAGCCCTAATCGGAAACACTACTGGGCGCGTTCATCTAACGTCCTATCTCTATCCTTAGTGGATGACACAGGAAAGGGGAAGAACGAGGATCGAGAAGAAAACCAAGCATAGGAACTTGGGCATTTTGAATGGACTTTGAATGGACTGTTTATGGACTATTTATTTAAGTTATTTGGACAATGTAATTTGATAATTAGTTGTGTTGGCAAGTAATAATGATGTTAAGTAGTTACTATGTTTTTGTTTATTTGGATGATTTGGAATGAATGGTAGACTAAGGTTATTTAGTAATATTGGAGAATATGTATTTGCTATCTTAAGTTATAAATGGAGTAGTCTTAGGATCTATTATAACCTCAGTTAGATTAAGACTAAGTATATTCCGCTAGTTGTATTTGTACCATGTGTGGATCAGTTCTTATGGACTTAGTTCATACGCACATGGGCTTGGCCAGTTAAGGGTCGGACTTTAGAAGTCCGAACTTAACTAGCGTCGTGACATCCCGCCCCGATCACTTGATTATCATTATAAAAAAAAAAACTCTGATTATTAGAGTGAAAAGGGCGGGATGTTACACTAAGAATGGAAGTCCATAAGTATTTGCGAAAATGTGAAATTGGGGAAAGTCTGCATTCGGAGATCTGAATGGAGTAATTTAGACGTTTGAATGGAATATAGTGTGGACACCAGTGGACTACGTCTCTCGTGGATTCAAAATTCCGAACAGGTGAGGTTCGGACTTCTGAATAATTGCTAAAATGCTTGCAATGCTAAATGTGATTTTCAAATCTTGATGAGGTGGAAAGAGTTTGAAAATAAGCCATTGGAGTCTATGGCAAGCTATATGACAACATGTGGGAAAGGTGGATTTGAAATAGTGATAAGATTTTTTGGGTTGGCACAAGTTGACTCTGCGTTGTTGCCATTGGTTTAGAGGTCTGTACGTGTGAGTTCAAAGTTCTGAATTGATGAGGTCAGCAATCTATAAATAACAGTTGTGTTGTTGAAGAGAATGGGAACTCTGAAAATTCTAAGAAAACTGTTGCATACAAATTTGAGCATTCTGAGTATTACAAATATTCGTTAAGAGACTATCTATGCCAAAACTTGCAAATCATTTGATAGTCACAATATTATTTATCACTTCGACCTTAACCGACCAGAAAAAACATGGGAGGCTCTAGTTTGATAAGTGATTGGAATACCAATGACTGTGAGAGATCTAGGGAAACTCGTGACAGTGCTAGATCTAGAGAAACCCTTCCTCATATCCTTGGTTGCATGCTGTGATCGGTATATCATCTACAACAAGGACGCGGTGCTGTGAGGAAGCATTGGACTAATTCACTGATTGGTGTGGCTGTCACCAGTGGATTGGAGTTGGCAACAGCAAAGTCAGTGAGCACTTTGTGGTAGAGACTCATGTGGATTCCTGTAAGGACCTGCCCGTTCAACCACGACAAACGGGGCCTCACAAAGAGTTAAAAAAGATCAACTAATATGGGACATCCAACATGGCTCAATATTTTTCTTTATCATGATAACAATTTGCATGGTACAAAAATAATTTCAGAGTCGCAGAATAACTTCTTAAAATAGCCATGAACAACAACATAACATCCCTCATTAAAGTTTTCTCATTAACAAATATGATATATCAAGCCAAACCACAACTAAAAATATCATCAAATATAACAAATGAGAATTATAATTAATCTCACTGTCTCACACAGGGCAAATAATAATAATATCAAAGTCTCAAACCACGTCTAAGCCATTACAATTCCTCAAATGACACTCTAAGTGCCTTAAAATAAAACCAAAAATTAATTAAACTAATAGTCTTTATTCTTGGAACATAAAACTGGTCTAAGACTTGCTCCTAACATCTCCAAGTTATCTAAGCTTGCTTCTGAATTGCTCCTTGATCTAACTCCAACAATATTCCTGAAACATAAGGGGAATTAAATCCATGCCCAGTGGAAAAAAAAAAAAAAAAAACCAAACAAACACAACCATACAACACAATCATACAAGAATTCCTTATAGATCAAGGTAAATAAAAATATATGCAATGTAATACCCTGACCCAAATTAGGCGTAATTAGTTTAATAAATCCTTCTTAGACCGGTTAATCTCAAAGATTACGGTTAGGGCTTTGTGAAAAGCCCAGGTTGTAACACCCCGAATTTCTCAATGATATGAGTATTTACGAAAATGCCACTGGATTGGTGAATTTAATAAATGTGATTGTAAATGAGAAAATGGTGGGGCCCATTGTTCAAATTAAGACCATATGAACATATTATAAGGGTCAGTTTATCATGAGTAGGTACTGAACATCAAATTGGGTCAAGATGGTTATTTGGGTCAAAGGACCCAATTGGGACCCAATGGGTCATGGTGGACTTATTTGACCATTGGGTAAGCTCAATTTTATTATGGTTAAGCTAAATTGATTGGAAATGAAATGTATGATAAATGGGTAATGTGTAAACCACATTTACATGGCTAAACCAACCATAAATGGGTCATGGCGTTAATTGGGTCAATGAGCTAAATGGGGACCCAATGGGTCTTGTTGACCATGTGGACCATGGTTGACCGTGTGGACCATTAAGGGAGCTCAAATATGAGTTAAATCAGGTTGAGTTGGGACTGAAGTGAGTTGGATTTGAATTAAATGGTTGAGTTGACTCAAGTGCATTAAATGAATGGCATTTAATGTGGTGAGTTGGGCTAATGAGTTGGGTGAGCCAAATTGGAAATCAAAGAGGTCTTAAATTCCAAGTGAGTCAAATGGGATATGAGGAGTTGCCATGGTCTTAAACACCACAACACAAGTCCCACACGTTGGGTACTTGTGGAGTGGGTTTCCAATGCAAAGGGTTTAATGAAATGAGATAAAAATCTCATGGGGGATTGAGAGGGTTTCCATCTCATATGGAAACCCAAGACCCCCAACGTTGGGAGTGCCAAGGGGTGCTTTGCTTGGCTGCAAGTGACTCCTTAGTTTGAGCAAGATTTGATGAGGATTAAATAGGTTTTATAGGCTGTTTGACAAAAGGGTTTAACCACAACTCTTGGCCGAATTTGTCATTGCAAAGTCTTAGGAATCCATCTCTCTCCCTCTCGCTCCAAACTCATTCTCTTGGCCGAATCAGTTCTTGGTGTTTTTCACCATTGATCAAGCATATAATCAGCAAAGGAAGGGAGGCTAAGGAAGATAGGAAGTAAGGATCAAAAGCAAGGAGAAAGGCTAAGAGAATTGGTAAGTAATTCTATGGAATTTTGTTTAATACAATGTGTTAAATGGAATATGTTTGGGCCATGGGTTGGCCGCATCCATTAAGAGTTAGACCTTGGATGGTGCTTCATAAAAATGATGAAAGGGGTATCATAGGGTTCGGCCACTTTGGATGGCCGAACCCCATGAAAAGAATGGGTTAATTTTGATGGTTTTTATAAGTTAAAACCATGCAAATGATGGACTGTTTTATATGTTTTAATTAAACCTAAGATGCAAGTTGTAAGGGTTTTTAAATCATGGATTTAGATGTCATGATTTGGCCATGGAATGACTGAATTCATCAAGGGTTTAAACCTTGGGTAGTGGTTGTTTAAAAATGACAAATGGATCATTGGGTTCGGCCACCTTGGATGGCCGAACCCCATGAAATTATTTTGATATTTGGATGGTTTTGAAAGGTAAAAACCATGCATTATTATGCTGATTTTTACATGTTTTAATGGATATAAGATGTAAGTTAAAAAGGTCCAAATTATGGGCATAGGGTTCGGCCACCTTGGATGGCCGAACCCCATGAAAGTATTTGATGATTGGTATGGTTTTGGAGAGATAGAAATCATATCAATGGTGGAGAGGTTTACATGTTTTAAATAAGGCTAAGTATTTGACAAAAGAGGTTTGAATCATAGGCCATAGGGTTCAGCCAATTGGGATGGCCGAACCCCATGAAATGATATGATATTTATATGGTAATTTGTGATGGTTTTTTGAGAGATAAAAACCATACAATATTATGGGATTTTATGTGATAAGGTTACTGTTTTGGTTTGGCCATTGGATGGCTGAAACATGTGGTTAATGGCTAAAGGGTAGAGTCCAATGGGTATATAAATAATGGAATCATTGAGCAAAAGAACCATAAGGGTTCCGCCATGTGTATGGCCGAACCCCATGGACTGTTTTATGGTTATATGGAGTAAGAACATAGTTGGAGATTTTGAATGAATCCATGCCTTTGATTCAAGAATTATGTATGTATATTATGTACTTAATATCAGTAAATAACCAAGCATGATAGATGAGGGAGTATGGGATAAAAATCCATAGGGTGAGGTTCGGCCATGTGGTATGGCCGAACCCCATCAATGATTATTTGATGGACTTAGGTTAAGACATAATGGAATTGGAGATGATGAATGAAGGACCAAATTAAATGGTGAGGTTCGGCCAAGTTGTATGGCCGAACCCCACTAAAGTGGTTTTTATGGATCTTGTTTTCCTAAGCAAGATTAAATATGGTTAGGCCAATGGCAAACCGTAAATACAAGCCAAAGTGTAATATGAAAGGATTGATTAAAAGGACATGAAAGAAGGGTCAAACCAAAGTGGTATGGTTCGACCATGGTGTATGGCCAAACCCTACCAAGATATGTTTGAAGGGTAAAGTGTTAAAGAGTTGATCAAATAAAAAGGGAGATTAAATCCTAAGTGGGTGAGGTTCGGTCATGGGTATGGCCGAACCCCACAAGATGATTTATGGGATTTAGACTTGATTAGAAGTCAAGAATATTGAGTATTAACTTGTCGCTATGTGGACAAGGTAACGAAACTTGAACGACACATGAGTCGTGATCGGGTAAAGCTTGAAATGAACGGACACTTAAGTAAAGTTTCAGTAGGTTTCCTACCTACTTATAACCACTATTATGATTGGTTTTATCCTGATTTTGATAAGATATGTTGTTATTACTATTATGTTTCAATTGGTTTTTGAATGATGAGGTTTACATTTACAAATGATATATATAATATATTGACATCTCATGCATGGCATGGGGTGATGACTATGGGACAACTTAATGATGAGAGTCCTATCCAGAGGAAATGAGGAGTACTCTAGATTATCTGGACATGAGAGTTTCATACAGAGGAAATGTGGAGTACTCTGGCTTACTTGGACATGAGAGTTCTATTCAGAGGAAATGTGGAGTACTCTAGATTACCTTGACGTGAGAATCCCGTCAAATGATGGCTATGTATACTTGTGATGGGTGGGACTCATTACATTTGCACTTACATACATGGCATTGATTTATCTGTTTTGATGATCATATATATTATGATATATGTATGTTTTTATATACTAACCATATGGTAGCCCTGATCGGAAAACCTACTGGGCGCTTTCATCTAACGCCCTAATTTTATCCGTAGAGGATAATGCAGGAAAAGGAAAAGGGAAATAGAAGGTCGTGACCTGGAGGGGAGCCAAGCTTAAGCGCTTGAATGATGATTGGGATTTCTATATTACTGTCTTTTGAATTACATATTATGGATATGTAATAGCTAGTAAATTTTGCTATGGTTTGTGAACTGTTTGATGAACCTTGATTTGGTATAAGTAGTTTATAATGGATGACTTGTGCTTTCCTATCTAAGAATGTATGGTTAACTTAAGATTGATTATATTCCGCATCAGTTTAGTTCCGCAATTAGTTATTTTTATTCTGCATGATTTGATTAGTTCCATGTGTGTTTTATCTATCATGGTTTAGTCCATACACACATGGGTGGCCAGTTAAGGGTCGGACTTTAGAAGTCCGGACTTATCTCGCGTCGTGACATCGTCCGCCCTCTTCCGGTATTATTATATCATTATTATAAAAAAAAAATAATTAGACTCTGATTCTCGGAAAGGGTGGGGCGTTACACAGGTTGGCCCAATTCGAGCTCGAAAGCTCAGTGATCCAGCTCGTCCAACTAGAGGGGCAGAATGGTAATTTACCACTTACTGTATTATTTTATTAATTGTGTCATTATGTGATTATTATTGGATGATATTATTTTCTTAGTCAAGGATTCCTATTTCTGATTTCAGAATAATTTTATTTTCAGAAACTAGTATTTAAAACCGCTCATCAGGACCCCAAAAGGGAGAAATAAATATCTTTAATTGGTTTTGAAAATGAGAAAATTTTTGAGGCAAGCATTTTATGTTAGATTGCTTTAGTATGATCTAGTTTATTCTTTCAAACCCCACAAATGAGGATTCTAAATCATTTTATTTAACACAAGTTAAATTAAGTAAATAGTGTTAAATTGTGAATTTTATTTAAATCTATGGTTTTTAGTGAGTTTTAAATCTACAAATTTTTATGGTGATTAGAGCTTTTGAAACCCAACTTATCTGTCAAGTTGGATTAAATTTATTCAGCCTTAAAAGTATTGTTTTTAGTTAAAAATCAAAATTTTATAAAAAAGGGGCCTTTTTGCAAAAGCAAAAGTTTGCAAGGACTTATCTGCAACCAGACACCTAAACAGTGCCGTTATTATTGGGGACGTTGGCAGCAGTTACATGCAGCCCCCGGCTGGCCACCTCCGATTGATCAGCTGGTTCTTTAAATCACCCTCTCCTCTGCTGATTCAATCCCTCAAAATAATTTCCATCTCTCAGCTTTGTGAAACCAAAACAACCGATCACCTCTCTCCCTCTCTGTCAGTTTTCCCAAAATTTTCTTCCCGTAGCTTAAAGAGGAGAGAGTCTTTTAAAGTTTAGATTTTCAACCCAAGAACTCAAGTGAAGGTAACCACTGTGTCCCTCTTTAAATTTCAGTCGGTTTAGAATCAAGTAGAAACAAATTTGACTGAGTTTTGAGTGTGTAAAACCGATTTCAAATTTAAGGAAAAACACGGGATTTCTTGTGTCAGTGTGGTTTTCATGTTAAAATCAGTTGGCCTATTAAGTGTTAAAGTTTTAAACCACTCCCTAAGGAAAGAGGACTCACTGAGGAGTCCATCTGACTGGTTGGATGTGAAAATCGAATCAAGAAAATCCACTGTTTATAGATTCGTATTTCATAGAGTGCTGCCCGTTACTGTCTGCTGTTGCAGACAGAGGAGGAAGACGACTCTCGGACGGTCTGAGAGTTGTGCTTCGGACGGTCCGAGGGTAACCCCCTTCGGATGGTCCGAGAGTGACCTTTGGATGTTCCGAGCTTCAGTTCGAAGTCCCAAAGCGTCCAAGGCTAGCCACTCTCCCGCATCTGCTCCGGACGTTCCGAGTTCTGTTCGGAAGGACCGAACCCCTCTCGGACGATCCGAGCTTCCCTCGGCATGATCCAAGACACACAGATCCACCGAAGCCTGTTTTCTTTGTTTTTCGGTTCGGAAGGACCTTTAGACGATCTGAGACTAATTTTCGGACGGTCTGAAGACAGACCCAAGTTCCAAAGTCTGTGACTAGTTTTAGATAGTGGTTCGGACAATCCGAATCCATAGTACCTGGTTCCGAGGCATGTTCCGAGGAACCCAGTTTTTGAATGCAAAAATCTTGATTGATTGGTGATGCATGTGTTAGACCTAAGTTTTAATGTGATGTTTATACACCTTAATAATTTAAAAATGTACTAACCCTCTTCTCTTAATACTATAGTGTATATACTATTGTATTCACTTCCAGGCCGACTTTGTCGGGCACTGAGTGACTTCACTTCCAGGCCGGCGCTATATCTATCGGGCATTGAGTGATCTCGAGACCTTACTCAACATGTCAATCTGGTCCTATCCAGAAAACAATACTAGAAGTGACCTGAGTATCTAGACCTAACTCAATACGTCAATCTGGTCATGCCCAGAAGACAATATGAGTTTTGGACTAAGCACCCTATTATTTTATATTGTGGATTATTGTAACTTAAAATGGTTAGAAACCAAATAGGAGACTCAATTCCATTTACCTTGGAGATTTTTGGGAAAACAATTTGTTTTTTTTTTAAATACCAGTTGTATATATACATTTGAATGCTATGTATTTTGACCAACTATTGATTGTGCACTTGTTTGTATGTTGAACAGAGACCGCGATACCACACAATTTCGGTGAGGGAACTTAACTTTGCACTAAGTGTAATCAGATTTTATGAGGTGAATCTTGAGCAATGAGTGGTTTCAAGTTGCTGAACCCACCCATGTACCTAGACATGATGCATTGTTGTAAGAAGTGCTTATGATGATTATAAATGTTTATGATGTTGATCATATGAGATATGTAATAATGTTTCCACATGCCCTTCACTATTGAACCAATATCGGTCATGTGTGTGAAATGATTTACGTCTACTGGACCAGGGGTGTCGATAGTTACTGACTTGAGGAGTGTCAGTATCGGCCATGTGAGGGTCAGAGATGTACTTGCAAGGATGTATTTTGACAGTGTCGGGACTTAATACAATGGTCTCAGCGTAGTATGTAGGCGTTACGTTGGATGATAACAGTTATGGAAATGATGATAGGATTATACTTGATATTGAGAAATTATTGTCAAGCATGAGATATTATATTGCAAATGTTGATTATTTACTAACCTGATATTTCATTAGACTGTATTATTATATTTCTTTCACTGTGCTAGTTAGCTCACGCCACTCACATTTCAGGAGATGTGCCTGAGGAGGATGGATAAACTACTGTGTTGCCTTGGGATTCCCACTGAGGGGAATTCCGTTATCTTTGCATTTTGGTTTCTTGAACCCTTTGCTTATGTAAAGTACTGCGTGTGGTACTTAGTTTGTATTGACTTATGTATTGAACTACCATGTGTTCCGCAGTTAATCTGATGATGTTGTAATAATAATTCATTGTTGGAATTATGTGTTTATGGTTGTGTCTCTTTTGGGTAGACTTATAGTATGTGTTTGAGTCAACATGTTGGGATCATTTGTGACCTTTGGGCCTAACCATTGATCCGGCCAAGTTAGAATTCTTGAGTTTAGTTTCAAAAAAAAAAAATCAATGACGTTCCGGGCCCACCTTTCGGGTCGGGGCGTGACAGCTTGGTATTAAAGCTTCGGCTCAAACTCTAGGACTGTGATGGGTTACAGCATAGTTGGACTTATTTTTGGATTAGAACTGCAATTGTCATTGACATTCTTCTATTTTTGTGATACAGATATGTCAAGCAATGTGGAGTACACCGAGTTGTGGGACAGAGGGACCCCTAGCTATCCTATAGATCTCTGGTTTATTCTTCAAACGATTTCAGCGTGCCGAACTTCATTAATGAAGTTGTACCCAGTGAGGACATGGAAGTAGAATCACCAGAAGCTGTAGGAGTAATTCCAGCCTTTGTACCTGAAGAGGATGAGGAAGATGTCCAAACTTAGAAGAATCTATAGGGAAGATAGGCTCGCCTGAGTATACTCTGGCTACTCCGACTTCGGATGAGCTGTCTGATTATATGTACGAATTATGCAATCAGGAGGGGCACAACTGTACTTATTGCCCCTACCCTATTGATGTCATCTGCCCTATTTGCGGACTTCGCGGGCATGGGAACGAAAGACTAACTGTCCTTATGTTTGGGGACCTGGGATCATACCCTGTTTGAGTTGTGGAGTGTTGGGGCATATGTCAGCGACATGCCTTAACAACTTCTATTATTTTGGTGATGATACAGGGTCTTCTACGAAAGATTAGACTAGAGATGTTAAGAGAGTGTCGGGGAGTTGGGAGATTTTGTAAGGGTTGAGTTATGTTTTGTTGTTTTGAAGGTTTTCTAACCCTACTAACCCTTTTAATTGTAATGCAAATTTGAGATTTCTAATGAATTGTGCAAGTTGTGTGATTTTTCTTAACAAAGTTTCTTAAATAATTAAGTGATATTTACAAGTGTAAATAATAGATGTCAGGACTTAACAGAAATGGAAACAACTGCCGCGGGAGGAGGACAGGTCTTCCACCTTGCGATTTACCCAATGAAGCCATTTGCGCAGTGATGGAAGCATTTTAGCAGATAGCTGAAAATATGCGATGCCCTCCTGTCTGAAAGCAAGAAGAGAGAGCCGCCTCGGCTCTAAAGGAGTTCAAACGACTGAACCCAACAAGTTTTTCGGAGACCGAGGATCCAAGTGCAGCGAGGAACTGGATAACTGAAATTAGCTGGATCCTGAACACTTTAGCCATTGCAGACGATTTGAGAGTAACTTTGGCGACGTATCAGTTGGAGGGAAATGCTTACGAGTGTGGGAAGCTAAGAATTTGGTTCGTAACCACGAGCCAATGACGTAGGAAGAGTTTTCTGCGGCCTTCTTGGCCCGTTACTTCCCGAAGACCGTCCAGGAGTGAGGAAAAGGGAATTCCTCAATATCCAGCAGGGTTCCGACTCAGTGGCACAGTATGCTATGAGGTTCATCTATCTGATGCAGTTTGTGCCCTGGATAGCAGCGAACGAGGAGGAGAAGATCCGACACTTTGAGAATGGACTCCGACCTTTTCTACAGCGGCAAGTGGCTTGTCTAACTTTCGACACCTTGGAGGAAATCATCGATCGGGCTTCGAAGGTGGAAGCCATTGATTTCATCAACAGGAGCACCGACAACTTCCAGAAACCTTCCTCCAACAAGAAGGCCAAGTTCAATCAGAAGAGGTCGTTCTTCAAGAAGAGCCAACCTAGCAAGGGACAGTCGAGTCGGCCTGACACTCGACAATTCGTGTGCTACACTTGCAACCAGCCTGGGCATACTTCTAAGTTCTGCCCATTAGGAGGAGAGAAGGCGTGCTACCATTACAAGCAGACCGGGAACCTGTTTAGGGACTGCCCCTATCTCGGCAGAGTCGCACCTTCGCAAGGCGCATGAACTTCTTTTTCTGTGGCACAACCATCTGTTGGTAGAGGTTCTCAGCAAACCTCCAAAGGCTCAGTGGCACCTAGGAATGGACCACCTCGGAACAATCAGGGGAGAGGACAGGGATGTCCTTAGACCACTCAGGGGGAGAGTTTACACGATTGGGACTCAGAAGGAAGAGCCGATGGAGAATACAGTGATGGAAGGTACCCTTACTCTTTGCAGTCAGTCTTTTGGCATGAGTGCTTTTTGATACTGGTGCATCGCATTCCTTTATTTCTAGAGCTTGTTGTGATAGATTGAACTTAAAACCGGTAGAAGTAGCTAACCCTCTAATGGTAGTATCACCCTTGGGAAAAAGAGCTTTGGTAAACCAAAGATGTAGATTGTGCATTTTAAGAATTAGCGTGTAGAGTTGTCCTATGATTTTCTTGTTTAGGTAATGACGGATTTTGACATCATCCTTGGCATGGATTGGTTGTTAGTCTTTGAGGTTCTGATCGACTGTTCTCAGAGGAGAATTTTGGGGGTCTCCTCAACCAATAAGAGGTTTATAGAGAAGTTGGTACTCTATGGGAAGATGAGAGTCACTTTCTCTGGCCTTAGGGCGTATCCTGGTAGTGTGGTGACGAGCATCGGTTGTGAACATGTAGGTGGTGTAGGGTTTGTTGCTCCTCAGGTGGTGTGTGAGTTTATGGATGTGTTCCCTGACCAGTTAGCTAGGCTACCTCCATGCCGAGTGATAGAGTTTGTTATAGACCTACAGGCAGCAACGCAGGTAGATGAGCTTCTTAGACTTGGTTTTATCCGTTAGAGCAACTCGCCGTGAGGCGCACCTGCTCTCTTTGTGAGAAAGAAGGATGGATTGATGAGGATATGTATAGATTACCGGCGACTCAACGAGGTAACTATTAAGAATAAGTATCATTTGCCTAGAATAGACGACCTTTTGGATCTTTTAAGAGGATCGAGATGTTTTTTGAAACTTGATCTAAGGTCGGGTTATCATTAGTTGCGGATTCGAGAGGAAGACATTCCTATGACTGCTTTCCAGATGCAGTATGGTTGAGTTTGTGGTGATGCCCTTTGGTTTGACCAATGCGCCAGCCATGTTTATGGACTTGATGAATCGCTTTTTCCGACCATACCTAAGAGAGTTTGTGATAGTCTTCACGTAAACGCCCCGCCCTTTTTCACTCGCCGAAAATCAGAGTATTTTTTTTTTTTTTGCAATAAAGAGTGACAAGAGAGCGGGACATCACGACGCGAGATAAGTTCGACCTTCCAAAGCCCGGCCCTTAACTGGCCAACCCTACGTGTGCGTGGAACTAAATCCACGAGAACGGTTCACACGTAATAAGTTAAGCTTGCGGAATGTAAACTTAATTGCGGAAATATAATAGAGTCTATCTTAGCAATTATTAAGTATCAAGGAAGTATATCACTTAATTAATAAATACCTTAACTTAGAATGTCCAAAAGTAAAGTCCAAACCATAGCAAGTAGTCTAGATTATTACAGTCCAACGAGCTAATTACTTAAATTACATTTTCATAAATAAACTTAAATAAATAAATCCAGCTCCTCCAAGCTCCTAAGCTTGGCTCCGATCACGTCCTTCGCTTTGTCCATTTCCTGTGTCATCATCTAAGGTGGAAGTAGGGCGTTAGACAACGCGCCCAGTAGGTACTCCGAGTAGGGTCAACACATGGATTAGTATAACAAAAACACATAGGTATAATTAATATCAAAACCATGCAAGTAAATGCCATGCCATGGGTGTCATATGCCATGAGTCCCACCCATCATCCATATCATCATTACATCATATCCCTCTTGATGGAAAATGCACATTAAGGTACCCCCCCCCAAAATGCATTACGGACGCCCTGACGGAGTGTGGATCTTTGGTTACAAATCAATCATACATTCCTCTTGATGGATAATGCACATCAAAGTACCCCCACAATTGCCTTACAGACGCCCCGACGGAGTGTGGATCTCCAGTTACAAATCAATCATACATTCCTCTTAATGGATAATGCACATCAAGGTACCCCCACAAATGCCTTACGGACGTCCCGACGGAGTGTGGATCTCCGGTTTCATTTCAAACATACATCCCTTGGAATCAGTGTGGATTCCACCCCACGGTTGTTTTATCAGAAATCCGAATGGAGCGTGGACTCCTTTCAATTGATCCTCCCATGCCATGCATGAGATGTAAGTGCAAACATGCTATGTAATAATACAAATCATAGCATTAAAATCCCATCATTAAGACATACCATTTGATACCAAAATAATTCAAGTAAAACATTCATATACACATAATCCATGGCTTTCAATGAGGTAGGAATCCTACCAATTTCTAAATACCGGGTCCCTGGGTTTCCATCCAAAGATCAATAACCGATCGCACACCGCTTGTGAGATCCCGTTACCTTTTTCTATATCAACAAATCAAACCAATGTTCCATTTGATTTCCAACCATGCTAAAGTCCACAAACATGCCTTAGTGGGGTTCGGCCATACAACATGGCCGAACCTCACTCACTTGGTTTTGGGTCCCTTTTTAATCCTTATCATTTTAATCAAATGTGGGTCCAAGATCATTCCATTAATTAATCATTTACCTAAATGAAAGCCCTAAATCCATAAGACATTTTTCATGATTCAATCATACACATAGGTCACTTATACATACCTAGACCCAAAACATGATCCATGGGGTTCGGCCATACACCATGGTCGAACCCATGGTCCTTTAATTTCACCATTTGGCCATTCTTTCCTTTCATAGGTAATCACCTAATTTACTTACCCATACTTGGGTCCATAAATGATCCATAACCAAACATAGATCCATAAATGAATCCTCCATTTCCTAGCTTAATCATTCATTCATTTAAACATGCATGCATAGATCCCTAACGTCCATAAAATGGGTCATGGGGTTTGGCCATACAACATGGCCGAACCCATGATGTCATTTTTCCTCCTCTTTCTTAAATCATTTACAACATTAGATCCATAATCCAAGTCCCTCCATTTGGGGGGGGGGGGGGGGGGGGGGGGGGGGGGGGGGGGGGGTTAATCATACACTTGGGTCATCATTTTTCAACCCAAAGTCCATCAATATCTCTTCATGGGGTTCGGCCATACAACATGGCCGAACCCATGGTCCATGGTTCTTCAACATTTACAATATTTGAGACCATTAAAATCATTAACATTGTTCCATTTAAAACCTTTTAAAATCATTAATACCCTTCCATGGGATTCGGCTATACAACTTGACCGAACCCTATGGTTCATCACTTTCTCTTAAAAATCATGTAACCATGTTTATATCCTTTGATGGGGTTCGGCCATACATCATGGCCGAACCTCATCCAACCCTTCTTTTGTCCTTGATGGTTCTTATACATAAAACCTAGGGTTTGGCCATGCAAAGGCCAAACCATGATCCTTGATCATTCACCATTTCTTATTTAAACATGCATGGGGTCCTTTTGCATAAAAATATTAGGGTTCGGCCATTGCTTCCTTAATCCTTTTAGCAATGCATGCATATATAAATCATATATACATAGTGTCCTTAATATTCCATCATTTACATAGACTGTCTTACCCATTAGGGTTTGTCCATCTTTTCCATCTCATTTCTTGGATGGATTTTAAATCCATGGCCCATAATATTTTGGTCAACTCTCCAATCCAAAAATGGAAAGTTTCTTTAGCCTCTTTTCTTACTTAATAAAAACTTATCAAGTACTTACCGATTCCGCGACTCCTTCGGTTTCTTTCACTCCTTCTTGCTCCCTCGATCTTCTCCTTCTTTAGCATCTTCTTCCTTGCTTCTTGATCCTCGGCCAAAGTGTGAGCTTGAAAGGTCTTGAGATGAAAAACCCAAAGAGAGGGTTCTGCCAAAGAGCGTAGGTTTGAGAGAGGGAGAGGAGAAGAGAATGGAAACCCTAAGTCTTTCCTTGTTTAATGAGAGGGTCGGCCTAGCTTGAGGGAGAGGGGAGTCAAGGTAGAAAACTTCTAAGTCTTTTTCTTCTTTCTCTTAGAGTGATGGTCGGCCTTGAGTGAGAGAGGGAGAGAGTGAGATGAGGTGAATGATTTCAAAGTCCCCTTTCCCATCTTGTCTAGGGTTTGCTTGGGTTAGATTCCACCCTTATCAATGTGGAGTCTTCCCCATGGGCTCTTTGACCAAACAAGAGGGTGCATGCCCTCCACATGGCACACACCACTCTCCTCCCCAACGGTTTTGGCTTGGTTTCATGGGTGGTTTGGTGGTTTCCATGAGATGAAACCACCACCTCTCTTTTGACGAATGCATGGTCTAGCATATCCTTCATTAAGCTCCTTGTCTTAGCCAAGGGGGGTGCATGCCCTCCACGTGGCATACCACTCTTCATCCCAACGGTTTTGGTTTGCTTGTTTCCTTGGGTAGTTTGGTGGTTTCCATGAGATGAAACCACCACCTCTCTTTTGGCTAATGTATGCCCTCCACCTAAGCTTTTGGTCTAGCCAAGGGGAAAGTATGCCCTCCACATGGCATACCACTCCTTATCCCAACGGTTTTGGTGGAGTGGTTTCCATGAGATGAAACCACCCACTTGACTCACTCCATCTTTTGGTCTTTTAGGTGACTTACTCCCCATTTGACTCACTCCATTGAATGTGACTCAACTCCCAACTCAATCATTTGAATTGATATGTAACTTAGGTCATTACAATTAAATAATTTAATTCCACTTACTATATTTAATCTTCTTTAATTATCTAACTCACCCATGGTTGACCAAGTCAACCATGGTGGTCGGCCCCACATGTGTCTTGGCCCACACGCCACCTCACTTGATGAGGTGGAGTTGGGTCCCACTTGGCTATGCCACTTGGATTTCCACTCCTACACTTGCCATCTCACTTGATGAGGTGGACCCCATGCCTTTGATCACAATTGGGTCCATGACCCAATTAAATCCATTTCTTACCCAAATACCCTAATGCTCAATCCATCTTGACTCATTGGGTCCCAATTAGGCATTTGACCCAATTGACCATCATCGACCCAATTAAATAAAATCAAGCCTACCCATGGTCCATTGGACCATACTTGAGCCATTGCCCCAACCTTGATCCATCTAACATCCAGTCCATCTTTAATTCTTAATTTTTCACAATTAAATCAAATAATAGCCAATATATTATTGAATTAAAATCCGGGCTATTACACTTCATAGAAGATATCTTGATCTTTTCGTCGTCCGAAGAGGAGCACGAGCGTCATCTACGCATTGTTCTTCAGACTCTTCTAGATCATCAGCTGTACGCTAAGCTGAGCAAGTGTGAGTTTTGGTTGATTCAAGTGCAGTTTCTTGGACATGTGGTACCAGGAGGGATCTCGTTAGATCCAGCAAATGTTGAAACAGTGAAGACTTGGGAAAGTCCCAAGAATGTGTTTAAGATCAGAAACTTTCTTGGATTAGCAGGATATTACCGAAAGTTTATCCCACACTTCTCCCAGATCGTGGTGCCGATGACTCTGCTGACGAGGAAGAAAGTATTTCACTCTTCTGACGTGATCAGACCTTGAAATTCGCACACACTTCATGAACAATTTAATTAAACTAGGCTTTATTCAATCAATCACAATATCAAATTCGAATATGATGTGCAAATCTAACCATGATGTCTGCTTACATGGATTTAGATTGTTGAAGTCTATTTTATTTATTTTTGTGGATGGAATTATTTATTTTCTAAAATCCATGGACTAATCAATCACACCTCACATGAATTTGTGTGGGCGTAATTCCCATACCTAGTGAATTTGGCATAACCCAAGATTGGGTGAGTCAATCAGTGGATGTAAAAGGGATTTACTCAGAGCCACTATATATGTTTGGCTTGTTGTTTGTTATTGTTTCATATCTAGCACACTCTTCTATCACACAACACTTGATTAATCTTGTTATTCCGCTACATTTGTTTTGATTAATCAAGAAATTTGTAAATGCCATAAAAATCAGGTATTGTCCTATTTGTTGTGTCTTAAATTTACTCGCAAGCATATGAACTATTTAATAGTATAACATATGAGTGCGAGATCGAACCTAAGGGAAATCAACAACATGTATGTCTAAAAAATAAATTAGTACCATTAAAGATAATGTGGTTTTAAGATAATTGAATTATGGAATTAGATCTAAACATGGAGAAATTTTTAAATCTTGGAATGATGTCCATATTTTACCAATTCTCTACACTTGGAAAAATAACATCTAACTTTGAAAATTAACAAAACATGAGATCTTAACTTTTGTAGAAATCCAATTTATCATATAAATCATGGAATCACACTTTTATCCAAATTTAATTAAAATGGAGCAATAAAACAATCTTAATTTAATTCAAAATTACGAAATTAAGATACAAACACAATTATCCCAACCTAGTTCCAAGTTTTTACAAAAGAATTTAATGAATAAAATAACAAATAAAATAAGGTATTCACATAATTTACAATGGAATTGAGACAAGCAATTAGGGTGGCATATTATCCTATTTAAAGATAAAATCATGGCCTAGATTATGAAATCATCTAGAATTATTAAATATAAATTAAAATTCTCTATTTATAAATTCTAATTAAGAAAATCATGATGTCCATTGAGTCAGAAATTTTCAATTCAAACCTTAGGCTCAGGCAGAATTTCTACTCTCCTTCCCGAATCTAAAAATAAACTTCTTTTCAGAAAGAGCCTTAGATGTCAAATGGTTAAGTTCCACCGATCCTAAACGGGGTTCTACTTTTCCTCGAAAACTCTTAAAATAATATTCAACATAACAAAAGTAAAAAAAAATTAAAATAAAATATAAAACAATCATCATAAAATATTTAACAATTGGAAACCATAAATTTAAATAAAGCTACCATGAATTTCATTCAAATAAATTGGAATTTAAAATTACAATGCTTTGAGTTTTGCATCAAATACATGAAATAAAAATAAAAATACAAGAACTCACATATAAATTTGAATATTCCTTTCTCTTTCAGTCTTCTCAGCCTCCAGTCTTCAGTGCACCTTCTTTCCTTGTTCAAATTCGAATTTCACTGTGTATCCATGGCCTCTATTTATAACTTGAAGTGGTGGAGAAATAAAACCCTAAATCCAATGTACACTGGTTGAACTTTGCAGATAAAATCCAATGGAATTCAAATTTGGTGACTCACTATTGACTCATTATTTCTTGTTTATCAATCAAAGACTCACTATTCTCTCTTATCTCCATCTGCTCCACACGATCTTTCTTGTGCAACAATACATCCACTCGATTTTGACATGTGTCCTGAGGAAAGAATTATTCTCCAAGTTTCAATCTCCAAAGATCAAACACAATCTCCAAAATTTGGATTCATTGTTGCTTGTTCTCCAATTTTCGAATTTTGTAAAATATCATCCCCACATTCAATGCAATATTTTCTAGATTTTTATCTCAACAATCCAATCTCCACATCATCAGTCGAATTTCACAATCTATCCATGCCTTGCACAAATTTGGGAGATTGAATTAGAGAGACTTCCAATTTTAACTCGTACACATGGCACACGCAGGTCCCATTTGTTCCATGCGAATTTCACTGGGCTTGGATTTTGGACTTTTGAACTTTGACTTGGCTCACAGACTTGGAGTTAGACTCTTGGCATGTTAATGTTGTTGGACTTTAGCCGGTGAATTGTAGCCTGACCCACTAATGCAAATGAATCTCTGAACATGGCCTAGAGTGTGGAGTGGAGCTTAATGTGATGGGCCTCTGGCTCATGGACTTCTGACTGTAGGCTTGACTAATGGGTCCACTAATGTATTGTAAAATTTACCACCTTTACAAAAGAGTCTAAAATATCATTATAATTCAAATTCTCATAGTGGACTTGAATTATAATAATTTACAATAAATCCTAAATTTAGGTGATAAAATTACAAACTTTCCAAAAATAACAATTATGGCCCACATCTCTGCATTTCCTTCCAATTTTAGCTCAATTTCTTGTATTCTCTAAAATATACTGCAAAACTCACAAATAACATTAAACATACCTAATGTACACAACATAAAGACTAACCAATTCAATTATCAAGGGTAAAATAGTCATTTTCAGTGCTCAACAAATACCCCCAAACTTAGATTTTGCTAGTCTTCGGGCCAAACAAAAATTAAACTACAAACTCGAAATTAAAATCCTAAACTACACCACTTTCGGTGGTACTCTTGATTGCATTTAGCATATGCAATTGTAATAGCCTGGATTTTTAAATCAATACATATGTTGGCTATTATTTATTTTAATGATTAAAATTTAGAATTTTGATGGAATGGATGGTAAATGAATCAAAATTTGGGCAATGGCCCAAGTAGGGTTCAATAGACCAAGGATTGGATTAATTTCATTTAAATGGGTCAATGATGATTAATTGGGTCAAGGATGGTCAATTGGGTCAAATACCCATTTGGGACCCAATGGGTCAAGATGGTTTGAGCATTAGGGTCAATGGGTAGGAGGTGAATTTAATTGCGCCAGGGGCCCAATGGTGATCCAAGTAGATGAAATAGATTGAAGTGATTAAAAATCACCTAAGTTAAATTGGAATTATCCAAGTGTTATGGTTTAGTGGGGCCCTACTCCACCTCATCAAGTGAGGTGGCGTGTGGGCCAAGGCATTGGTGGGGCCGGCCACCATGGTTGACTTGGTCAACCATGGGTGGATTCATGGAGAAATTAAAGAGAAATAAATGGAAATTAAATTATGTAATTAAATCATCTAAGTTTAAAATCAAATTAATTAAATAAATGGGGTGAGTTCAATGGGGGTGAGTCAAATGGGTGGTTTCATCTCATAGAAACCACCCAAACCACCAAGTTAAGATCCACCAAAATCGTTGGCTGATTTGGAGTGCCACATCGAGGGCATGCTTCCCCCTTGGCTAGACCAAAAGCCTAGGTGGAGAGCATGCCTTGGCCAAGAAAGAAGTGGGGGTGCCACCTCATCCAAACCATGCAAAACCGTTGGCCATGGAGGGGTTTGGAGTGCCATGTGGAGGGCATGCACCCTCCATGGCTAGACAAAGATCCATAAGATGGGGGCATGCTAAGGCATGCATTGGCCCATTGTGAGGTGGTGGTTCCACCTCACTCAAACCACCAAACCACCAAGCCCAAAACCGTGTACAAGAGTGGTATGCTAGACAAGGGGCCTAAGATTAAGAGCATGCATGGACCATGATTGGGCAAAAGGGGAGGTGGAGGAGTCTAACCCAAGCAAACCAAAAATGAGATGGGAAAACTAGGGTTTCTCCGTCTCATTCCCATCTCACTCTCTCCCTCTCTCCCTTCCTCTCCTAACCCCCTCGTACGCCCCCCCCCCCCCCCCTCTTCAAAGACCAAGAAGAAGAAAAGACTTAGAAGAAAAACAAGAAGTTCCAAGCTTGGCCGACCACACTTTCAATACCAAAGACTTAGGGTATTTTTCCATTATCCCCTCATTTCCCTCTCTCACACCTATCTCCATCTTGGCCGAACCAGCCCTTGGAGATTTCATTGGATCAAGCTCACCCATTGGCCGAACATCAAGGAGAAGAGGAAGAAGGAAGGCTAAGGATCCAAGAGGAGCAAAAGGAAACCGGAAGAGCCGCGGGATTGGTAAGTGTCCTCAACAAGAGTTTATTTTTAAAAGAGTTAAAAGGAGACCATGGAAAGTCCATTTTTCTTGGATTAAATGGTGGCCAAAATATCATGGACTATGGATCTAAAATCCATCCAAGGAAGGGATGGGAAATGGACAAACCCTAATGGGTAAGATAGGTTAAGAAAAATAAAGGAATATTAAGAACATTATGTATATAAGGTTTATGTATGCATGCATGGTTCTATATTTAAGGATCATGGTTCGGCCATGGCATGGCCGAACCCTAAATGTTATGGGTACATGGAGAGGACCCCATGCATGGCAAAAATATGGTGAATGATCAAGATGTATGGTTTGGCCTTTGCATGGCCAAACCCTAGGTTTCTATGTATGTGGATCGTAAGAACAAAAATGGATTGGATGAGGTTCGGCCATGGTATATGGCCGCACCCCATCAAGTGAATCTAACCGTTGGATGTGGATTTTTAGAGGAAGATGATGAACCATAGAGTTCGGCCATAGTGTATGGCCGAACCCCATGGAGATGTATTAGTGATTTTTAGAGGATGAAAACCATGGGATGTTGGTTAATGATCTTAAGGTCTTGAATGGTTAAAAGTTAGCAATTTTTTTAGGGGTTAAATGAGGGAAAACCGTGGAGAAATATTATGGTTTTTATGGTCCCAAAGGTTGTAAATAATGATAACCATGGACCAGGGTTTGGCCATGTTGTATGGCCGAATCCCATGGAGAAGTTTTGGTGGATTTAAATATTTTTGGAACCATGAAGATGATGGAGAGTATGGGTAAGTTTAAAAAGGTTTAAATGTAGTTAATGTTGATCAAAAGTGATGATCTAAATGTATCATTGAAATCCCCTAACGAAGGGACTTCGTTGAGGATCTAAATGTTGTGAAAGATCCAAGAAAAAAATGGGGAAAAGACATCATGGGTTCGGCCATGGTGTATGGCCGAACCCCATGACCCATTTTAGGAGTCATTTACGGGCTAAGTTAGGGTCTATGCATGTGTTTAAATGATTGGGATTTAGGTTGAGAAAATGTATGATGTATATAATTTTTGTATCATGATTAATGAGGCATTGATGGATCCATGTTTATGGATCAGTTAGAGGTATGGACATGCATAAATGAGAGGTAATTAACCATGGGAAGAAGGAGTGGCAAAAATGTAAATATGACAAAAAAAAATGAAGAACCATGGGTTCGGCCATGGTGTATGGCCGAACCCCATGGGGGATGGTTATGGACTTAGGGACTTTTATGATGACCTTATGTGTTGGTTAATGAAGCAAAGG
The DNA here is from genome assembly GCA_022113865.1 of Chimonanthus praecox. Classification (NCBI taxonomy): domain Eukaryota; kingdom Viridiplantae; phylum Streptophyta; class Magnoliopsida; order Laurales; family Calycanthaceae; genus Chimonanthus; species Chimonanthus praecox. The sequence continues at coordinate 30,492,129 of CM039093.1, read as the reverse complement.
GTGGCTGGTTTAGACTCATATGACTAAAATAATCTAAGGATTAAAATGGGACTCGAAATCAAGTGGGTGAGGTTCGGCCATGGTGTGTGGCTGAACCCCACTAAAGTATAAGTAATGGACTTAGACATGGCTGAAACATTAGGTTTAATTTGTTGATGTGTAATAAGGTAACGGGACCTCGCAAGCGGTGCGCGATTGGTGACCGAATTCTTGGACGGAAACGCAAAGGAAGACTAGTTGGTATTTGGTAGGATTCCTACCTCATTGTAAGCCATAGATTATGTGTATATGAATGCTTTACTTCACTTATTTTGGTATAAAATTATATGCATTAATGATGGGATTTTTAATGCCATGGTTTGTAATATTATATAGCATGTTAACAATTGCATCTCATGCATGGCATGGGAGGGATGAAATGTAACCGGAGTCCATGCTCCGTCGGGGCGACCGATAAACAAACATGGGGATATCTTGATGAGGGTTTTTCCATCAAGAGGGACATTGTATAATGATGATATGGATGATGGGTGGGACTCATGATATGGGACACCCATGACATGACATTGATTGCATGGTTTTGCTATACTATTACCTATGTGTTTTGTTATCACTAATTGTAACACCCCGCCCTTTTCACTCTAAATTTTCAGAGTTTATTTTTTTTTTTTTTAAATAATAATAATCAATAAGTGATCGGGGCGGAATGTCACGACGCGAGTTAAGTTCGGATCTCTAAATCCGACCCTTAACTGGCCAAGCCCATGTGCGTATGAACTAAGTCCATAAAACTGATCCGCACATGGTATATATATAACTTGCGGAATTAACTTAGTCTAAATCTAACTGAGGTTATAATAGAACCTATGATTAATCCAATTTTCCATTCTTAAATAGCAAAGTACATAACTTATTTTCCAAAATTACTAATCAATCTTAACTATTCGTTTAATAAAATCATCCAACATAAAACAAACCATAGCATCTATCTTAACTACTTATTACAAGCCAACATAACTAATTACCAAATTACATTGTTCAAATATATCAAATATCAAGTCCATAAAATAGTCCATTCATAATCCATTCCATTCATTCAAACCGCCCAAGTTTCCGTACTTGGTCCTCTTCTCGATTCACGTTCTTCCCTTTCCCTGCATCATCCACTAAGGGTATAGATATGGCGTTAGATCAACGCGCCCAGTAGTGTTTCCGAATAGGGCTACCACATGGTTAGTCAAAAACATGCAAGTAATATAATAGTAAAACATGTGTGACAAAATCCCATAAAATATGCTATGTATGAAATGCACATGTAATGAGTCCCACCCATCACCATTCATCATAGCCATCACTTGACGGGATTCTCATCATCAGGGTACCCCACAGTGGTCTTTCGGACGCCCCGACGGAGTGTGGCCTCCGGTTACAACACCATCATCCCATGCCATGCATGAGATGTCTATGCAAACATGTCATTTAGAAACATAACTTTACAATCATATAGGATATCAAAATCAACATAAAACAGCATATGGAATACTGGTTACAATAAAGGTAGGAAACCTACTGAAGATTCACTTCAGTACTTGATCTTTCTTTCGCGTCACCCGGTCACGACTCGTACGTCGTTCAACTTCTGGTACCTTATCCATATAACAATCAATAAATCATACTATCACTTACTTGTTCATTCATATCTAAGACCCAACTACATCATGTGAGTCCTTTGATCAATCCCTTCGTTTGACTTGTATTCACAGATTTGCCATTGGTATAACCAATGTCTAATCTTGCTCATAATCAAAGTTCATAAAAGTAATCTACCTTAGTGGCTGGTTATTTACTTATCACTAAGTCCAAAGATAAATCCATATGTTTACTTAATCCAACTCATACAACCAAGTCATAATCTCCAACAAAACAATCTATGGGGTTTGGCCATTCATATGGCCGAACCCTATGATCCTCCTACACAATGATCCCATCATTTGTTTACAAGTTAGGCTCTACCATTTAGCCATATTAACTACAAGGTTCAGCTATCCCATGGCCAACCCAAAACAGCAAGCTTATTTCATTTAACATACATAGGAAAACCCATAAATCTTGGTCCATTCATCCCAAAGCTAGCCCCATGGGGTTTGGCCATGCACATGGCCGAACCCAATGGTTCTCTTGATCTGATTATCACCATGATCACTCATGGTTTAATCATGCTAATTCAACCATGATCAATACATGGTTCAGCCATCCAAAGGCTGACCCAAATCAGTAACCATAACCCTAAGTAAACAAAATAAAAACCATAAAGCAACCCATGGGGTTCGGCCATTCACATGGCCGAACCTCATGGCTCTTTGGGATTCAATTCTTCTATTAATCTTTCATCATTTATCCTGTATCTTAGGCATAAAAACAGCAAACCTAATTCTATTTAAACTCCTATAGAAACCCCATGGTATTGCATGGTTTCTAACTCTTTGATTTCACAACAATCATCAATCTCTTTCATGGGGTTCGGCCATTCAAGTTGGCCGAACACTATGTCCATGAATTGATCCTTCAAACATGCATTAGGTGTTATTTAAATCATGCAATATCAGTACCCTTTTGCTGCCCTTATATCTCTTAGAAACCCTCTAATTAAATTCATCCAAACAGTCCATAAAAGTCCATGGTTTCCATGTTTCCCAACATGAAAACCAAGATTCTTTTACATGGGGTTCGGCCCTCCATGGTGGCCGAACCCAATGGTTATGTTTACTGTTTTTAAACCTCAGATAATCATGTAATAACAGTAAATAAAAATCAGGTTTTACCTTTCAAACAAACATCCAAAATCAACACAACTCCATGGGATTCGGCCATCCAAGATGGCCGATCCCCATGGTCCATTTTTTCCAATTTTAATCCACTGATTTAGACCATATAAACTTCAGTCCCTATGTCAATCAGATCCATGTTTTTTAACCATTCTAAAACATGTATTTAAATCTTAAATCAAAACCCAAAAACAGTCCACAAAATCCATGGTTTTCATGTTTCAAAACATGAAAACCAAGCCATCTCTTACATGGGGTTCGGCCACCCATGGAGGGCCGAACCCAATGGTTATGTTTTTACCATTTTAAATCCTTCATAATCAAGGTTAAACACTGGTGTATTCGGCCATGACCATGGCCCAATACATACCCCACTTTATTAATCCAAAAGTCCATGAAACACTTACCAAATTCCAAGCTCTTGTCTTGCCTTTTGATCCTTGCTTCCTTTCCTTCTTATTTCCTTCCTTCTTTCTTAATTCCTTGCTGGTTTAAGCTTGAATAATTGATGCTAAAAACCTCTGCTGTTCCACTTAAGCAAATGAATTGGAGAGAGGGAGAGAGAGATGGAGAATCTTGGCTTTTCAATGGTGAAAAATGGCCAAGATGGTGTTTGTTTCCTTTAATAATTCAGCCCTCAAAACCCCTCCACTTCCTCATCAATTCTTGCCTAAACCAATGGGACACTTGCTGCCAACAAATGCACCCATTGGCATTCCAACATTGAAGGCTTGGGGTTTCCAAATGGAATAGAAACCCCCCATATTCCATTTAATGTTTTGCATGAAACTCTCCATAACAAGTCCCCAAAGTGTGGGACTTGTTTTGGTTTGTTTGAGATCACCACACCTCCTCATATTCCACTTAACTCACTGAATTTTCAGCCCATTTGACTTCCATTTTTGACTCACTCAACTCAATGTCCAACTCACTATAATTAATGCATTTCATTCAATGCACATGAGTTAACTCAACCCTTGATCTAATTCCAACTCACTTCAGTTCCATTCAACTGATTTAACTCGTGTTTTAGCTCCCTAGAGGGTCCACACGGTCAACCATAGTCAACTCGACCCGTTGGGTCCACTTTTAGCTCCTTGACCCGTTTTTTGACTCCATGACCCAATTATGGTATTTTGGTCATTTCTAATTGGTTTTTACATATGGATCAAGCCTACCCATTTTTTTTTCTCCACTTGATTTCCAATCAAATAGGCTTAACCCCATTTAATTTAAAATCACAAAGCGGTCAAATAATCCAGTAAGACCCGATGGGTCCCATTTGGGCCCTTTGACCCATTTAGCCATTTTCGACCCAATTGATGTAAATTACCCATCCAATCAAACTTGACATTCATAATGTGCTCATATGATCTTAATTTGAGCAATGGGCCATACCATTTCCTTACTTAACATCACAAAATAATTAATTTAACACATCAGGGGTTTTTTTTTCATTTTTTCCAATTTGACAAAAACTTGACATTCATAATGTGCTCATATGATCTTAATTTGAGCAATGGGTCCCACTATTTCCTTATTTACAATCACATTTATTGAATTCACCAATCCAGGGGCATTTTTGTAATTATTCCAACCGTTGAGAATTCTTTGACCCAATTAACCATTTTGACCTAATTTTGATGTACATTACCCATCCATTATAATTTGACCCTTATAATATGTTCATAGGATCTTAATTTGAACAATGGGCCCCACTATTTTCTCATTTAACATCATAATTAATAAATTTACCAATCCAGGGGCATTTTCGTAAATATTCATCTTATTGAGAAATCGGGGTGTTACAATATAACCCTCTTTTTAAAATTTTCGTCCCGAAAATCGAGCGAAGTAGGGTTCTAAACGATTCCATAAATATCTCAGAGTGTGCTATTCTTATTTCCGATTTCAATTTCCCAAGTGACTTCTTCATTACCATGTCGATCCACACCACTTTGACAAATTGAATCTCTTGGTTCCGTAACACCTTTTGTTCTGTCTCATGTTATATCTTTTTCTCGTGAGCCATTTGTGATCTCACATAGATCAATCTACTTTGTTTCACTTTACCTGTTCTCATAGTATTTTCCATACGTACCTGCTCAATATGTTCTTTCATCTACTCTCCGTGTGAGGTAGTCTGTCAACACGAACCTATGCTCAAAGCTTTTTCTGATTCCATTTTAACTAGGTTTCTAGTTACATTCTCCTGGAATTCCATTAGCTAACTACAGAGCCAGGTGATCAGTCTAACTCGGCAGTCGTCCATAGTTTCCCATTCAAGTTTCACTAGACACCTATTTTTTCCGTTGAGTATATCTCCAAATTTAAACACATCTTTCTTTGCACATAAGTCTCTATGTGACTAACAACTTTTGTTCCAACTTCCACGATACCAATTCCCGGCATCAATCCAAACCATCATGGGAATAATCACCCATGGTTAAATACATCCATCCCTGGTGTTTCGCTTTCAGTAAATATCATCTATCCCTGTTTTATAATCATCCATGAATATAACCCCTATGGGTATAATCCATTCATGGTAACAATCCATCCTTGGTATTACTCTGTCCAGGAGCATCATCTAAACACAGTTACTAACCACCCATGAATATAACCCACCTATGGGTATAATTCATTCATGGAAACCATCCATCCTTGGTATCACTCTGTCCATGAGTATCATTTATGTATGATTAATAACTATCCATGAAATAACCCACCTATGGGTATAATCCATTCATGGAAACCATCCATCCTTGGTATCACTTTGTCCATGAGTATCATTTATGTATGATTAATAACTATCCATGAAATAACCCACTTATGGGTATAATCCATTCATGGAAACCATCCATCCTTGGTATCACTCTGTCCATGAGTATCATCTATCCATGATTTAATATCCGTAAGAACAACATTCAAATGAATCACTATAAGACTGTGGTAACCATATCAAATCACAATTATATCCTGACCCTTGCAAGACTTAGGGCTCATGACTTACCAAGCAGAAGACCCACGTCCAACGTGATCCGGTCTACCTCGCCCTGCATCCTTTCACCTCATAGGTGATTCAGTCAAGCTCTAAGACGGTCACTCCGCGTCTGACGAAGCTAGTACCATCCCCACCAGGTAAAATAGTACCTAGCTCTGCGCATTCTAGCACATCTAGTGTGCCAAACAGTCGTGAGAGTGCCCTCCAGCGCGTAGCATGCGAGGGACCCACTCCTCAATGGTAACCCTACGGGACCAAGTCTCCGTAATTCGTATCGAGTTTCCCACAGTCTCAATCATCAATATCACGTGAGGGACGCACCCATACCACATCTCAATATACTCCAATAACTTATTCACATACATCTCAGTGTCAAAGTCTTCATGAACTCCTAAAGTTGCATACTTTATTGAAAATCATTTAAACTTCCATCACCATACAAGGGTTGATAGGGTAAAACAAACCCTTAGAATCACAAAATACACCCTTACAAAATATTTCCATTTCCCTAACCTTTCTTTCTACCTCTTAACCTAGTCTTCCGTAGAAGACCCTGCATCATCGTCAAAGAAATTGTCAGGGCATGTCATCGACACGTGCCCCAACACTCCGCACGTCAAACAGGGTATTATTCCCGGTCCTCCAAT
>CM039093.1:23320621-23340621 GCA_022113865.1 Chimonanthus praecox | reverse complement strand
CCTTATGCATGAAGATAATAAATTCGGTCGTTGTGGTCGACTCTATTATGGATTTCTGACCACATTCTCCATAGGGCCCTCTTATCTTTCCTTCTCCGAGCTCGGGTTATGGAAGAAGGAACCGAGAAGGAGGTATCAGCAACAACTGGTTTTATTACAGGACAGCTCATGATCTTCATATCGATCTATTATGCGCCTCTGCATCTGGCAATGGTAGACCTTATACAATAACTGTACTAGGTCTACCATATCTTTTGTTTCATTTCTTCTGGAGGAATCACAAACATTTTTTGATTATGGATCAACTAACCTAAATTCAATGCGTAATTTCAGCATTCAATCCATATTCCTGAATAATTTCATTTTTCAATTATTGAACCATTTCGTTTTACCAAGTTCAACGTTAATCAGATTGGTCAACATTTATATGTTTCGATGCAACAACAAAACGCTATTTGTAATAAGTAGTTTTGTTGGTTGGTTAATTGGTCACATTTATTCATGAAATGGGTTGGATGATATTATTCTGGATACAGCGAAATCGTTCAATTAGATCCAATCCACTTATTAGGTCTAATAAGTACCTTGTGTCAGAATTGAGAAATTTTTTATCTCGAATGATTAATATTTTCTTATTTATCACCTGCGTATACTATTTAGGAAGAATACCTTCGCCTATCCTGACTAAGAAACTGAAAGAAACTTCAGAAACAGAAGAAGGGAGGAAAATGAAGACGAAACCAATGTAGAAATCGAAAAATTTTCTGAAGCGAAGGGACTAAACAGGAACAAAAAGGATCATTCGCCAAAGAAGACTCTTCCCTTTGTTCGGAAGAAAGAAGGACCCAAACAAACTCTATGGAAAAAAAAGGAAGGGTATCAAGAAAATTGGAAGTTCGAAATACTTAAAGACCTCTTCTGGTTTGAAAAACCTATTGTAACTCTTCTTTTCGACTATAAACGATGGATCGTCCATTGCGATATATAAAAAATGATCGTTTTGCAAATGCTGTAAGAAATGAAATGTCACAATATTTTTTCACAAATGTCCAGTTGATGGAAAACAAAAAATATCTTTTACATATCCACCTAGTTTGTCCATTTTTTTTGAAATGATAGAAAAACATCTTTCTTTGTGTACGACAGAAAAACTATCCCCGGAAGATCTGTATAATCATTGGTTTATACCAATGAAAAAAAAAGATGCAACTTGAACAATGAGTTCATAAATAGAATAGAAGCTCTAAACAAGGATCTCTTTCTATGCATGCTCGAAAAAAGGACCAGATTATACAATGATAAGAATGAACAAGAATGCTTGCCTAGAATGTATGATCCTTTTTTGAACGGACCATACCGTGGAACAATCAAAAAAGTGTATTCACACTCAATTCTGGATGCTTCAACTACTTCGACAGAAGATTCCCTAAGAGTGGTTTGGATAAATAAGATTGATGATCCTTCCTACTAATTACCAAGAATTTGAAGAGAAAATGGATCCATTTAATGGAGAATCATTGTCGACAGACATTAACCATTCCTTGGCCTCCACCAGTGAATTAGCTGGGGAATCACCAATGGATTTTCGTTTTAATTTGAAAGAAGGACTTGTCTTACCAGCCGAACAAAAACAAAGAAGATTGGATTCAGAAAATCCAATGAAATGTTTGAAATTTCTATTCGATGCAATTACAACTGATACACCAAATTATCAAACAATTCAAACAAAATCTATTGGAATAGAAGAAATTGGTAAAAGGGTTCCTCGATGGTCATACAAATTGACCAACGATTTGCAACAGCAGGAAAGGGAAAATGAGGAAGAATCAACAGAAGATCATGCGATTCGTTCAAGAAAATCCAAACGTGTGGTAATTTATACTGATAACGATAAGAATCCCAATACTCCTATTAGTACTAATGGTAACCAAGCGGAAGAGGTGCTTTGATACGTTATTCGCAACAATCGGATTTCGTCGGGATCTAATCAAAGGATCTAGGCGTGCTCAAAGACGTAAAACAGTTACTTGGGAAATATTTCAAGCAAATGTGCATTCCCCACTTTTTTTGGACAGAATAGACAAAACTTTTTTTTTTTCTTTTGATCTCCGGAACGATTAATCTAGCTTTTAGAAATTGGACGAAGAAAGGCTCGGAATTCAAAACTTCGAACTCTGACGAGAAAGAGACAAAAGAAAAGGAAAAAAAAGGGAGATAAAAAAGAGGAGAATGAACGGATAGCAATAGCAGAAACTTGGGATACTATTATATTTGCTCAAGCAATAAGAGGTATTATGTTAGTAACCCAATCGATTCTTAGAAAACATCGTATTGCCTTCATTGATAATAGCTAAAAATCTTGTCCGTATGTTATTATTTCAATTCCCCGAGTGTATGAGGATTTGAAGGAGTGGAATAGAGAAATGCATGTTAAATGTACCTATAATGTTCAATTATCAGAAACAGAATTTCCAAAAGACTGGTTAACAGACGGTATTCAGATAAAGATCCTATTTCCTTTCTGTCTGAACCTTGGCACAGATCTAAGCTACGACCCCATCATAGAGATCCAATGAAAAAGAAAGGAAAAAAACAATTTTTGTTTTTAACAGTCTGGAATGGAAACCGAACTACCTTTTGGTTCTTCCAGAAAACGACCTTCCTTTTTTGAACCCATTTTAAAAGAACTCGAAAAAAAAATTAGAAAAGCGAAAAAAAAATCTTTTTAGTTCTAAGCGTTTAAAAGAATGGTTTCGAAAGGTCTCAAAAGAAAAAACAAGATGGATTAGAAAAATCGTTTTATTTATAAAAAAAATAATAAAAGAGTTTGCAAAAGTAAACTCCATTTTATTATTTGGACGCAAGAAAGTATATGAATCGAATGAAAATAAAAAAGATTCCATAACCATAATCAGTAATAAGATTGTTAGTGAACCAACCATTCGAATTAGATCCATGGATTGGACAAATTATTCACTGACAGAAAAAAAAATGAAAGATCTGGCCGACAGGACAACCATAATAAGAAATCAAATAGAAAGGATTACAAAAGAAAAAGAACAATATTTCTAACTCCAGATAGAAATAGTAGTCCTAACGAGACAAGTTGTGATGATAAAAGATCTGAATCACAGAAACATATTTGGCAGATATCAAAAAGAAGAAGCGCCCGGTTCATACGTAAATGGCGCTATTTTCTGAAAATTTTCAGTGAAAGAATATACATAGATATCTTTCTATGCGCCATTAATATTCCCAGGTCAATGCACAACTTTTCTTTGAATCAACAAAAAAAATTATCGATAAATACATTTACAATGATCAAAGAAAGAAAGAAGGAATTGATGAAACAAATCAAAATACAATAATTTCGATTAGCAAAAAGTATTTTTCTAATATTAGTAATAATAAATCACGATTTATTGGGATCTATCTTCCTTGTCCCAAGCATATTTATTTTACAAATTATCAAAAACCCAAGTTATTAACAAGTATCGCTTGAAATCTGTACTTCAATATCGCGATCTTTTTCTTAGGGATAGAATAAGGGATTATTTGGGGACACGAGGAATATTTGATTCCAAATTTAAGAAACTTCCGAATTCTGGAATGGATGAGTGGAAAAACTGGTTAAGAGGTCATTATCAATACAATTTATCTCAGACTATATGGTCTAGATTAGTATCAAAAAAATGGCGAGATAGAGTCAATCAACATCGTACGATTCAAAATAAAGACTACAAAAGGGATTCCTATGAAAAAGACCAATTCATTCATTACGAGAAACAAAATGATTCTGTAGTGAATTCATTGCCGTCAAAAAGAAAAATTTCAAAAACACTACAGATATGATCTTTTTCATATAAATATTAATATGGAGATAGTAAAGACTCATACCGATCACCATTACAAGTAAACGAGGACCGAGGATTCCATATAATTACAACACACCTAAATCCGAATCCGTTTTTGTACTGGGAGGTATAGCTCTTAGTGATCTAGAAGAAAAATATATTATTGATAGGGGTAAAAGTAGGATAGAAAATATTTGGAATGGAAAATTCTCCATTTTTGTCTTAGAAAAAATATCGATATTGAGGCCTGGACCAACATTAATAAAAATAGGAAGATCGGGACTAATGATTATCAATAATTGACAAGAAAAATCCTTTTTATTTGACGACTTATCAAGAAATCAACCCACTCAATTCAAAAGTTTCTTTTTGGGCCGGATGGGAATGAATCAAGGAATGCTATATCGTCCCATAGCAAATCTAGAGCCTTGGTTCTTCTCAGAATTTGTGCCACTTTATGATGCATATAAATTAAGCCATGGATCATACCAATCAAATTACTTCTTTTCAATTTTCACGGAAATGAAACCATTAGTGAAAATAAAAACATCAATGGAAATCAAAAAGGAGAACTTCCTATATCATCTAATCAAAAAGATTATCTTGAATTAGAGAATCGAAATCAAGAAGAAAAAGAAGAATTTGGCCAAGGAAATCTTAGGTCAGATACACAAAACCAACAAAAAGATGTTGAAAAAGATTATGCAAAATCAGACATTAAAAAACGTGGAAAGAAAAGACAATTCAAGAGCAACAAGAGAGCAAACTACAGTTCTTCTTGAAAAGATATTTGCTTTTCAATTAAGATGGGATGATCCTTTGAATCAAAGAATGATGAATAATGTCAAGGTATATTGTCTCCTGCTTAGACTTATAAATCCAAGGGAAATTGCTATATCCTCTATTCAAAGAGGAGAAATGCGCCTGGATGTAATGTTGATTCAGAAAGATCTAACTCTTAGAGAATTGATAAAAAGGGGAATATTTATTATCGAACCGGTCCGTCTGTCTATAAAATGGGATGGCAATTTATTATGTATCAAACCATAGGCATTTCATTGGTCCATAAGAATAAGCACCAAACTAATCGAAGATACCGAGAAAAAAGATACGTTGAGAATTATTTCGATGGATCTATTGCACAACATGGAAAAATGCTTGTGAATGGAGCCGAAAATGATTATGATTTGCTTGTTCCTGAAAATATTATATCTCCTAGACGTCGCAGAGAATTGAGAATTCTAATCTCCTTCAATTCCGGAAATAGGAATGTTGTGATAGAAATCTCGTATTTTTCAATGGCAACAACGTAAAGAACTTTGGCAATTTTTGGACGAGGACAAGCATATTGATACAGATATAAATAAATTCATTCAATTCAAATTGTTCCTTTGGCCTAATTATCGATTAGAAGATTTAGCTTGTATTAATCGCTACTGGTTTGATACCAATAATGGCAGTCGTTTCAGTATGTTAAGGATACATATGTATCCACCACGATTCGGAATTGGTTGATAGTTGGTACATTTCTTATATATCGCGTGTCATATCTGGATATGTGGGTAGACAGATGTACACACACACGTTGTATTACATTTTGCTACATGATACTTATTCAATGACGTATCGATTGGATTGGATCTAGGAATAAATCGGCAGAATCTTCTTAGGTCCAAACGTGGGTACGGAAATTTCTTTTACTTTCTATCGAATCAAATTACAATATTGAATTTGATTTGAGAAAAAAGTAGTAATAAATCCAGATTTTTATTGTATGTACTAGATCGAAATGGCTGGCATTATTATTATTCCTGATCGGGAAAATCCATATCTGTGTAAAAGAAAAAAAAAAAAGAAAAAAAAGAATTATTTTTATGGTCAAAAATTCATTCATCTCGTATTCCGCAAGAAGAAAAAAACAAAGGATCTGTTGAATTTCAAGTATTCAGTTTCACCAATAAGATACGGAAACTTACTTCACATTTGGAATTGCACAGAAAAGACTATTCATCTCAGATAGGCCTGCGGAGAATTCTGGGAAAACGTCAACGGCTGCTGGCTTATTTGTCAAAGAAAAATAGAGTACGTTAAAAATTAATCGATCAGTTAGTATTCGGGAGCCAAAAACTCGTTAATTTGAAGATTGTTTGAATTTTTGATTTATTAGATCTGGATTTTGATGAACCTCCTTTCGTTTTCAGCAATTGATGGAATAAGGAATCGGGGAAAAAACATATGAATGTACCGCTACAAGAAAAGACCTCATGATAGTCAATATGGGTCCTCACCACCCCTCAATGCATGGTGTTCTTCGACTCATCGTTACTCTAGATGGTGAAGATGTTATTGACTGCGAACCTGTATTGGTTATTTACACAGAGGAAATGGAAAAATTGCAGAAAACCGAACAATTATACAATATCTGCCTTATGTAACACGTTGGATTATTTAGCCACTATGTTCACAGAAGCAATAACAGTAAATGCACCAGAACAATTAGGAAATATTCAAGTACCTAAAAGAGCTAGCTATATCAGAGTAATCATGCTGGAGCTGAGTCGTATAGCTTCTCATTTGTTATGGCTTGGACCTTTTATGGCGGATATCGGTGCACAGACTCCTTTCTTCTATATTTTCAGAGAAAGGGAATTGCTATATGATCTATTGAAGCTGCCACAGGTATGCGAATGATGCATAATTATTTCCGTATCGGAGGAGTAGCTGCTGATCTACCTCATGGCTGGATAGATAAATGTTTAGATTTCTGCGATTATTTTTAACGGAGTTGTTGAATATCAAAAGCTTATTACGCGGAATCCCATTTTTTGGAACGAGTTGAAGGGTGGGCATTATTGGGAGGAAGCAATAAATTGGGGTTTATCGGGACCAATGCTACGAGCTTCCGGAATCCAATGGATCTTCGTAAAGTTGATCATTATGATGTTACGACGAATTCGATTGGCAAGTGCAATGGCAAAAAGAAGGAGACTCATTAGCTCGTTATTTAGTACGAATCAGTGAAATGACAGAATCTATAAAAATTCTTCAACAAGCTCTGGAAGGAATTCCGGAGGGCCCTATGAAATTTAGAAGGTCGACGCTTTGATAGAGAAAATGATTCCGAATGGAATGATTTTGACTATCGATTCATTAGTAAAAAGCCTTCTCCCACTTTTGAATTGTCGAAACAAGAACTTTATGTGAGAGTAGAAGCTCCAAAGGGAGAATTGGAATTTTTCTGATAGAGATAATAGTGTTTTTCCCTGGAGATGGAAAATTCGTCCACCAGGTTTCATCAATTTGCAAATTCTTCCTCACCTAGTTAAAAGAATGAAATTGGCCGATATCATGACGATACTAGGTAGTATAGATATCATTATGGGGGAAGTTGATCGTTGAAATGATAATTGATACGACAGAAGTGCAAGCTATCAATTCTTTTTCCAGATCGGAATCCTTAAAAGAGGTCTATGACCTCTTATTGCTTGTCCCTATTTTTACTCCTGTATTGGAATCACAATAGGTGTACTCGTGATTGTGTGGTTAGAAAGAGAAATATCCGCAGGGATACAACAACGTATTGGGCCTGAATATGCCGGCCCCTTGGGAATTCTTCAAGCTCTAGCAGATGGAACCAAACTACTTTTCAAAGAGGATCTTCTCCCATCTAGAGGAGATATTCGTTTATTCAGTATTGGGCCGTCTATAGCGGTTATATCAATTCTACTAAGTTATTCAGTAATTCCTTTTGGCTATCGCCTTGTTCTAGCCGATCTCGGTATAGGCGTTTTTTATGGATCGCTATTTCCAGTATTGCTCCTATTGGACTTCTTATGTCAGGATATGGGTCGAATAATAAGTATTCCTTTTCAGGTGGTCTACGGCTGCTGCTCAATCTATTAGTTTGAAATACCATTAACTCCGTGTGTGTTATCAATATCTCTACGTGTGATTCGTTGGAACATGAACTTTTACCCCTTTCCTTTATTTCTCCTTTATTTCTAGGAAAGGGTTGAATATATTGAATAGATATTTTTATTTTTTTATTCATCATTCAGGTCGATGAGATAAACCAGATAGTTATATGATGAAACAAAACAGCTTATAAATTTGCAGTAATAAAATAGATTCTCATTCCCTATGTACGAGAGTAAGGTGGAAGTAAACATAAGCAGTCGAAACTGTTTACCCCAAGATTGGTTGATTAATCATCATAACTTGAAGCGGGCGCAAAAGATCAACTGTATGTAGTTTCTACTTTTCTTGTATAGATTACCATATCGGGATCAATCAAAAATGAGTGGACGGTTAGTAACACCAAGGTACACAAAGGATTAGTGATGGAGATAATGTAAAGTATCCAAAGGGATATTTCTGCATAAAAGGAATCATAATGAGGGCTTTAAGTTGGTAGAAATGATCAAGCAGTACTTCCTCACGATTCCGATCCAGAGTATGCTTCTATCCATTGATTAAAGAAATGACTGTCAGGAACGAAGTAATTCTTTTTTTTTTTAGAATCCCTTTGAGAAAGAAGAACAGAAGGAAGGAAATGGAATGCAATAGGAATAGAAAAATGGAATAATAAGAGATCTTTGTTTATTCTTTCTTTACGCCATCCTATATATTCATTATATTCATACAGATAGAATCCTTATCATGATTCATCAACTATGACTCATGAACTAGTGTCTGATTATTTTTCTTTCGTACAAAAGTTGAAACATCTATTGATACAACGAGTATTTTATTGAAGGATTAAGTTATTACTGAACAAAGAGAAATTGTAATTTTCATTATAAAAGGATGAGATCAATTCGGAAGCACTTTTGATTTGTTATTATAGCAGACAGAATTCCATTGGTCTAATTCGGACTCTCCGATGCATCTTTACTCTATCTACCCTACCTACAAACATGCCGAGGTAATAATGAAATGAACCGGTCCTTAGATTTATTTGGCCATCGAGGCCGTATGAAGCGGAGGTCTCATGTGCGGTTCTGGAATAGTGATGGAACAGTAATTTATCATCGACTATGATTATCTAACAGTTCAAGTACAGTTGATATAGTTGAGGCACAGTCAAAATATGGATTTTGGAATCTGTGGCGTCAACCTATAGGGTTTATAGTTTTTCTAATTTCTTCCCTAGCAGAATGTGAGAGATTACCCTTTGATTTACCAGAAGCAGAGGAGGAATTAGTAGCAGGTTATCAAACCGAATATTCAGGTATCAAATTTGGTTTATTTTACGTTGCTTCTTATCTAAATCTACTAGTTTCTTCATTATTTGTAACGGTTCTTTACTTGGGTGGAATCTTCCTATTCCGTACATATTCATTCCTGAACCTTTCGGAATAAATAAGACGGACGGAGTCTTTGGAACGACAATTGATATCCTTATTACATTAGCTAAATCTTATTTGTTCCTGTTCGTTCCTATCATAACAAGATGGACTTTACCTAGGATGAGAATGGACCAACTATTAAATCTTGGATGGAAATTTCTTTTACCTATTTCTCTAGGTAATCTATTATTAATAACTTCTTTCCAACTCGTTTCGTTGTAACAGACATATTCTCGATTCATAACCTCTCTCGAGCAAGAGAAAGAAACATCAAATTATTCATGGATATCCACGATATGTTCCCTATGGTGACTGGTTCATGAATTATGGTCAACAAACGGTACGAGCCGCAAGGTACATTGTCAAAGTTTCATGATTACTTTATCTCACGCGAATCGTTTACCTGTAACTATTCAATATCCTTATGAAAAATCGATCACATCAGAGCGTTTTCGTGGTAGAATCCACTTTGAATTTGATAAATGCATTGCTTGTGAAGTATGTGTTCGGGTATGCCCCATAGATTTACCCGTTGTTCATTGGAGATTGGAAACAGATATTAGAAAGAAACGATTGCTTAATTATAGTATTGATTTCGGAATCTGTATATTTTGTGGGAACTGTGTCGAGTATTGTCCAACAAACTGTTTATCAATGACTGAAGAATATGAACTTTCTGCTTATAATCGTCACGAATTGAATTATAATCAAATTGCTTTGGGTCGGTTACCGATGTCAGTAATTGAAGATTACACAATTCGAACAACTAGGAATTCTACTCAAATAAAAATAGCCATGGATAAACCTCTTAATGCAAGAACGGTTACAAATTTCTAAGATTCTGTTTTCATCTAAAGG
The DNA here is from genome assembly GCA_022113865.1 of Chimonanthus praecox. Taxonomy (NCBI): domain Eukaryota; kingdom Viridiplantae; phylum Streptophyta; class Magnoliopsida; order Laurales; family Calycanthaceae; genus Chimonanthus; species Chimonanthus praecox. The sequence continues at coordinate 23,330,561 of CM039093.1, read as the reverse complement.
AGCGAAGCTTATTTCATTTTGTTCAGTTAATAACTCCAAATCATAACTATTGATTGGTGAGAATCACACCTTGATTTGGATTTCGAATAGATTCATATATCTGTGATGATTTTCAAATACATAATTTTGAACTACTCTTTCGGATACATTCGGATACAGTAATGGATTGGTCCAATAACGGTATCTATCTCAATCCACATCACATTCATTAGGATTCAATTAGCAACGTATCATATACAAGAAAAAAAGCTAAGGTAACCTCTTTTTTCTTGGCCCAGTCAGTAAGTTTAGGAAATATTTTGACTTATTTTATCTCTTATTTTACACATAATGGATTTACCTGGACTAATACATGATATTCTTTTAATATTTCTAGGATTAGTCTTATATTGGGAGGTCTGGGAGTGGTATTACTTACCAATCCAATTTATTCTGCCTTTCGTTGGGATTGGTTCTTGTTTGTATATCCTTATTCCATATTCCATCTAACTCCTATTTTGTAGCTGCTGCACAGCTCCTTATTTATGTGGGAGCGGTAAATGTTTTAATCGTATTTGCTGTGATGTTCATGAATGGTTCAGAATATTCCAACGATTTCCATCTTTGGACCGTTGGAGATGGAGTCACCTCATTGGTTTGTACAAGTATTCTTTTTCACTAATTACTACTATTTGGAATACGTCATGGTACGGGATTATTTGGACTACAAGATCAAACCAGATTATAGAGCAGGACCTAACAAGTAACGTTCAACAAATTGGTATTCGTTTAGCAACTGATTTTATCTTCCATTTGAACTCATTTCTATAATTCTTTTAGCTGCTTTGATAGGTGCAATTGCTATGGCTCGTCAGTAATAGAATAAGTAATAAATACTTCGAATTAGAAATCCAAAATTAAAGAAAAAAAAGTCTTGCTTTGTTCTATATTATTATTATCACATCAATTTTCCTTCAGTTACATTTTAATATTCTATTATTCCTAAATTCTATTCTAAATTGAAGGGTTTATTTTAGTTCGATCTATTACTAATTAATACCTTTCTTTGTTACATACTTGTTCTATTCTAGTCAATCAAATCAGGAAATTGTTGTTCATATTGAAATAAATCAAGATTGATGAGGAGTTGGTCAATGATGACCGAGTATGTACTTATTTTGAGTGCCTATTTATTTTCGATCGGTATTTATGGACTGATCACAAGCCGAAACATGGTTAGAGCACTTATGTGTCTTGAGCTTATACTGAATGCGGTTAATATGAATCTCGTAACGTTTTCTGATTTATTTGATAGTCGCCAATTAAAAAGATATTTTCTCGATTTTTTATAGCTATTGCAGCCGCTGAAGCAGCTATTGGCCGGCTATTGTTTCATCGATCCATCGTAACCGAAAATCAACTCGTATCAATCAATCAAATTTGTTGAATAAATAGTCGTAATGATATAAATAAAGTATATCTATCTAATAATATATTCACCAATTTAGAACTGGCGCGTATAACTCGTATGACCGTGTTTGCTGAAACGTAAGAAATCAAAGTATCTTGGCCTTCTCTCATGAACAGATCCAGAAGAAAATTGATTATCAAAAAAAATTCTGGTAAACCACTGATTCGTCTGGTGTCTAAAATATAATTCAATTACTACTGATTTATGATTTAACCAGATCGAAATTGATAACGTTTCAAAAATTTATAGATCCAATGTCACATTCAGTAAAGATTTATGATACATGTATAGGTGTACTCAATGTGTACGAGCCTGCCCCACAGATGTATTGGAAATGATACCTTGGGGCGGATGTAAAGCTAAGCAAATTGCTTCTGCTCCAAGAACAGAGGACTGTGTAGTTGTAAAAAGATGTGAATCTGCTTTCCAACGGATTTCTTGAGTGTTCGGGTTTATTTATGGCATGAGACAACCCGAAGCATGGTCTAGCTTATTGATACGTTCCAGAAAATTTCACTTGAATACATTTGATTCCTCTTACCGACAAAAACCCGTACTCGAGAAAAATAAAAATAGACTATTTCGAGCGCGGGTTTTTCTGGTCAAAGTCTATCTTGTCTTTACCACGAGTTATTTTCCTTGTTAACAGTAATTGTTGTTTTACCGATATCGGCGGGTTCGTCAATTTTCTTTGTCCCTTATAGAGGGAATAAAAATAAGGTGATTCGATGGTATACTATTTGTATATGCTTATTAGAACTCCTTCTAACGACCTACGCATTCTGTTATCATTTCCAATCGGACGATCCATTAATCCAATTGGAGGAGGCTTGTAAATGGATACATATTTTTGATTTTCATTGGAGACCGGGAATCGATGGACTTTCCATAGGACCTATTTTACTGACGGGATTCATCACTACTTTAGCCACTTTAGCGGCTCGGCCAGTTACTAGAGATTCGCGATTGTTCCATTTCCTGATGTTAGCAATGTACAGTGGTCAAGTAGGATCATTTTCTTCTAGAGACCTTTTACTTTTTTTCCTCATGTGGGAGTTAGAATTAATTCCTGTTTACCTACTTCTATCCATGTGGGGGGGGAAAAAACGTATGTACTCGGCTACAAAGTTTATTTTGTACACAGCGGGGGTTCCATTTTTCTCTTAATGGGAGTTTCGGGCATGGGTTTATATGGCTCCAATGAACCAACATTAAATTTTGAAACATTAGCTAATCAATCGTATCCTTTGGGATTGGAAATAATATTCTATTTTGGCTTCCTTATTGCTTATGCTGTCAAATCGCCGATTATACCCCTACATACATGGTTACCAGATACCCATGGAGAAGCACATTACAGTACATGTATGCTTCTAGCTGGAATCTTATAAAAATGGGAGCATACGGATTGGTTCGGATCAATATGGAATTATTACCCCATGCTCATTCTATATTTTCTCCCTGGTTGGTCATAGTGGGAGCAATTCAAATAATCTATGCAGCTTCAACTTCTTTCGGTCAACGCAATTTCAAAAAGAGAATAGCCTATCCTCTGTATCTCATATGGTTTCACACTTATAGGGATTGTTCCATAACTGATACGGGACTTAATGGGCCATTTACAAATAATCTCTCATGGATTTATTGGTGCTGCACTTTTTTTCTTGGCAGGAACAAGTTACGATAGAATACGTCTTGTTTATCTCGACGAAATGGGAGGAATAGCTATCCCAATGCCAAAAATATTTACCATGTTCAGTAGCTTCTCGATGGCTTCTCTTGCATTGCCGGGAATGAGTGTTTGTTGCGAATTGGTAGTATTTTTTGGAATAATTACCAGCTCGAAATATCTTTTAATGCCAAAAAGTAATTTCTTTTGTAATGGCAATTGGAATGATATTAACTCCTATTTATTCATTATCTATGTTACGTCGGATGTTCTATGATATAAGCTATTCAACGTCCCAGACTCTTATTTTTTATTCTGGACCACGAAACTATTGTTTCGATCTGTATCTTTCTACCTGTAGTAGGGATTGGTATTTATCCCGATTTCGTTCTCTCCCTATCAGTTGATAGGGTAGAGGCTATTATATCTAATTATTTTCATAAATAGTTTTTTTTCATCATTCATCAATAAGACATAAAGTCAAAGAATCCTGTGATTTAACGTTAACTGCACAATGAAAAAAAAAATGAATTGGAATTAGAAACATCTGGAGTTTTTGAGAACCACTTGAATCAAGTAGTGATTCAAATGGTTCTCAAAAACTCGCACAAAGTTTCTTATATTCTATATCAGGCCCTTTCCTTAATTGGATGTCCTTAATTAGATGTTAATGCGAATGAACCATAACTATGTAGTCCTATTCCTAATAGATTGACCCCAAAATAGCATATCCAAATTATAAGAAATCCCATAGAAGCCACAATTGCCGGACCTACATCTTGAAATCTCTGATTTGTTCTAGTATGTAAATAAATTGCGAATATGGTCCAAGTAATAAATGCCCAAGTTTCCTTGGGTCCCAATTCCAATAAGACCCCCATGCCTCATTAGCCCATACTGCTCCCGAAAGAATACCTATGGTTGAAAAAGTAAACCCTAGACTAATGATACGATAACTACAATGATCCAATCGCTGAGTCAATTGATACCTGTGATAATTTCTAAATGAAAAAAAAGATGTTTTTTTTAAAACACTTCTTTTTCTTTTTTCATTGAAGTAGCGTATCTCGCCAAAGGGAAATGACCCAATTAAGAAATGATTGTTTTACCAGGAATACCTAAGGTTTTTCGAAATGTAATGACTAAAAGAGCTACTGATAATAACGATCCACATAAAAGAGATGCATAACCCAATAACATCATACTTACGTGCATCATTAACCACTGGGATTGTAGAGCGGTACTAATATTGCAGATTGATGCATTTCAGTTAAAAGACCTGAAGTGGCAAAACCTTGGGTAAAAATAGCACTTGGCGCGGTTATTGCGCTTAAAGAATTTTTATGGTTCCTAAAATATGGAACCATATGAATAATAGAGAAACTCCATGAAAGGAACATCAAGGATTCGTATAAATCACTTAACGGAAATGTCTAGAATAAATCCAACGAGTAACTAATAATCCTGTTATACAGAAAAAAGTCGCCATCATGCCTTTTTCTGACGAATCACATAGTCCTACGGTATCATGGACTAATAAGTTCAGCAAATGAATCGTAATGACAATTGAAATGATAGAAAAAGAGATATGAGTTAAGATATGTTCTAAAGTTGAAAATATCATAAAAAAATCGTTTTGTTATAAAAAGGAGAATTTCTCCCCCATTACAGAATTAAAATCAGGAATTGAATTCATTATAGGATCTATTGTGCCTTTTTGAGAGATGCCGCCACTCGGACTCGAACCGAGATGCTCTAGCACTGCTCCTAAGAGCAGCGTGTCTACCGATTTCACCATGGCGGCTTGATTGAAACAATCATAGTCGATATGATGTTCAATCGTCGAGATTGAAGGATTTAATCCAATATATTTTAAGAAACGATCGATGAATAAAGACTCGTTCAAATAAATATTTAAACGTTCAATAATCCTTAGTATCGTGATAGAGTGTCGTTTTAAACGGCGGCTTTCCCGTAGTAAGTTCTTCTGGAACAGTTGAAACTAGATGGTTGTGCCCTCAACCGAAGAACTCAAAATTTTCTTTTTTTTTTTGATGATTCGTTTCTCATTTATTTATCTGATTTAATGGATCCGAAATGAAAAAGATTCATTTTTCAATGAACAAAAGAAAATAATATTTTTTATGTATCACAATTTAATCACTACATCCAAGCGATTTCTATAAATATTTGGATAGTTTGGTATCAAAACTTCTTCATGATCGGGATCCTCGTTGTATACATAACATAATTCGTGCGAGGATTTACCAAACCAGTTAGGTATTGGCAGGTCATATAATAAACAAAAGAGTTTCCGTCTTTATCAAAATTATACTATATGTACTTCGAGCTCAGAAGAACTTAGAAAGTTTCGAAAATATATATATAAACATAGATATTAATAGAAAAATACATCTAGATAGTAGATCTATAAATAGGATATATCGATTGATCGATCTTTCATTTCAAACATAGGATAGATAGGATCTATTTTACTTTACGTAAGATTGATTCATTCTTCGTACATAAATATCGATCTAAATTGAATCCTGGCAGTTTTTTTCCGTTTGTTGATTCGTTCAAAACAAGAGGGGGTCTATGTAGATATGTAGTGATTTGGAAAGTTACAAAGCAAAGTTAAAGTTTTAAAATGTATATTTTAATCAATTCGTTTCAACAACCCGTTAATTTTGACAATAGATCTTATATCTGTTTCGCTATGGAACAAAAAGGGAGGGGGTTAGAACCCCCTTCATACTTATATTGTATTTGTTTCAGATTTCTACAATAATGATCTATAACCATTAGAGATACATAATCCAATAAACTCTTTCCTAAAAAAAGGGGGGTTTTTATTGTGAAAAGTTAATCGATGGGGAAAGTTACAATCCCCATCTCGCGAATTATAAAAATCTACTATAAGAAAAGAAAACAATCATATAAAAAAAATTTATCAAAATAATAAAACCTTCTATTTTTGAACTACTTCTTGTTTGAAAAAAAAAAAGAATAGTAGACAGAATAATTCTTATTCTACATACCACAACAGGCAGTTCTATCTTATATTGTGATGAGTTCAAAACATTCGTTTTAGTTAATAGTCATTATTCGTTTGATTTATAAATCATCCAATTCAATTCATCTAGTCATGTCGATTCAGATTATTCCAAGGCTTTATTACTTGTTTGTCGCACAAAAAAACTCTTTGAATGTCCGGTAGAAATCGATTTAGCTAAAGACAAAGCTTTTGACGCGCCCGATATCCCTTTCTCTTCCAAATATTTCTACGAATATGCTTTTTTGACACAGAAGTACGTTTCTTTGGAACCGCCATTTTAAAAAAGAGTTACTCATTTTGATAGTTGGATGTGAAAAGACATGTATTGTTCAAAATGGGTTGTTCTTTCCATTCATTATCTATATTTATTCCATAGCCGATACTTACTTCACAACATACAAAAATATGGATACACGAGCATCGCATAGAGTATTACTAGGGATAAAAAAGGTGTGATTTTCAAAGGAATTTTTTTTGCATCTCTATTCTATACAATGTCCGAAAAAAAGAATAATTCGTACTGATTTGATTGGTACCTTCATATCTTCATTCGATCTATGTCTATATGGGGTCTATTACTATAGAAATCAACTTGATTGCTGTTGATAAGAATAAAAAAAGTTCCAATTCATATCCATATCTCATTTTATAGAATGTCGTCTTACATTTAATAAATCGAAAGCTTAAGAACCTTTACTTAATTTAAGAAAACAATAATCAATGTAATATTTTTTTGATTAATTGATCAAGTTTGAAGATAGTAGCCATAATTGAAATGCAAATCAAGTAGTTAATCTGTTAAACAATACATTACTTACTAAATAAAGGTAATTAAAAAGTCATTAGTAAGGTAATTTGAGTAATCTCTTTTTTTAGTTCTATACGAGGTCACAAGTATTATAACATATAATTTACCAAAAATAGAAGTTGTTTTATTGGACTAGAAGCCAATCAATCGGTTCCACAATGAATTAACTAATACCTCTGAATAAACTAACTAAAAAACTAGTCTTATTTTCTTTTCTTGGCCGAGTTATTGGCCGATCCTATAATCCATATCAGAATCCATTTTTTATTTTATTTTTGGTGTCATTCTTTTACTTACTATATTGATATAAATATGGATATAAATCGCCGACTAGGGAATGATTGAAAATCTCATATTATTTCTCTTACTAAATATCTTATAACTAGACAGTTTTGAGTTCTTTTATATCTTTATTTTTTTATTGATTATTGTTCCTTCCGAAAAGGGAGCTGGTGAATCGGAAACAATTACTAAGAATAAGAAAAAAAAGTTTGATTTTCTTATGGAACATACATATCAACATGCATGGATCATACCTTTCGCTCCACTTCCATTTACTATGTCAATAGGATTGGGACTTCTGCTTGTTCCGACCGCAACAAAAAATCTTCGTCGTATGTGGACTTTTCCTAGTGTTCATTGCTAAGTATAGCAATGGTTTTTTCGGTCAATCTTTCTATTCAACAGATAAATGGCAGTTTTATCTATCAACATCTATGGTCTTGGACTATCAATAATGATTTTTCTTTCGAGTTCGGCCACTTGATCGACCCGCTTACGTCTATTATGTCAATACTAATCACTACTGTTGGAATCATGGTTCTTATTTATAGTGACAATTATATGTCTCATGATCAAGGATATTTGCGATTTTTGCTTATGAGTTTTCCAATACTTCAATGTTGGGATTAGTTACTAGTTCCAATTTGATACAAATTTATATTTGTTGGGAACTAGTGGGAATGTGTTCGTATTTATTAATAGGTTTTTGGTTCACACGACCCACTGCAGCAAATGCTTGTCAAAAAGCGTTTGTAACTAATCGTGTAGGCGATTTCGGATTATTATTAAATTTTGGTTTTTATTGGATAACAGGTAGTTTCGAATTTCGGGATTTGTTCGAAATCTTTACTAACCTGATCCATAATAATGGAGTCAATTCTTTATTTGCTACTCTGTGTGCCTTCCTATTATTCGTCGGTGCAGTTGCTAAATCCGCACAATTTCCTCTTCATGTATGGTTTACCGATGCCATGGAGGGACCTACTCCTATTTCGGCTCTTATACATGCTGCTACTATGGTAGCAGCAGGAATTTTTCTTGTCGCTCGCTTCTTCCGCTTTTACAGTTATACCTTACATAATGAATCTCATTTCTTTGATAGTGTAATAACATTACTATTAGGATCTACTTTAGCTCTTGCTCAAAGAGACATTAAGAGAAGTTTAGCCTATTCTACAATGTCTCAACTGGGCTATATTATGTTAGCCCCAGGGATAGTTCTTATCGAGCTGCTTTATTCCATTTGATTACTCATGCCTATTCGAAAGCATTATTGTTTTTAGGATCCGGATCCATTATTCATTCAATGGAACCCATTGTTGGCTAATCTCCAGATAAAAGTCAGAACGTGTTCTTATGGGTGTTTAACAAAATATCTGCCAATTACAAAAACTACTTTTTATTAGGTACACTTTCTCTTTGTGGTATTCCACCTCTTGCTTGTTTTTGGTCTAAAGATGAAATTCTTAATGATAGTTGGTTGTATTCACCAATTTTCGCGATAATAGCCTGCTCTACAGCAGGGTTAACTGCATTTTATATGGTTCGGATGTATTTACTTACTTTTGATGGGCATTTACACGTTCATTTTCAAAACAGTGGGACTCGAAAGCTCATTTTATTCAATATCTATATGGGGGAAAGAAGGAACAAAATTCGTTAATGGAAATTTGCCTTTATCAACACTGAAACCTAAGAAAATTTCCTTTTTTTCGAAAAAGATATCCAACAAAATGGATGGGAATATAGAAATCGGATACGATCCTTTAGCTTAGGATTCGTTTTGACAATAAAGAAACTTTTGTGTATCCCCATGAATCGGACAATACAATGCTATTGCCTCTGCTTGGATTGGTCCTATTTACTTTGTTTGTTGGATCCGTAGGAATTCCTTTCGATCAAGGAGGAACAGATTTGGATATATTATCGAAATGGTTAAATCCATCAATAAACCTTTTACATCCAAATTCGAACGTTTCTGTGGATTGGTATGAATTTGGAACAAATGCAATTTATTCAGTTAGTATAGCCTGTTTCGGAATATTCATAGCATCTCTTTTCTATGGATCTATTTATTCATCTTTCAGAATTTGGATTTCATCAATTCATTTGTTAAAAAACCGGCTCTAAGAGAATTTTCTTGGATAGAATAATAAATGTGATATACAATTGGTCATATAATCGGGTTACATAGATGTTTTTTATACAACATGTTTTACTAAAGTATAAGAGGATTGGCCGAACTAACTTATCTTTTGGATAGACGACTAATTGACGGAATTGCTAATGGTATTGGTATGGCAAGTTTTTTTGTAGGAGAAGGGATCAAATATGGGGGGGCGAATATCATCTTATCTCTTCGTGTATTTATCTTATGTATCAATCTTGTTATTAATTTACTATTTCTATTTTTTCTCTTTTTTGAGTCGATAAGTATAAGGTCTACCCATTGCCAGATGCAGAGGCGCATAATAGATCGATATGAAGATCATGAGCTGTCCTGTAATAAAACCAGTTGTTGCTGATACCTCCTTCTCGGTCCTTCTTCCATAACCCGAGCTCGAGAAGGAAAAGATAAGAGGGCCCTATGGAGAATGTCAGAAATCCATAATAGAGTCCGACCACAACGACCGAATTTATTATCTTCATGCATAAGGAAAATTATTACCTAGA
>CM039093.1:23300621-23305621 GCA_022113865.1 Chimonanthus praecox | reverse complement strand
GAAGAGAAAGGTCTATCTATTTTATAGTTATTCAGTTAAACCAATGATTCGTTATGGAGCAGATAGCAACAACCATTTCATCGGACATGCGTCTTTTTTATTTCCAATGGATTTACATGTTTCATTAATGGAAATTGTTTGATGTAGTGAGTAATAGGCTCCGGTGTTTCGCCGTTCAAGAATTCTTGTTTAGGCAGTTCATACCATCCATACATAGTGTTTTGATCTAAGATTTCAATTCTTCCATGTTTTCAGCAGTAGCATATGTTTCCATGGAGCTAAGGTCCAAAATATGGAATAAACAAGTGTTTCCACAACTCTACCACCCGGTCAATTCTGTTCCACTTAATCCCTCTTTCACTTTCATGGCCACATATCTTTCCGACTAAGAATGGGAAATCTTTCTCCTGTTACATGAATCAAATGTTTCATTTCATCCGGGAAAAGCCATCTCTTTCTCAACAATGCCTTTGCTATTTGGTCCAATAGCGTTCCGTTAGATAGGAACAGATTTGATAAATACTGATAACTCTCGGATGGAGTATTAGAACGGAAAGATCCATTAGATAATGAACTATTGGTTCTAAGCCATCTCTGGCGATGAATCAACAATTCGAAGTGCTTTCTTGCGTATTCTTGATGAACCAGCGTTTATATATAGATGTAGGAGGATTTGTTTGGGAAGTAAAAGCCCTTTTGACATCTCTTCATCTGCAAAGAATTCTCGGCGTGAAAACACAGAGACAAAGGCTGATCTTTGAATAGGAAAAAGAATGGATCTGCAGGGTCCCAAATGAATTGGCTTATTCGAAAAAAGCCTTGTTCTTTGGAAGATCTATCTCGTGTCTGGTACTGCATGGTTCCACTCTGCAAGAACTCCGAATCATTCTCTTGAAGCTCATCCTCTTTATGATAAATGATCCGCTTGCCCCGAAATGACCTGGCCCAATAGGAAAATCCCAATTCATTGGTCCTTTCGATATAATCAAATAGATTGCCACAAGGGCGCCATATTCTAGAGCCCAAACTATGTGATTGAATAAATCCTCCTCATCTGTTTGCGGGTCGAGGGCTCCTTCTCTTTCCCTTCTCAAACTCCGATTCATATTTTTCATAGAGAAATCTCTGATCAACGATAAACAAGATCCATTTGCATCATATCTAACGGATTCCTTGGTTCGACCGAAGAAACAATGTCACTCGATCATTATCAAACTGACTGCAATCTTTTTCTGTCCGTGAGGATCCCAACAGAGCGCCTTCTACTTCTAATAGGCCATGAACTAGATCAGAAATCATTCTCAACGAATCCATAAGAAGTGATCCAATTTTTTTCATCGGGTCCGGTGGAGACCAAAGATCTTGAGCGACCGATCCGGCAGAACAACTCAAAAGATAAAGAAGTATCGTTAATTTCTTCATGCTCGTTCCAACTCGAAGTACCATTTGTACAAATAAGAATCCCCTTCCTTACATGATTTCTTCTCATATAGATAGATATAGGATCTATGGGGCAATTACTTAGAAGTACATTTTGTGCAACAGCCCTTCCATCTGATAGAAAAGGATCCCATGATCCTGAACCGATCTTACCGGGATCGCAAATCCCAAGTTTGTCTATGAAGAAGCTGATCTAATTGTATTAGTGTCTATAATGGATTTCTTCTGTGTAATACTAATTGATAGGGCCTCATTGTAAGTGCTACAAGAACTCGTGCATTGGAACCCATGGTTATGACCCGAATCCGTTAGTATGGAACATTTCTTTTCCAAGTGAAATCCCCTAGTAATGAAAGAATGAAAAAGTGCTTCGTTGTTGTGGAATAAGAAAGCCTTATCTTAATGCATGTATTTGATTTATTCGGAGCTATTAGAGCGGGATCCACTTTTGGGGAATATGGAGCGAAGCAAAACAAGAAATTTTCTAGTGAACATCTTTCACAATCTCTGGAGAGATAGTTCACTAATAACCGAGGGATAAGTAATTCGACTCATTCACATACAGATCATGAATGTTTGGAATCCATATTATGCAAGGGGACATTGCTTTTGCTAATTCGAATTGAAGGGTGATATCAAATCGGTCTATTTTCGGCGTCATAACAAGTTAGCACATTCGTCATAGTTAGCAGCTCCGTATCAAGGTCATCATCAATATCGTCACTATCATCAATATCGATATCGTCACTATCATCAATATCGATATCATCAATACGATAACCTTTAGGCTTGTCATCCAGAAACTTGTTCGGAAATACCGTAATGAAAGGGAACATAGGAGTTTGTCGCTAGGTATTTGACCAAATAGGATCGTCCAATTCCCTATAGAACCTATCACTAAAATACCCCTAGAAGGGATAGGGCTAAGCGGAGCGAAAGGGTTTTCCATGAGAATGGGAAATGAGAACTATTAGCCCCACACGAGGTTTGTGAATAAGTGATTGTCTGATAATGAGCAAGGAATATCCGTCCTTTCTGCTAAACAGGATCTATTGAACTCATAATTCATTAGATACTTTTTATGAATGTCAACTAAGTATCGTAAGTAAATTGATCCCGGTTGTTCAATCATTTGATAACCAGAGTCATTCTTGATAAATGATCACTATGAGTCAGACTCAATAGAATTTGATCAATCCCTTTTTCCGTCGTTAAGTGGAGAACTGAACCAAGAATTCTCTTCATCATCAATCGAATCACTGTTCGCGACCCAGGATTCTATTTTATCATCAATCCAATCACCGTTCCATTTTTCTTTTTCTTATCAATGAATAGATCTCTTTACTTGTACGACTTAGATGTCTCGTATTTCTCGAAAAAGTGATTCGATTGATGGATTGGTATGATACTGATGAGATCGATGAGATTGATATCAAATATTTCTTCTTAAACGTATTGATTTGACCCCATAAGCGGACCACCACCCAATAGCATGTTGCCGCCAGAAGCAGAACCCCGTATTTTTTCCAGAGAATCTCCTAATTGTTCCAGAGCAACTAGAAAAGATTCTTTAACCAAAAGAATTCGGTTCAGATGTAGGATACCTATCCAGAAGTTTTCGCAACTCAATCATGTATGATGGAATCATCAAAGATTTGATCCTTTCTAACCCTGTCTGTAACTCACTAGAGCGCGGGAAACAAAGAGAAGATGTGTACGAACGAGATATCCAGCAACAAAAAAAGGAAAAGGATTGAATAGAGAACTCCCAAGCATTTGGTGATCTCAGATGTGTCCATATCAATGGAACGGGTGACTCATTATTTCGATGAATCATTTTCTTCGGACAGAAGAAGATTCTGTAAACACTTACTCGAACTCTCACTATCAGATTCCATTGTGGAAGAATCGCCCAATTTTTTCTGAGAATTGGCCATGATATAACTGATCCATGCATAATATCATGAAAAAGGATACAAATTTTTGACTGCTACTTAGTATCGGCAATGGGTCTGAAAAATTATCTAAAAAGGGTCAAATTTAGATATTTGCACCCTGTCGAAGTAAGGAACCATGCATATATGTTTGGAACAGATTCCATTTTGAGAGATTTTGAAAAAGCACTATCTCGTTGAAAGGTTCTATCCATCGCCGTTTCTCAACGCATTTCTTTAGACAAAGACTCCGTTTTTTCCTCTTTCCTGATGGTAAATATTTCTCAGAACATGGAGTGTGAATCAAACCCATTTTTGAATTGAAACTGAGATACTGATGCAAGTTTTTCCCTTCTGAATCAGATAGATTCATATCTGAAAGAGGCTGACAATAAGTTCTTTCAAAATTGACTATTTGTTCCTCTGTTAGAGGTGTTCCAGAAATGTCTGCGATCGAGTAAATAGCTCTACGAACGAATGGATCGGATCGAATTGGAAAATGGAAAGATTTGTACAAGTTTATACGTTTCGTCACCACTTTGTGGAAAATCGATTAGGTATGAATATGTCAGATACCTGTGACTCGATTGGTGAAATAGTATCTCTCCCCAAAAAAACATGTTTTTTTTTACCGACGCACAAAGAAAATTTTGTTGCGAATGACAAGATATTGAGGAATTTGTCCATATGTAAGATCATAATTATTTGATACGGGTCTTTTCCACATAAAAAGGGAATCCTTGTTACAATAGAACCAGAAGTGATGTGGATGATTCAAGAATCGAAGTCTATTTGCTTTATAAAAAGAAGATATTAATGAACTTCTATGAAATGGTTTCACGGGATTCAGCCAATTGTCTCGATCGTGGGATATCATTGAGAAATAGGAATCCGTTTCTCAAGGATTTCCTGCGATTATTTCTAGTATGAAGAGTCAATCATCCACTTTGGTATCTTATTGGGTGATATTGTTCCTCCATTGATCAAGAATTTCGATCTTTGGGAAGTATCATGATCATCCAATAAGAAGGGTTTCAATTTATTCAAATGAACGATTTGAACACCTATTGATTCTAACAACTGATGCAGAGTTGATCATCGGACCTTTCAATTCATAGATGTGGATCTCGGACCTATGAATGGGGATATTCCCGATACTCACAAAGAAAAAAGGAAGTGACTTAGACAAAAGAGAAGTGACTTGGACAAAAAGAAAGTGACTTGGACAAAAAGAAACGAAGTGACTTAGACAAATCTTGTTTGTCGATAACCTCGGACCAATCAATCGAATATTGATTAATACGTAATCGATCGAACACTACTTGAAACCGGTGCTTCTGTTCCGAAACGAAATGTTCCAAATGTTCCTGGAAATTCTTGCTCCCATTGGACCATTTATCTATATGCAGGATCCCGATTCATGGATCTCGGTTCGAGAAATAAGAGGATCGAACCATTTCTTCTGACTCTTTTTAAATTCGATAAATGTTGGTTGATCGTATATTTTTATTATAGTTAGATGATTCAGAGTATCATTTCCTATTTGATCCCTTTGAATTCCATATTCGAAGTTGCGATCGGATCTATTCATTAAAAAGAATCGATTCGATACATTTCTTATGTACC